>JARQOC010000002.1:556941910-557399410 GCA_033576535.1 Allobates femoralis | reverse complement strand
TTTTCATGTTTGCATTTTGGAGGGCAAAAATTGTGGTCAGAAGTTAGCTGTAAGTCAATACCAAAATATTGAAGGGATTTTTCACTACAACATTCTATTTCAATTGCTTGCATTAACGGGTTAATGGCATTTTTTAGCTTTTATTTTAATTTGGGATTTGGCAAATTTATTTATACAGATTGCATCAGGGAAATAACACTTGTTCGAGTATCAGAAGACATCATTTTTTTTTCTTTATTGATTCTGTGATAGAAAATCCATAACAGAACACAGTCTTTGCCAAGCAGTTGAGGTTCATCTAATCTTATCCTCATATTACTTTTATTGCCAGGATGGAAAATGCCCTTTTGCAGATTTTTCAATCTGAAGCATGTCAATTTTGATTGCATAGATAATGTGGATTTAGGGTGACTAATATCCACAATAAGGATGCAACAGAGTGGATTTTGACGAGAGGCCCCTATGGAACCACAACAAAATCCACAAGTGAAGATGTTAAAAAAAAAGTTAAAACAAAAAACATATGTTTTATATACATAACTAGGCAAAAGGTTAAGATGGGTGAAGAAAAAATGCTGCAAATTAAATTAAGAATGCTTTAAAAAAATAGAATTGTTAGTTGTTATTTTTTTGAATTAACAAAGTGCAAAGTGGATTAAAAAACATGAATTAATAAATCGATATTTGGTGTGACCACCCTTTGCCTTCAAAACAACATAAACGCATCAATTTCTGTAGCGACATTTGCCCAGAGTTTTTGAAAGAACTTGATAGGGAGATTGTTCCGAACATCTTGGAGAACTAACCACAGATCTTCTGTGGAAGGCCTTTGAAAATCCTTTCCTTTCATCATGTGGTTCTAGACTGACTTGATGATGTTGAGATCAGGGCTCTGTAGGAGCGATATCATCACTTCCAGGATTCTTTGTCCTTCTTTATAATAAAGATAGTTCTTAATGATTCACTCACATGAAACGTTTTAGTCCTTAACCTGTGTATATGTATATGTACATGTAAGAGGGTTGACTAAAAAGTAATGCTTCCACCTTCATAGCTCCTCAGCAGATGGAAGCACTGGTATGCGGCAGGTACTGGGCTGTTCAGTAGACTCTCCTGTACAGCTCCAATTGGTGGGAAGCCTTAGCAATGAATGGTTGTGTTGTTACAGTGTAAAGAATGGAACCCTGTGCAGACAGTTGGTCATTGCCATTTAAGCAATGTGCTGTCATTGAATTCTTGACGGCACAAGCTGTAATACCAAAGGAAATTCATCAGAGAATGTAAGTAATTTATGGTGATTGTGTTGTTGTAATAATAATAATAATAATAGTAATAATAATAATAATAATAATAAAATCTTTATTTATATAGCGCCAACATATTCCGCAGTGCTTTACAATACAGTGGGTAATAGATGAAAATACACAGTATAATGCAGTAAGAGAATACACAATACAGTAATTCCAGTAGAGAAAAAATACAGTACAATAATAGGAAACAATACAATAAGCATAAAATCAATGTAAAAAATAAAATAGATAAAACAAAAAATAAGGGTGACCCTGCTCAAGAGCTCACAATCTACAACGAGATAGGGGTTATACAAAGTACAGGGGCTTATCACACTAATGGTCCAGGCATCTTGAGGAAATTCAGGGATAGAACTAAAGTTCCATGAATGGTCACCAGACAATCTGTGTAGAACTTTTGGGTTTGATGTGAGCACTGTGCATCGTTGGGCCAGTAAGTTTAAAGATGGTGAGGTGGGAATGTCTGACTTGCGTGACAAAGAAAGAGTTGGACGTCCTTTGAATGCAACCACTGAGTTAAACATGCAAAATGTTGACAAACTGTTGGTTAACAGGATGATCCTCGTATCACTCAGCATATTCGGAATTTCACGACAACATGTAGGTCATATTATTACTTTGCTTGGTTATGGGAACATCTGTGCATGATGGGTACCCCAGATGCTGACATCTGAAATGAAAGAGACTGAAGCTCATCTTCTATACAGCATCCTCCATACAGTCCAGATTTGGAACTGTCAGAATTACATCTGTTCTCGATATTGAAAGATCTGTGTGGACCTCACTATACATTTGATGAAGATGTTGAGAAAACTTTGAGAGGCTGGTTGCGGAAACAGAGTATTGACTTCTTTTGTGATTGCTTCAGAACATTTGTTTACCGTTGGCAGACGTGTATCCCATCGTCTGGTGATTATGTGGAAAAGTGAATATTGGTTAGCAGAGAGCCCATTGTAAGGATTATTTCTGCATGTGATTTATTAAAATATTCCCATCAAAACTCAAATTATGAAGGTGCAGGCATTACTTTTCATTCAACATAGTGTAAGTGCCATTATATACTCAGCGATCGTAATATTCTCCAGTTTCCTGTGTCACTTCTGTCCTCTTCTCATTCTCACATACAGGAACACGCTGCAGTGTGATCTGTTGATTGGGAAGTGGAGTCATGTGAGGCAGAAATCTAGAGCAGCCCTGGAAACTGGAGAAGACGGTGAACTCGGAGTATACTATTTTTTAGGGATGAGCGAGTATACTCGTAACTATTCGGTACTCGCCGAATAGTACGGTATTCGGGCTACTCGCTACTCTGCGAGTTTCCTTGTGATTACTCGTTAGGAGTAGCGAGTAGTACATTCCATTTCGCAGTGTATCTATATACACAGCAAAATTGAAATAAAAGTTAATAAAAGGTGTTAAAAATAAAAAAATAACATACTCACCTATCTGAAGGCTGTCCCCTGACGTGAAAAGAACACATCCGATGGGCTGCCAAGACATTAAGTCTGATGGCCAATCAGATGGCTGGTAGCTATCAGGTGATGTGTAATGTCACACACCACCTGATCGCTAACGGTCATCTGATTGGCCATCAGACTTAAGATCCTGGCAGCCCATCGGATGTGTTCTTTTCAAGTCCCGGGACAGCCGTCGGATAGGTTTCTTATTTTTTTTATTTAGATACACTGCGATAAAACTAACATTTCCCATTGACTTACATTGGACTTGCTACTCGTAACAAGTACCCGAGTATTAGGACCTACTCGTTACGTGTATAGCGAGTCCTACTTGCTCATCCCTACTATTGCTATATTACATATACACTTAATGGGAGTGCTTTTTAAAGGGAACTTGTCATCAAGGAAATAGATTCCTAACTAGAGGCATGTTTGTAATGGTGTTTTAATAGATATTAAATTCATACCTGTTTTGCCATGTTCAGTTTGGAAATAATTAAGAAATCCATCTCTGACGTTTTAGTCAAAAGTGCAGTGTGCAGACACTGCTCTTCCAAGTATCTTGCCTGTCTCCATATTACACCACCTTCCATTGATCTTCAATTTTTGACTACTCTCTTTCCCTGCCCAAGGAAATAAATAATTGTCCAGGTTCATCTCATCACAGGGTCCGCACATGCACATTGGTAGCAGGGGCCAGGCTATTTATCTGTGCATGTGCCACCCCCATCTAATGAGATAACTCCAGGCAGTGATTACATGCAGGCGCAGAATCATCACTGGAGGTCATGTCAACAGAGTGACATCAGGAGCTTGCTGCACATGAACTGCCCTATCTGATGAAATTATCTTGAGCAATGATTTGGTGCTGGTGTAGAATCTTGGGCTGTGGAAGAGAGAAGAGTAGAGTGACCTGTCAGTCAAAGACTGGAAGCCGGCATAGGGCGGGGAAATAAGAAGCTAGGCAGGAGAGCTGGAAGTGAGGTGTCCACCCACTGCACTTTGGATGAAAACTTCAAGAATGGATTTCTCATTTCACAATCTAAAATCTACAATAAAAGTATAAATTTTATAAGCATTAAGTGGCCTTTACAAACATCTTTAATTAGGTGTCTAATTTCCAGATGACAGATTCCCTTTAATGACATTGGCTATATTCGAGGTTGTTGTCCTGCTACAGAATAAATGTAAAGCCAATTGGACACGTCCGCGATTGCTTTTCAATCAGATGCTGTAGGGGGTCACATAGGATGAAAAGCTGGCACAGGAGGTCATGATGCTCTAGGAATGTAGAATCCCTTGCAGGACGAGTGAAGTGTCAACTTTTTTTACTTTCCAATTTTAATGATAGTTCATAGGGAAAGTTGCAGTAAGATATGTACAAGTTTGTGTGTATCCGCTGCTGCTGACTTCCCTGCGTATACTTGGGGATTTCCTGCAAAAAAATGTCCACAGCACATATGTAAAGTGCTTTTATTCGCCAGGGAATTTTTAGAAAAATAAACATCATAACTAGCACATAGTTTGTTTGGAAAAAAATGCAGCACAATTGTTAAAAAAAGACATTTTAGACTGTTTGGGAGATATGGTAGAATGATGGTTCAGAGAGGAAGAGGTGTGAACTGCCACGAGTCCTGTGTAATGCCAACAGAAAAGCATCTCCAGAAGATTCATGTCTGGGGTTGCTTTATATTGAAGGCCATGTTCACTCATCTGTGTTAACGTGGGTGATCTAGCCATTACTGAGTACATGTATCCATTATTATCCATGTTGCTATTCACATGTACTTGTTTCTTTCACAGATCGTGCGTCCATGCAACAACCATGGAGACATGTCCTTTTTTTTCTGGCAGCGTGGATGAAAAGTGCCAACACAAAATATCAGTCGTTAAAAACTACGAGCAGCACACGGATAGCAACTATGTGATGTCTGTGTTTATCATTGAAAAGGGTAGGAAAAGCTTTGTAATTTATTTATTCATCCATATGTGAAAAATCCATATTCATCCATA
Source organism: Allobates femoralis (assembly GCA_033576535.1). Lineage (NCBI taxonomy): Eukaryota > Metazoa > Chordata > Amphibia > Anura > Aromobatidae > Allobates > Allobates femoralis. The sequence goes on along the minus strand of JARQOC010000002.1, from coordinate 557,394,630 downwards.
TGTGAAAAACGTCACGTCAGACGTCATAATGATACCTTTGGAAGTGGACTCATTTTGTCTATAAGCAACAAAGATTGTTTATTCCAGTATGTTGGATAGAGGCGCTTCTGCTATGAGACAAGATGAGCACATATGGGGATAGCATTTTGTCATCCATAGGATCAGCGACCATCCAGCCTGCAACACTCTAACAATATTGATGTCCTCAGGACATCAATGATGTTAACAAATGTAGCAGACAGAGAGACATTGGTTTCCAGTTCTTCAAACAGATCGCAGGCTTTCTGTCATGCGGTCTATTGGAGGCTGGCACCAGTCAGCGAAGTTGGGAGGTGCAGTGATGACACTGCATTGTATCACTTGAGCCCACTATGAGACGGGCAAGAGGAGAAGATGGGCACAGAGGAAGGTGAGTATATATTTTTTTATTAGGTGGGTATATATTTTTTTTTATTATTTATTTATTTTATTATTTACTATTATGCTGAAGGCTGTGGTGGCATAATATGGGGAAATATACCGTGGGGAAATCATAATGTGAATAGGGGCAATCAAGGCATTATACTGTGTACAGGGAGCTGTGGAGGACATCATATTGTACATAGGTGTTATAGGTCATCATCCTGTACATAAGGAGCTGTGGAAGACATCACACTTTATCTAGGGAGCTGTGGGGGACATTAGGTTGTGTATAGGGTGTTTTGAAGCCATTATACTGTATACAGGGAGCTATGAAGGGGCATAATACAGTATTTAGAGGGAGCTGTGGGGCCAGCATACTGTATATAGGGAGTTGTAGAGGCCATCATATTGTATAAAGGGGCCTGTGGAGACAATCATACTATTTAGAGGGGTGTGTGGGCAACATCATACATTATATAATGAGCTGTAGGGGCAATGAGAGAATTATACAGGGTTATGTGTCATTTTACTGTTTATATTTGGGCCATGTGGGACATAGTACTGTATATAGAGGGACTGTGGGACCATTCTATCATATATAGGGAGCTGCGGGGCAATTGTACTGTATATACAGGGCTGTAGGGGCTATCATAATGTATAAAGTGAGCTGTGGAGGACATCATACTGTATATGGGGAAAGTGGGGTCATCGTACTACATATAGGGGGGCTATGGGGGAGATAATACTGTATCTTTCATAATGTGTATAGGAAGCTGTCGGGTCTATCAAGCTGTGTATAGAAGGTCAATGAAGGCCTTATATTTTGTATATATGGCTACGTGGCATATGGGGTCATCATAATGTATATAGGGGCTATGGAGCATTATAATGTAAACAGGGGGTAATAGGTTATCATAACATGTATAGGAGCTATGTGACAATGTACTGTGTGTGTGGGGGCGGCTATGCAATACTGTCTATGGGGTGTTATCACAACAACATTTTGCGAATGGGATCTATACCCTTGGCCTAGGACAACTCATAGAGTCCTATGCATTCCAGTACAACCTGTATGCTGATGACAGTCAGATCTACCTCTCTAGCCCAAACATCACCTCACCGCTGTCCAGAATCCTAGAATATCTATCAGCCATATCCTCCTTCTTCTCCTTTTGCTTCCTTAAACTAAATGTAGACAAAACTGAACTCATCATCTTTCACCCATCTCGCTCACCTCCCTCCCTTACCTGATCTATCTATCACAATAACTGATATCACACTTTCCCCTGTACCTGAAATCCGCTGCCTCGGAGGGATCCTTGACTCTGCCTTATCCTTTGGACCACACATTTAAGCTCTCACAACCTCCAACTCAAAAGCATTTCCAGAATCCATACCTTCCTCAACCCTCAATCTACAGTGCATGCCCTCATTATCTCCCATCTTGACTTCTGCAACCTCCTCCTCTGTGTCCTCCCTGCTAACACTCTTACACCTCTCCAATCTGTCCTCAACTCTGCTGCCCGACTAATCCACCTCTTTCCTCGCTGCTCCTGCACTGCCTCCCAATTTCCCAGCATATCCAATTCAAACTACTAACACTGACTTACAAAGTCGTCCACAATCTGTCCCCCCCATATATCTCTGAACTAATCTCCAACTCGTAATCTTCGATCCTCCTAAGGCCACCTGCTTTCCTCCACACTTGTACTTTCCTCATCTAACCACCTGCAAGACTTCGCCCGAGCATCCCCCATCCTCTGGAATTCTGCACCTCAAAATGTCCGACTGTCCCCCACACTCGGAACCTTCAAGCGGAACCTGAAAATCCATCTCTTCAGAACGGCCTACAGTCTGCAATGACCACAGTGCCACCTCACCCTTACTGGACCCAGCGTCCCGCCACCACCTGAGCAGACCCATCCTACTGTTTCCCTTCCCATTGCCCTGTAGAATGTAAGCCCGCAAGGGCAGGGTCCTCTCTCCCCTCTGTACCAGTCCGTTACTGTTAGTTTGTTTATTGTATTTTTAACTTGTTTGTATGTATCCCTTTCTCATGTACAGCACCATGGAATCAATGGCGCTCTATAAATAAATAAACAATAATAATAAATAGGGTCTATAGGAGCATTATACTGTGTATAGGAGGCTATTAGTTACCATACTGTTTATAGGGGGATTTGGGAACAGCATACTGTGTATAGGGTCCTGTGGGAACATCATATTGTGTATCAGTCTATAAGAGCTTTGTACTGTGCATATAGGTCTATGGGGTATCATACTGTGTATAGCGGATCATGTTGGCTATCATATGGAGTCAAGTGGGGCCATGGAGCATTATTCATTGTAAATGGGATAATGGGGCATTATACTGTATATAGGGGGCTGTGGGAATATAATACTGTATATATGGGTGTATGAAATCATTATATTTGTTTAGGGCCTGTGGCCCATCAGACTGTGCATAGGGAGCTATGGCCCGTCATACTGTGTATAGAGTTCTGCATATCGGGTGCTATTGTGTTGTGCATATAGATCTATGGGGCATCCTAGTGTGTCTAGGGTGGCTGTGAGCATTACACTGTATATAGGGGGCTGTGGGGACATGATAATATGTATAGGAGTCTTTGGGGAAATTATATTGTGCACTGGGGTTATGAGGCATCATAAGTTGTAGGGAACTATTGGTCATCAAACTGTGTATAGGTATATGGGAGAGTTTTGTGGTGTATGGGGAGCTGTGAGGGTCAGTTTACTGTATATAGGAGTAGTGTGGATATCAAACTGTAAAAGGTGCCATCATATTGTGTGGGAAATTGTGGAGGTGTTATGATATGCATGGAGGGGATGCTGTGGTTGCATTTATACTGTGTATTAGAGGCTGTGGGTGTTCACTTTAAGGGGGTACAATATGGGATCATTATAATTATATGGAAGCAAAAGGGTATTAATATACAAAAGTATGGAGGTTATAGTTTGTAATGTTAGACATTGTGGAACTGTAAAAATATAAAGAGGGGGGGACAAGAGGCGCAATAGTGCCCTATCACTAGTGACACTAGTATATGGACGGTGGTGCTGTGTGGCCGCTCACCTGATTCAGTTGTGGTCCCCACAACTGGTTTGACTGCGTTAGGAATCAGTGTTCCAAGCTGCTGCAGGACCTCCACCTACCACTGGATCGTGGTGTATTCCAAGAGAGATGATGGGAGTGATGGTGTGCCACGGTCCGCGCTGCTTCTGGATTAAAAAACTCACCAAAGAGCCCAGCAAACTTTCATCCTTTTTATTCCTTATTCCAACGCGTTTCAACGCCACAACCCGGCGTCTTCCTCAGGGATATCCCTGAGGAAGACGCCGGGTTGTGGCGTTGAAACGCGTTGGAATAAGGAATAAAAAGGATGAAAGTTTGCTGGGCTCTTTGGTGAGTTTTTTAATCCAGACATTGTGGAAGTCATAATTCATAAGGTCGGTAAATGTGGAGGTAATAGTTCATAAGGGGTTATGGTGTCTTATAGGTCAAAACCATTGATGGCATGGTGAAAATATAGGAGAAGATAATGTAGAGGCCATGGCAAGGGCAAAAGTATTGGAGTCATATTATGTGTTGGGAGCACAGTGAGGGGCAATCACTCAGGGGCACATTCTAAGGCAGATATTTTTGTTCAGGAGCATTACAATGACTTTGGTATTTTTATGAGCATCTTGAGGAGATATACAACAGAAATTAGAACAGGGAAGACTGCAGAGATGAGATGTAGATGTCCAAAGTTATCATGGCATCTGGACCAGTTGGAAACACAAGGGATAAGATTGACTACAATCAGAGAAGATAGCACTTGTAAGGAACCTGGATGCAAATCTTTAATTGAGATACTGCATGTTTCTACTCTGTACTCTCAGGAGACTGTGGATAAAAAAGTGCAATATGGTCTTACCCAACACACACAGGAGCCAGTCTCTTCACTTTCTATGGTTGTGTTCAGCAATCAATATAAAAGCATGCAAACAGCTGCTGCAAGATCCACATGTATTATGGCAAGCTGAAGATACAGAAACGAGGAAAGATTTGTAGATTAAAACCCACACTGCTGAATGATGTTGATCCAGAGACAGTAAGGCCCAGTTCACATCTAAGACTGGGCTACGTTTGTGTTTGTATGCGTTTTTACAGCTAAAAACGCATGCAAACGCTTGCATTAATGCACCCATAAGATGCAATGCAAAACGCATTGCAAACGCATGCAAAAACGCATGTCATTTTGCAAAAAACACAAAACGCATGCATTTTTGCAAATGCATGTGTTTTGTGTTTTTGCAAAATGACATATGTGTTTGCAATGCATTTTGCATTGCAGCCTATGGGTGCGTTAACGCATGCGTTTGGATGCTTTTTAGCGGTAAAAATGTATACAAATGCAAATGCAGGCAAAACACAGGTGTGAAAAGGTCCTAATAGTATGATAAAATAAATGGTGATTTATTTGGCACGTTCGAAGCATGTACCCGCTTCTTCCTCAGGAATTTCACCAAATTCATCAATTGGTGAATTTCCTGAGGAAGAAGAGGGATACACTTAAAAACACATTGAAAAAACACCATTTATTTTATTATGCCATTAATGTCTCTGAATCTACATAATTTGTCAGTAGCACGGGTTTTAATCCAGATATCTTTCCTAGTTTCTGTATAATCCATACTATGGTCTCCAGTATCTCCTTACTATTTTTTGGGGCATAACAGAAGTTGTATTTTCATGCAATACATTTGTATGTGTGGCTGAACTTTCATTGCAATTGATCACTGTTCAAAGTTTGGAGCTATATTCATGTACTGATGTTGGTGCTGTTGATGTTTTTGTATTTATATACTGATGCTGGCTTTGGAAATATTGTCATATATGGATTGTGGATCTAGTGATACATCTATAGAATGATAGTGGCGATTCTGGTGCCCTAGTCCTCTGCCGATGGCGGTTCTGGTGCTGTAGTCCTCTGCGGATGGTGGTTCTGGTGCTGTAGTCCTCTGCTGACGGTGGCTTTGGTGCTGTACTCCTTCATAGAAGGCAGTTATTTTATATACTGCACCATGGTGATAGTATAGTATATAGTATGAGAAATCATATTAAGTTCCCCTAAGTGGACTACATAATTAAGAATGAATATTGTAAATGCAAAACTAACACAAAATGATTTATATTGCACTGCGGGAGGGGCATCCTTTAAATTTTACCCTCAGGTAGCATAAACTTACAATCACCCCTGATGATAGCACAACAAGGCTAAAGTTATAATTAAATGACACGGTTAACAACACACTGAAAATTTGGGTCCCCTAACCGGAAACTTCCTAGCTCTCAATCCCATTGAGATCCTGTAATCAATTCTCAAAAAGCAGGTGGACAAACAAAATTCCGAAATTGTGATAAACTCCAAGCACTGGTTAGGCAAGAATGGATTGACATTAGTCAGGTTTGGCCCAGAAGCTGGTATTCAGTATGTCATGGCAAATTGAAAAATATTGGTCAACACTGGTAATATTGTGTCTTCGCATACATTTTATGTATTTGGGAATAAAAGTGTAAAAACATGAAACACTTGTACTTCAGCATACCAGAGAAGCATCTAACTAAAAGATTTAAAAACAATAAAAACAGCAAACTTTGTGAACACCAAAATTTGTCTCAGTCTCAAAACCTTGATACCAATGTTTATAATGTTTGACTTTCAGCCTCCATATCTCACCATCCACTACAGCTTTGAGCAGTAGACTATCATCTTTTCTATTACATACATACAACTTGGAACTATTTGGCATATGACTATTTATGCAGATTCTTGTCATATCAATTGCTCCTAAAAATCAAAAATTTAAATTTTCATTAATTTATGGATTTTGTAAATCTACCTCTGGCTTTCAACACTGCCTGAAACTTTCTGGGAAAGCTTTGGATCAGATATAAGCATTTCTCGACCAAAATCTGATTCTAGACATCTACTACACATTCCCAATGTTGGTGACTACTGGTCGACTCACTTCGGTATGTATACAACTTTTTCTTCAATTCCACCTACAACTGTGCCATTGGGTTGAGGTCTTGGAGCTGTGGGGGCCAATCTAACTTCATTGTCATTGAAATATTTCTTTGCCAATCTTTACATATACTTCGGGTCGTCGTCCTATGTCATGCTTTTCATACCTGTAGTACTTTGGTGTAAGAAGTAACTTGTCTTGTAGGATACTCACATATAGCGCAGCATTGAGACCACCAATTAGCCAATGCCAAACATTGTGAAACAACTCTTTATCATGAGGCTTCCTCCACCAAACTTGACATTTCCTTCAATTTCTCAATCAGTTAGCCCCTTTTTCTAATGTCCTGTAGACCAATATGCACCCGACAGCCTAGTGTACTGACTTTCATCTCATCAGTCCAAATCACCCATTTCCAGTCTTCTATTGTCCACTGTTAGGAGTTTTATTTCAAACTTGATCCTACTCTTCTTATGATGACATTGAAGTCAAGGCCTCTTTGCCTGGACGTCCACCCCTTGCTTTTGAACGAATGAATGCACTTCATTTTACATTCTTCCAACTGTCATGGCGCTCCCATGAGTTTGGCAATTTTGTGGGCCGAGAGACAACTATCAATATGCTGGATGATGAAGTCTCTTTTTTGGGAAATCTTCATGGTTGTTCCTCGATTCAAACCAGTGACCTTTCACTTGGGAATCAACCTAATAACTCTCTGAGCTAATAGTGACTGTGAGAACAGATTGCAATTTGCAGTATAAAGGAAGAAAAAGATTTTTCAAACACCAGGAACTATATACCGTATATACTCGCGTATAAGCCGAGTTTTTCAGCCCAAAAATTGGGCTGAAAAGTACCCCCCTCGGCTTATACGCGAGTCAGTGCTGTATACCGATGTATACATCGGTACATACCGATGTTATACATCGGTATACAGCAGCCCCCGCATCCCCAGTAATGCAGGGCCCCCCCAGGGTCTCTCCGGTCACCTGTAAAGCAAGCTATACTTATCAGTGTCCCGCTCGCACCCGCCGCTGCCGACATCCACGATCCTCCATCTTCATGCGACTCCTCTTCCTGCTTCTGTGCGCGTCGCCGGCAATGACGTCATTCCCGGCGACGCGCACAGGAAACAGGAAGAGGAGTCGCATGAAGATGGAGGATCGCGGATGTCGGCAGCGGCGGGTGCGAGCGGGACACTGATAAGTATAGCTTGCTTTACAGGTGACCGGAGAGACGCTGGGGGGGCCTGCATTACTGGGGCTGCCTGTATACTACCGCTGGGGCTGCTATATACCTCTGGGGCACTGTATACTACCACTGGGGCTGCTATATACCTCTGGGGCCCTGTATACTACCACTGGGGCTGCTATATACCTCTGGGGCACTGTATACTACCACTGGGGCTGCTATATACCTCTGGGGCACTGTATACTACCACTGGGGCTGCTATATACCTCTGGGGCACTGTATACTACCACTGGGGCTGCTATATACCTCTGGGGCACTGTATACTACCACTGGGGCTGCTATATACCTCTGGGGCCCTGTATACTACCACTGGGGCTGCTATATACCTCTGGGGCCCTGTATACTACCACTGGGGCTGTATATACTACCACTGGGGCTGTATATACTACTGGGGCTGCGTGTATACTACCACTGGGGCTGCTGTATCTACCTCTGGGACTGGTGTATACCACACTGCTGGGGCTGTATACTTGTGCTAGGGTCCACCCTCGGCTTATACACGAGTCAATAGATTTTCCCAGGTTTTGGGGGCAAAAGTAGGGGGTCGGCTTATACACGGGTCGGCTTATACACGAGTATATACGGTAATAACAATGCAGTGACATGACAAGAATCTACATAACTAATTATACACTAAATAGCTCCAAGTCAAATTTATGTATGAGAGAGCCAAGATAAGTGTTTATAAAATGAAGGTAGTCCTCACAATCAAAACTGTAGTGGATGGCGAGTTATAGAGCCTGAGAGTTAAAAGTTCAAAACGTTACCTTTATGCTCATCAGTGTATGACTGTGGCAGCCATCTTTTTGGAGCTGTAGTTAACAGTATTTATATATCCAAAAATGACTGCAGCACTCCAAATTGAGGTGGTTGATGCCTTTATTGGGCCCTCAGGACAACTCAGCGACGTTTTAGCCTCAACAGGCTTTTTTCTAGCAACTAGCCAGATTACAACTGGTGATTTTATTGCCAGTTCTCTTATAGGCTAACTAACAGCCTATACTAACTAAACTAACTTTCAGCCTTAGTAACAGGCTGATTTTGTCCCCCTAGTGGTGATTTGATCGGCACTGTTCCAGTTGCGGTCTCACTAATTATATATGGGAGGTTTTGCACATTTTTGTGTATTTCTCTTTATGCATATGGGAGGTTCAGTGTATTTTCCCACTATTAAATTCTGTTTTGATGAGTGGTTATTTAGGGAGAATATAATATGAGCAATATTGGGCAAGTTTTCATACTTTGCTAGGGAATAAAATGGCCGAAAAAGCTTCTTACTGCTCACATGACTGTGTGGTCAGCAGTGATGCGATAACCGCGTATGTGCAGTAAGACCCGGAAGTCCGAGCATGCGCAGTGCAATGCAGAAGACGCTGTTTAACAGCGTGAGAGCAGCTGTAATGGCGCCAGTCTGGGGAGCAATAATAAATCGACCAATCACCTCCACAAGGTATATGTTTTAATACTTACACAGATAAGGTGATTGGTCACAGCACCTGTGGTTACGTGCTTGGCCCCTCGTTCCTCCAGCCAGCACCCGGACGCACGTCCAAACCGGAGAGTTCACATCCGGATCACAATGCAAAGCTTGATAAAGACCACAAGAGTGGTCGAAACGTCGCTTTCTTCTTGACCATGGAATAAATACACAGAGGTTTTTTTACACCATCAAAGGTCTGTGGCGCTGTCCGTTTTTTACTTTGTTAATACTTACACAGGTGATCACCATGATTTAATATTTGGCAATTAGAGCCATATACGGTCTGTAATGTACACAGAGGTATATGCATTATAACTATATACTCGCACTATATGTTGGCACTTTATCACTAAAATACATGTGAACCTTTATGTATAATTGTGTAATTTTTTACCACTTTTTTATTAATTATCAATTATGTATGCACCCTTTATATAGTTGTTTTGTGTGCACTGAACACTGTGCTTGATAAAGACCTTATAGAGGTTGAAACGTTGCGCCACAAGGGGCTACATTAAAGCTGTCCTGTTGATGGAATTTGGATACCGCTCCAAGATACGTAGGAAGGCAGGGATGCCTTTGTCAGGATAAGAGAGGGTAACCAACAAGTCGTCAGCAAACACCGCAGACTTATGGTGGAATCTCTGTGTTACCACTCCTTCCACCTCTGTGCTTATTTGTATACTACGTAAGAGTAGTTCCATGGTGAGCACAAAAAGTAGTGGTGACAGTGGGCACCCCTGCCTCGTGCCATTTTGTATCAATAATGGGTCAGATAACAAGTTATTAATACGTAACCTTGCCGAAGGGAGGTGGTACATCTTAAAGATAGCTTCTATTAGGGTCGAGGGAAAGTTGAAGGCCGCGAGTGTATGTCGCAAAAATGTCCAGTCCACCCTGTCGAACGCCTTCTCAGCATCTGTGCCTATTAGGACCAGTGGGGCCTTGTTTAATATGGCGTGTTGTAGCAAATGCAGTACCCTACTGGCGTTGTCTTTTCCCTCCCTACCCTGCACAAAGCCCGTCTGTTCTAAAAAGACTAGGTGAGGGACCACCCACGCTAAACGTTTTGCCAATAAGCTTGCATACATTTTTAAGTCCATGTTCAACAGGGAGATGGGCCTGTAGCTTCCACAGAGTGTTGGGTTCTTGCCTTCTTTATGAATAAGGGAGATGTTTGCCTCTAAAGACTGTGGGGGGAGGGAACTGCCAGAGAGCACCGCATTGCACATGTTAAGTAGGTGTGGGCCAAGGCTTACTGGTACTGTGTCAATGATTTGAAATTTTAGGTCTCTCTCCGTATGTTTCACTTCCGTGAAGTGATTAGGCACTGGCAGGTTCATTCTTTTCTTTCTTATAGTATATCTGTGTTGTCCAAATCTAACCTTAAATTCCAATGTGGTCTCTCCCACCTACCATAATTTGCACGGGCATTCCAGTAGATATCTTACGTGATCTGTTGTACATGTTAAAAAATGACGTATTTTATATATTTCTCCAGTCTGCGGATGACTAAACTCTTGTCCCATATATATATAAGACTGGCGTCACCGTATATATAGGTGCTGGCAGAAAATAATTATACTTACAACAATAGATATCTGCCGCGACACTACTATATATGCAAATTATAAATTAATGAGTGGTACTAAAGAAAGAAGATCAAACTGAAATGTGCAAATGTGTATTGCAGAAAGCTGCCCTGTGCTAGAATTTAAATCAGAGGTCTTAGTCTCATCAGTGGCCACTGAGGATCAAGCCTGGCACCCACTTCAAGGGGCCTCCACTGCCAGGTCCTGACACTATGCCCTAGTGAGATGGTGAACTGGTGAAATCTGTGTGAGCTTATATGTCTAAGGATGTAATTAAAAACAGGTGTGTGCTAGGACCCCACACTGGAGTCCAAGAGTATAATTATTTTCTGCCAGCACCTATATATACGGTGACGCCAGTCTTATATATATATTTTACATATTGTCTTTTTGACTGAGCTCCCATTATGCATAATTTTTCCCCTTTCCTCTTTTCATAGTCTGGTAACCACTCTTGGACTCCAGTGTGGGGTCCTAGCACACACCTGTTTTTAATTACATCCTTAGACATATAAGCTCACACAGATTTCACCAGTTCACCATCTCACTAGGGCATAGTGTCAGGACCTGGCAGTGGAGGCCCCTTGAAGTGGGTGCCAGGCTTGATCCTCAGTGGCCACTGATGAGACTAAGACCTCTGATTTAAATTCTAGCACAGGGCAGCTTTCTGCATTACACATTTGCACATTTCAGTTTGATCTTCTTTCTTTAGTGCCACTCATTAATTTATAATTTGCATATATAGTAGTGTCGCGGCAGATCTCTATTGTTGTAAACTCTTGTCCCTTCAGCATATGTATGCAATTAACACAAGAAATATATGGATAACAACCCACTCTTGCGTTACGTGTAAGGGTCATCTGTTTAGATGCCTTAATCCAGCCAAAATAAGATCTTACCAATATATCTTTCAAAGCCTTACCCTTTTTATAGGTTAACAAAGGTTTATTCCTGAATTTTTCAATCTCTGGTAGACAATTTGATAAAATATGCCAGTGCCTCAAAACCACTTTAGCTATATCCCCTGATTCCTCTTCAAATCTCATTACTAAAGGTATACGTTTAGACTTGATTTTCGAAGGATTGACCTGAACATCAATTTTTTTCTTATTTTGCTCTAACATCTTTTGTGGATATCCTCTTTGTTTAAATTTATTAATGAGATCTTCCATTTTCCCACTCAACTCATTTTTATCGCTCACTATCCTTTCCACTCTTTTAAATTGACCCAAAGGTATAGCTTTTTTCAAAGAAAAAGGGTGGTGGTTGTCATAATGTAAGAGTTTATTTCTGTCTGTACTTTTGACATACAGGGTAGTACTGATCTTTTGGTTCTCTAATTTTACCATGACATCTAGAAAGTGATATGACAAGAATCTACATAACTAATTATACGCTACATAGCTCCAAGTCTACTTTATGTATGAGAGAACCAAGATAAGTGTCTATAAAATGAAGGTAGTCCTCATACTCAAAACTGTAGTGGATGGCGAGTTATGGAGCCTGAGAGTCAAAAGTTCAAAACGTTACCTTTATGCTCATCAGTGTATGACTGTGGCAGCCATCTTTTTGGAGCTGTAGTTAACAGTATTTATAGATATGCTTGACAGTAACTATATGGCACATAGAAAACAATGAAAGATGTTCACTATATGGGGGCATATATGAGATTTGTGCAGAATACATTATGCATGGAGTAGGTAAAATATAAACCTGTTGTCAATAGTGTGTAACTTACCTATATTTAGGTAAATTTTTTCTTTACAGGAAGGAAGAGTTGGCAATCAAGACTCAATATATGACAGTATAATTATAGATTTTCTGTCCTTTTGATATTGATAATGACATGGAAAATTAGATGACATTTAAAAACAAAAATTTAGGTTGGCTATTTACATTTTGGGAGCTTCTACCTTCGACCCAAAGAAGGAAATCATTATGCTTCAGCTAATAGCTTTAGAAAAGGAACGATGACAAAGAAGGTGCTGATGTCTGTGAAGCCCAGCAAGTTTTTGTAACTGACTGTTGTTTTAAGAACTACACAGAACCTTGGAAATTTGCAATTGACCAACCAGAGAAAGAAATTATAAACCTGGTTTGCACTTATCTTCTTCCTAGATCCCAACTACATGACTTATGCCAATAATGTAATATTTTGCCATTCAAAAAGAAAGATATCTGGAAACGTACCACAATAAATTAAAATATATGCATTATTAACACATTACTCCCTTAATCTTCTAATATAATGTTTCTGCGCTCTTGAATTATCTAACCTTTTTCTTACACTCTCTGCTCCATTATTACGCTTGCGTAGGTGACAATAGACAACAGCTTGCTTTATAGAATCATAGAATGGTAGAGTTGGAAAGGTCATCCAGTGTCATTGAGTCCAACCCCCTGGTCAATGTAGGATTCACTAAACCAGGGGTGGGAAACTCCAGGCCTCAAGGGCTGCCAACAGGTCATGTTTTCAGGATTTCCTTAGTATTGCACAGGTTATAATAAAATCACCTGCACTGGTAATGATTCCAACACATGTGCATTACTAAGGAAAGCCTAAAAACCTGCACTGTTGGCTGTTTTTCTAATCTGTATCTTCTCCCTTTCAGTTTAATTCCATTACTTCTTGTGTTTCCATGTGCAAGTGAGAATAATGATGTTCCCTCTGCAACAGTGACAGTCCTTCAGATATTAAGTCTCCTCTCAAGCCCCCGTCACACTAAGCGAAATCGCTGCTAAGTCACAGGTTTGGTGTCGCAACAGCGACCTCACCAGCGATCTCCCTATGCTTGACATTTAGCAGCGACCAGGTCCCTGCTATGAGATCACTGATTGTGTCAGAGTAGCCTGGACCATTTTTTGATCATTGTGGTCCCGCTGGGCAGCATGCATTGTTGTGTTTGACAGGGACAACGACCTCAATACTACAGGTCTGAGAAACAGGGTCCCAACGACCTATGTATCATTATGGATCGGTGTTGCGTCGCTGGTGAGATCTCTGCTTGACATCTCATCAGTGATCCCAACAGCGACGCATCAGCAATCCCTACCAGCTCGTATCGCTGTCAGGATCACTGGTGCGTCGCCAAGTGTGACGGTACCCTTAGCCTTCTTTTCTGCAAGCTAAAAATTCCCAGATCCTTTAACCATTTCTCGCAGGACATAATTTGCAGTTAGCTCATGATCCTGGAAGGTATTCCTTGAACTTGCTCCAATTTGGCTAAATCGTTTTTCAAACATGGCGGCAAAAATTGGAAACAGTATCCTGATGAGGTCTGACCAAAGAGGAGTACAGGGGGATAATTACTTCATGTGATCTAGACTATATGTTTCTCTCAATACATCACAGATCTGTGTTTGCCTTTTTTGCTGCTGCCCAGTGTTAACTCATGTGCGTGCATTTATGATCTACTAGTATACCCAAGTCTTTTTCACACATGATGTTGTTTAGTTCTGTTCCTCCCATTCTGTAGAGGTTGCTTCATTTTTCTTGCCCAGATGTAGAATTTTGCACTTCTCATTGTTAAATCCATTCTATTAGTTGCTGCCCAGTTAATCAAGCTAATCTAAATCCTTCTGAATTATTTGAGTCTTCTTTAGAGTTAGCTATCCCTTCTAGCTTTGCATCAGCTGCAGATTTGATTTGTTTACCTACAGTTCCCTTATCTAGATCATTTATAAAAATGCTGGACAACATTCGGGCCAAGACAGAATCTTGTGGTACCCCACTTTAAAAACACTTCCAACTGGATGTGAAACCCATTTATTACCACTCTGAGTATGATCACTGAGCCAATTAGTAATTCACCTATCCATAGCCTTGTGATTCTCATACTTGATTAATTTTTCAATAGTATCAAATGCTTTTCTGAAGTTGAGATTCATTGGCGATCAAAATTATAGACCCACAATTTCCTTAATGTTAAGGTCATTGTGTTGTCCTATGTGAAAATATCGTAAAATGAGTAAATTAGCAGTATTTTATACTTATTTCATGAAATAAATATATTCTAAACCACAGAATAAAAATGTAAATGAGACAAATGAAAAAGATCACTGATCAAAATAAGAGAACACTTTCAGATATTTCCGACACCTGCAAGTTATTGGTGTTAATCTGGCACTAATTTCCTTAAATATCTGACAAACACTATTTAACTGGCAGCCTAACTTTCCAGTTTGCACTCACTTTGCAAAAATAGTGTGCCGTTCCAAAGTGACTAAAACCCAGATGAAGGTTTCATAAGTTCAGTGGTAAAGTGTCTGTTAGGGTTCTAGAATATATCGCTTTATAAAATTCTAGAGTCTATGGGGTTCACCGTGACTCAGGTAGCAGTCCTGTGGGGAATCAAAAGCACATTAGACTCAGCTGTATACTCATCATAAATGGAGGTCGTCCCGGAATATAACCCAATGTCTCTAGATTTTATCAAAATTGTCCATAGTATTATGTAGATTAGCATTAATCTTTTCCATGAGATGGATGTCATTTATCCATTCATATAAATCATACATGATGGGAACTGCTGTTTTCTTCTAGAACAATGAAATTAGACATTTGGCAGCTGTCAAAAGGTGTATTAACAATTTAGCACTTGGTTTATCTAATCCTGGAGTCAACTGGTTCAGCAAATATACCAGGGGATCTAAAGAAACAGCTATACCCATAACTGTCCCCACCAATCTCTCAACCTCACTCCAAAAACCAGCCACTCCCGGACAAGCCCAAAAGATATAGTAGAGGTATGCTCCACCCGCACCGCATCTCCAGCAAATATCAGCGATAGAATGGTTTATTATATTCAACAATTCAGAGGTGTGGCACAAAGTCATTAAGATCTTAATCTGATTTTCTCTGTAAAGGGTATTAATAGGACTTCTGAATGCGCGAGACCATATCACCTGCCACTTTTGGCGTGCTAACGTATAACCCAGCCATCTCTCCCACCTCTGCATTGAGTGTTGTATGGGAAGTAAAGGGTCTGGGTCATGTAAGATGGAGTACATGACTGAGATAAGGCCTTTGGTCAAGGTGCCCCTAGCACATAATTGCTCAAATCTGGAAGGGGTAAGGGACTCGGGTGTCCCTAATTCAATCCAAAAATAATGGGTAATTTGTTGGTATTGTTTATCAGCTACGTCGTTAAAGGACCTGAATTTTCTGGTCAAGGAGTCCACCAAATCTCTAAAACATAAAAGGCCAGCTCCTGCCCATCAGCAAACCATTCCTGCACTCATAAGGTCTGGCAGACGTGGATTATAGAGGAAGGGGACCGTCTTGGGTATGCAATGTCGCCCTGAATGCCAGATAAATTTTAGGAACATTGACTGTACTTTAAGTACCGCTAGTGGAACTTTGATTGGAATAGTTTCAAATAAGTAAAGAAACCTAGGAAGGACTGACATTTTAATTGTTGTTATTCTTCCCAGAAGAGAGATCGGGATGGAGGATCATTTTTATTTTTTTTAAGGTGAGGTTCAGTAACCTGTATCATGCAAGGGAAATTTGCCTTGAACATCTCTCCATATCTGGGAGTGATATTGATTCCCAAATATTTTATGGAAGATGTATTCCAGGCAAATTTATAGGACTGCTGGAGGTAATTAAGTTTTTGTCCCATTATATTAAGCAGTAGAGCTTCTGTTTTTTCCTGAGTTGATTTTATATTCTGATAGGTTTGAATAAGTGTCCAGTATGGGCTATAAATTAGGGAGGGACACTATAGGGTTTGTTAGAGAAAGCAAGACATCATCAGCAAATAGGGTTACTTTGAAATCCTTACTCTTGATCTGAATCCCATTAATATCTGGACTATTACAGATCTGGGCCACCAAGGATTCTATACTAAGCACGTAGAGTAAGGGGGACAATGGATGCCATTGCATATATCAAGGCTATGGGAATGTGCGTGAGGCAATCCGACTATCGCTGATGGGCAGGAGTACATGTCCCTCAAAGACGTAACAAAGGGCCCCGACAGGCCGAAGTGGTGAAAAGCAGAAAACATAAATGCCCAGTTCAGCCTGTCAAAGGCCTTCTCTGCATCCAGGCCTAGGAGAATTGCCCCAAGAGCCCCCTATTCACCACATCAACTAAATCTATGATGAGTCTGGTGTTGTTGCACGCTTGATGGAAACGGACAAATCCCACCTTGTCTTTACTAATAAGCTGTGGAAGCCAATTATTCAGCCTTACTGCTAATATTTTAGTAAAGAATTTCAGTTTGGAATTCAGCAAACTTATGGGCCGATTGCTTGCAAAATCTACAAGATCCTTGCCCTCTTTATGGATAATTAATATAAGATTGGAGCATTGAGGGGAGAATTTCACCCCCTTCCATAAAAAATTAAACAAAGGAACCATGTGTTCTGAGAGCTAAGGTGCATAAGTCTTATAGTACAAAAAAGGGATGGCATCTGGTCCAGGTGTCTTATGGGTCGGCAAGGTTTTATGTTCAATCTATGTTTATTGAATAAGTAAAAAGGAACAAACAGTAAAATCGACCGTACAATGTCAAATATTTCTAGGCTTAACACCAACATACTAAGAGTTTCTTGTGATATATTAAAAGTTTGAGTATTCATTATGAAAAAAAAAAAAAAAAAAGAGAAACTGCGCTTAGTGAGCAGCATACA
The DNA here is from genome assembly GCA_033576535.1 of Allobates femoralis. Classification (NCBI taxonomy): domain Eukaryota; kingdom Metazoa; phylum Chordata; class Amphibia; order Anura; family Aromobatidae; genus Allobates; species Allobates femoralis. The sequence continues at coordinate 557,377,233 of JARQOC010000002.1, read as the reverse complement.
TTCAACATATTTGTTGCAAAACATAGCAAATTGACACTAGTAAACTCACCAACTACAATATCTAAGTTAACAATATAAAGCTCGCTCCCTTTGAGCTGGGAGTTGGTGGAGTAAACCTAAGACTTGAAACATAAAGTCTCAGCTCTCCCGGATAGGCTCATGTTGGTAGGTATAACTCGTGAGAAAGAGATGACTCTAGAAGTGAAGGTCAGGGCAGGATAGGGAGTTAAGACACGAGGAGAGGTATACAAGTGGGAAAAGAGAGAGAAAAAGAGGAAAAATAACGGGGAGGCCTGGGGGGGGGGACTCGGGGGGTGAGGAGGGATGGGCACGCCCCCTCAGGAGGGACCAAAGATCTCCAAGTATCTTGGAGAATTAACAAACATCGTCCATCGTCCCCATGTTACTACAAATTTATCGCTGGAATTGTTCAATTCCGCTGTGAGATCCTCCATCCTACAAAGACTATGCATTTCTTTCAACCAGTCTGTCAAAGGTGGACAGACTGCTTCCAATACCGCGGAATGATTGTATGGGCTGCTGCAATGCAGAACCGCAAGATATCTCTTCTTTACGACTTATTGGTCCCCGGGAGGATAGATAGTAACGCCATTTGAGGTGAAGCCTCCACGTCTTCGCCACTTATCTCCCTATATGCGAGGAAGACCCCCTTCCAAAAGGGCTGTAGCTTGCTATGACTCCACCAGATATGAGTCATCATTCCCCTCTCCACCCAGCACCTCCAACACATATCAGACACAGAGGGGAACGCCGCGTGAAGATCGATCGGGCAACGGTACCATCTGGCCATGATTTTAAATTTTTTTTCCTGGGCTTGACAAGCCATCGACATTTTATGCAATATGACAAATGCTTTCTTCCAGTCGTCCCCCGAGATGGTGGTGCCAAGCTCCCCCTCCCACCTTCTGGTATATTTAGGTAGGTCTTCCGAGCCAGAGTGACTGAAAAATGTATAAATTAAGGACACGCAGTGGGCAGGTGGAGAGTTTTGTAGGAGCATCCTCTCGAAGGGGGAAGGCGGGGAGGAAAAGTCGAGCCCCGATTTCCCCTCAGTAGAAATGACTTAAACTGTGCGTATTCCATCCAGGGAACATCTCCAACATCTCCAAAGATATCGTATGGCATCAGGCTGTTACCCTTCAAAATGTGGTGACAGCGAGGCTCATCACCCAGACTCCAATTCAGGAACCGATGTACGCCCATTCCAGGCGGGAAGTCCGGATTATTATACAAGGGTGTGAGGGGCCCCCGGACCATGGATAAACGTCCCTTTTTGGTCTCCTGATCCCAAATCCGGAGGGCAACTCTTAGAGCATTTGAACCCGGGCCAAAACTACCCCTATTGAGTGGGCTAACCCAGGGTAAATTGTGTAGGGGAATTCTCGAACAGTTCTGCTCCAAGCTAACCCATTGTTTAGAGCTGCTGTTATATTGCCAATCTATCATTCGAGTCAGAATGGTCGATCTGTAATAAAGTTTAAAATTGGGGAGACCCACCCACCCCTGCATTTATGTCTATATAGTGTATTTACTGCTACTCTCGGTCTCCGGGATCCCCAAACAAACCGTAACAGAATAGTTTGCAGCTTCCGGAAGAATGATGCTGGTATACTAATGCGTACCGTTTGAAAAAGGTATAAAAACCAGGGCAAAACATCCATTTTAATCACATTGATTCTCCCGAACCACGATAGAGTGCGTTTATCATATCCATTTAGGTTCTTAATTGTTTTTTCTAAGAGGGGCAAATAGTTCAAAGAAAATAGCTGGGAGGAGTCTCTAGGGATCCAAACCCCCAGGTACTTTAAAGCGGATGTCTGCCAACTGGAAATTGTCCTTCAGAAAAGATACGTCCTTAGTCGGGAGAGTAACGTTTAGTGCCTCTGATTTGCCGAAGTTCACTTTAAAGTTACTGAGGCTACCGAACCTCTCAAATACTTTCACCACAGAGGGGAACGAGGTCCGAGGGTTAGAAACAAAAAGCAGGAGATCGTCTGCAAATAATGCAGCCTTATACTGGTGGTCTGGTCCCGGAAACCATATATATGTGGATTCTTCCTGATGGCTATCGCTAGGTGCTCCATTGTAATGACGTATAATAGAGGCGACAGAGGGCAACCCTGCCTGGTGCCATTGTTGATGGGAAAAGGAGAGGATAAAAGACCATTAACTTTGACCCTGGCTGTTGGACATCCATATATGGAGGCAATCTTCCCTATGAACCTATCGCCCAGACCAATTTGGCACAGGGAGGCCATCATAAACCGCCAATCAACCTGATCGAAGGCCTTCTCCGCGTCTACAGAAAGGAGACACAGCGGAACAGAATCAGCCCTCGCTCGGTCCATTAGACCAAACAGTTTATTTGTATTGTCCCTGGCCTCCCTACCCATTACAAAGCCAACCTGGTCTGTGTGGATTAAATTCGGGAGCCAAGGGCCAAGCCTGTTAGCCAGAGTCTTTGAAAACAATTTGATATCTACATTAATTAAGGATATTGGCCTGTAGTTAGCGACACAGGAGTGGTCCTTACTAGGTTTAGGGAGGACGCTAATATGGGCTTCCAGCGACTGGGGAACCCAAGGGGACCGGGGCAAGACAGCGTTGAACACTTTAGTTAAAAATGGGACCAGTTGGGCAGAAAACTTTTTAAAAATTTTGGAGTAAAGCCGTCAGGGCCAGGGCTCTTACGGGGAGTCCTTGATTACAGCGGCGATCTCTTCTTCTGAGAAATCGTTATCTAAAAGCAAAGCAGTACTCCCCGGGAGAACGGGCAGGGCGGTGTCCCTGATATATCCTTCAATACCCGGGCTCAAGTCTCCCCGAGGCCCCCCCGCTGCCTGCTTTTTAATGTTGTATAGATCATTGTAGAACTCCTGAAAGGTCTCGGAAATCAAAGATGGAATTTGTGTGTGTCCTCCCCTTGCCCGCAAAATGGAAGGGTCATGCCGTGGGTCTTCTCTCGGGTGCAGGACTCTAGCCAATGGCCTACCACATTTGTCCGAGTATTCATACATGTGTCTTTGCAATCTATAATGAAAACGTGAATATTTCTGGTCTAATAAGGCCCTAAGCTCCTCTCTACTTTTAGTCAGCTCTGCGAGAGTGGCATTGCAGGAAGAGTGCTTATGTATTCTATCTAGGTTAGAGATTTTTAAAAGGAGAGCCTCTACCTCCTCCGCCCTTTGTTTCTTTAGTCTCGCTCCATGTTGGATTAAGAGCCCCCGCACCACACACTTCAGGGTCTCCCACTGTATGGGCAGAGCCGTGGAGTCCGCGGAGTGAATCTGAAGGAATTAATCGATGGTACGTTTAATCTCGGATGTACAACAGGAGTCCCTGAGGAGATTATCGTTTAGGCGCCACGTAAAAGGTCTCCTGATGCCATGTGGCATATCAATAGTGAGGAATACTGGTGCGTGGTCGGACCATGGGCAGAAGCCAATTGAGGCCTACATCCGCCACGACAATGCTCCCTGGGACACCATGATCATATCTATCTGGCTATAGGTGGAATGAGCAGGAGAAAAATAGGTGTAGTCTCGCTCCGTGGGATGCAACACCCGCCACACACCTACTAGTCGATGTCCCTGGATGGATCTCTTGAAGGCATTTATTTTTCTATAAGATAGGAAGCTATGGCCAGAGGAAGTGTCAATCCCAGGGTCTAACGTGAAGTTAAAGTCACCTCCCAACACAACTGTCCCTTCTGCGAAGTCCAATAAATAAGACAATATACTCGCAGAGTAACCCGTGGGGTCTCTATTGGGGAGATACCAGTTAACAATGGTAAATATTGGTGTGGTTCAATGACTTGTGGAGGGCTATCGACACTCCCCTAGACTTCGAGTCAGGGTTTAAGCTGTGCGTCCAGGAGGTGTAATATCTATTTCTTAACATAGGTACACAGCCAGTTTTGAAATGGGTCTCCTGCATCAAAAGTATGTGGATCCTTTTTTTATGGATACTGTATAGGATCTGGGATCTCTTCTGGGGAACGTTAATACCCCTTACGTTAAGGGATCCAATGCTTATTTGCTCCATCTCAGAGGGGGAGCGCCCAAGGGAAAGAGGGGAAGAGAGAGAAGCGGGGAGGTCTGAGAAAGTTTGTGTAGAGGAGAGAAAGGGAGAATGGAAGAAGGGGACAAAAGGGGTCGTACAGAGAAAGAGGGAAAAAAGAGATACAGATAAAGGGGTGTGAAGTAGTGCAAAAAATGGAAAAGGAGTTATACAGCGAGCTCATAATAAGTCCCGAGCTGCGAGACCAATAGTTATTTTGAAGGCCAACTCAACTCCCCTACGGGTTGGGAATGTAAATAACGTCTCTCTACGAGGCGCAATCCCTTGGGGGAAAATGTAATGCAGGGATATTTAACTCTCCCCACCCCGGCACATCAACATCATTATCATTATCCCACCCCCTCTACGCATAACAGGAAGAAGGTGCCTTCCACTGCAAGAGGTCTCAAGGCGGTGAGAATCCTCCCCTCCGGACCCCCCGACCACCCATCTCTCCCCAGTGTCGCCTCGGGAGGCCAAACAACCACCCGAGTGGCATAGTGGACCATTCGTCAATGTCAAAATGAGGAAGCTGTAATTCCGCCAAAAAGGGTGTGACGTCTTCCGGGGAACGGATTGTTAACATTTTCCCATCTCTCTTGACTTGGAGGCGGAAAGGGAACCCCCATGTATACGGTATGTCCTTGGCTCTCAAGACGTCCAGTAGGGGCTTCAAAGCCCACCTCTTTAGCAGAGTAAGACGGGAAAGGTCGGGCAGGACCTGTAGCTCCTTTGAGCGGTATGTGGCTCTGGCTCCCTGTCTGAGGTTCTGCATAATATTGTCTTTTTGTAGATAGTGGTGGACCCTGCAAATGACATCGCGAGGTCGATCAGGGTTGGTGGGTCGTGGCCCGAGAGCCCTATGGGCCCTATCTAATTCAATCTTGCTGTAAGGGGGAGCCTTTAGAACCTTGTAAAAAATCTGATGCAGAACAGATGGAAGATCCCTGGGCTCGACTGTCTCCGGGAGACCCCTCACTCTAATATTATAGCGGCGACCCCTATTCTCTGCGTCATCCATGGCTTCTACCAGGTATTGAATTTGGTGAGACTGATGTTCTATTATCGCCTGTTGGTGCACGACCTTCTCCTCAAGCGTCTTTAATCTGCTGTCAAGAGCATGGATCTGCATCTCCACATTAGAAACTGCCGCACGGGTGGATGCCACCTCTGCTTTGCATGTTCTCTCCAATCTGTCAACATACGCCTCCATATCTGCTTTTGTTGGTATAGATGCAATATGGGCCCTCAGAGATCTAATTTCTGACATTAAGTCCAGCTCCTGGTCGTCTACAGAGGGGGGCCTCTCACACTCTACTCCCCCTTGCTGCATCTCAGGGTTTTCTCTCCCATCTCTCATGGTGTTAGCCTGCTCAACCCTCTTCTGTACAGTTCCATATATATTGGGAGAATAGTCATGGCCCTCCCCTGTCTCCGACGTGGGCCTCCCTCCTCTCCCTGAGCTCCCCCACTCCAAAGCTGTCTCCTGTGAGGGGGGAGAGTCGGATCCTCCACTTCCCATAGCTGGGGGTTGGGGTCTGGTGAACTGTTCCCCTCCCTGCTCCGTCACAGGTCCTTGACTGTCCAGAGCTGCAGGAGCATCCCGGCTGTGCTGGAGATCTTATCAGCCTGTACTCTGGGGAAAGGGGGCTCCTGCTCTCTGTGAATCTCTGCTGTTGATACAGCCACTGCAGGCTTAGGGAGCTGCCGTGACGGTCCCTGAGGAGACGCTCTCTCCTCCTGCTTTCCTGGGGATCCCCCTCTTGCAGGCTGATCCCGGGGGCTCCCCTTGTTCTTTCCCCCTGCTATGCCTGGTACCTTATGCAGCGTGTTGCTGCTATGTGGGGAGGAGTGCATCAGGCCATCAGCCATCTTGGAGCCGCTCTGACGGGGAGCAGGTGACTGGGACCCAGAAAAGAACTGCTGTATCCCGCCGGTAGAGGCCCTGACTGGCTGAATCCGGGTCCCGGGCGGTCCCCCCTTCTTCCTGGAGCTCATGGCGATGCAGGCACGGCGATATTGTGCTGGTAAGTCAGCTTTTTGCCAGGGTGGATGGAGGAGCTTGAGTTCAGAGCGTCCTCACACACTCATGGCTAGCTCCGCCCCCTCGTCGGCAAGGTTTTAATGGTTTTTGCAATCTCCTCTGCTGTGACCTTTCGATTTAAAGAGGAACTGTCATCCCCCTGCTGCATGGCAATCTAAATGCAGCACTTAATGCAGCATGTCTGCTGCATTTAGGGAAGGGGTCTCCCATGTGTCTATGTGCTGTGTGCCCCGAGATATAGCCTTAGGAAAACTCACTGTTAGAAGCTATGAGGGCAATCCCTGTGGCCTGGAGTTAGCGCTATTCACGGGGGCCATTCCCTCCCCCCTCTGCTTCTCTGTGCTGCCTCCTGCTGTGCTGTTTATGCTTTGCTCAGACAGCAGGGCAGGTAACTGGCACTGACATCAGAACAAATGATTAGCATGCTGTGTGCTACAGGATGAGTGACAGAGAGGAGGGGGGCAGAGCTAGTACAGCAGGAGGCTGCACAGAGAGGCCATAGGGAGGGAATGGCCCCCGTCAATAGAGCTAACTCCAGCCACAGGGCTGCCCTCATGGCATCTAACATTTAGATTGCCATGCAACAGGTCCTCTTTAAGTCTGCTAGTCATAAGAGGATGTTGGTAGTGTAGAGGGAAGGGAGTAAAGGGTGTAATAGTATGCATTAAAGGCTTGGGCCATCCCTTCAGGGTTGTATTTGGTAACACCATGGGAAGCTCTAATGCCATATGGAGCAGTAGCGGAAGCTTTTTCTTTTAATTGTCTAGCCAGCATGGGAAGGGTTTTATTGACGTACTCATAGTATTTCTGGTGATAAAAACGCAAGAGCTTCTTGACTCTTCCCATTGTTATGTCTTTCAACCGAGCCCTTAGGTCGATCACTTCCCTCAGGTCTCTCTTAGTGGGGCATTTAATTAGTTTGGCTTCATCGAGTCTTAGCTTCCTCTTATAATAGGAATACTTCAATTTAGCAACCTTTTTTAGTCGTGAGGAGTGTGCAATACACTCCCCCTAAATACTGCTTTATGCGCCTCCCAGAGAGCTGAAGGGGTGTTTTCATCAAAGTAGTGGACAAGGGAGGATCTCAGTTTCTCCCTTGTCACCACATTCATCAGCAGGGACTCGTTGAGGCGCCAAGGTTTTATTTTTGCCGGGGCAGGTAGGATCTCAAGGTCCGTTAGTAAGGGAGCATGGTCTGACCAGGTGATATTCCCTAAGCTTGCCCGTCGCAGGAATCGCATTGTCACGATGTTTCAGAAGAAGTAGTCAATTCTACTATACGATTGGCGAGGGTGGGAATAGAAGGTTGTACAGTCCATGTTTATGGATAAATCTGCGGAACTGTGTCGAGTCTTGTGAGCTTCTATGGCATATGTCGGGGGTAGGGTGCAAGTGGAGACTGTCCATGCAATCAAAGAAAGCTAGGTAAAAGTCACTTCCGATAATTTGCCCACAATAATATCCCGGTTTAAGTCACGATAAGACAGAGGTTAAGAGTGTGATCTGTCTGATGATTGGGGCATAAATATTACATATGAGGACCTGGATACCATCTAAGTCTCCTTGAAGTATGATGAACATGGGACTGATTCAGTGGTCTGTACATGAATCTGGCAAGAACGGGATATCAGAATGGCTACGCCTGCCTTTTTAGTTGCTGATGTTTCTGCGTAAGACTGGGGGAACCATTGTTGAGCGAAATTAAATGACCCACTACTTTTCAGATGGGTCTCCTGTAAGAAAAATATGTCAGCCCTAGATTCTCGCATCTCTTTTATGGGTGAGTCTCTGCTTAATAGGGGAGTTAAGACCTTTGACATTGAGAGTGAGAGGTTTACCCATAACAATAGTAGATATGGTGTCACGCTTTTCGACATGCCCCTACACAGAAAAGACTAGAGGGTCCAATTTCGGCATCTCCCCGTGGCTTTTGGCCTGTCCTTAGAATCACTAACTCCAAGTTTTGTGGGTCTTTCCTTGTAGGATTAATGAAGAAATTAGCAGTAACCATAAAAATTCTTGAACAATCAATAACAAACATAAAAGTAAATAAGAGAAGGTACATTTCAAATACATAAACTTGGAATTGGTGTATGATGATCCCAGTGCAAGAGTCAAACAGTAGTATCAAGTAACAGATCCACAGATTGTATGCAGGAATTACTCAACATCTCTTTGGGAGATGTGATCAAAGTAGGTCCGTTCTCTCGCCAGGGATGTGACAAGTCGCCGCTGAAGTCGAGAGAAGGAAGAGTATAAACATAAAACATTCCCCCATCCCAAGGCCATTATTAGGTGATCACCGTCCATTATGAGGAGGGAGAATTCATCTCCATAATGCAGGACAGCCAAGTGGTAAGGATAGGTAGAGAATGGGTCAGAGAAGGGTTGTAGGATGTGAAAGGAAAAGAAGAAAAGCAGAGGAGATGGGAAGGGGGGGGGGGGGGGGAGGTAAGAGAGCAAGAAGTGGGTGTTAACAGTTAATTTAGAAGGCAGCAAAAAAAAAAAAAAAGTGAGACTTACTAAAACTATGCGTTGATTTATAAATATTTTTAAAAAGGTAACAGACACACATGAAAAAGGCAACCATAAAAAATGCTTCTGATCTAGAACGTCAAGAACCCTGAAGGCCAACAATGGCTGTACCTTTCATAGCTCCCGCAGTCTACAGCTGTCTTGTGGAAGGCATCACTGTGTGGACAGTCCAAAGAGTCATTCAGGTATAGCAATGGACTGCCCTTGTAATGGCAGGAGCTATAAGGTACCTGGACAACTGCACCTCCACTGCCAGTTTTTCTTTAACCATCCATCTATGACTTGTGAAGGCAACTGAAATAGAGGATTTGAAGAACATACCCCTCAAACTGCAAAATGGGTGAGATTGATCCAATTATGTTTCATCTCACCCTTAAGAATGCATAATTCTGTATGTTCCTCAAAGAGGTTAATAGTGAGCACTGTGTTTCAACATTGTGGCTGGAGCTGATCTGTGAAGGACACAACCATTTTTGGCCTTCAGGGTTCTTGACGTTCTAGATCAGAGCCATATTTTATGTTGTTTGTCTTTTTTATGTGAGTGGGTTACCTTTTTAATGATATTTAGAAATAAATGCTAAGTTTTATTATGGCTCACTTTTTTTTGCCTTTTCTAAATCTTGACTCGAGTGACGTGGGGTGTGGACTCAGTCTCCCCCACGTGTTTCTCTGCTGTTTTAATAACAGTTCATTTACACATCTTGTTCTTAATTCCCCCTGATCGATATGAACTATTTAAATAAATTTGGTTTACTTCTGAACATTAGGGTTTTTTGTTTTTATTATTGGCAAGTTCTGCTTGACATGATACGCTGAATATCTAATGACTTTCAATAACAACTTTCAACATGCTTAAAGCTTTAAGGGGTTTCCTGTAGAAACAAAAAATCATGCGCGCTGAAAATTAACACTGAAAGTCAAAAGACTGCCAAGGAGCACTTATAAAACCAAAAATTCAATTAGACACATTCCCCTCTTCTCATAGAAAAGCCAAACATGCATATTAATGGTGGTGTTAAGAGGAATGGCTGTTAGATGACAGCTATCAAACCTATGACCTAGCTTAGATGCAGATTGTGTTGAGGGCACTTTTTTGGTCCTATCATAATAATGTTTCCGGGTAAGATTAGCTTGACTAACAATTCAGAAACTGCATTGTGCACTTATTACAATTATAGCAAAATCTGTGTCTTCATTAGCCAGCAGGAATGTAAGGACAGTTAGCCTTGTAATCACAAGGGAGGGTAATGAGGACAAGATGCATGGGGGAATATTTAGCACCATTTAGTGGTGTAATGTGCATCAGATTTTAGGCCAGGTGCAAACCTAAATAATGCCGGAAAATCATTAGCTTGGTAAACAGAACCTATAGTCTCCAGAGTTCACCTCTAATACTGTACCTAACAGCATCATTTACAATGCAACCTCACATCTATCCACTTTCTAATGAATTTCACTGCCCTCAGCAGGGGCTCTTTTTCTCATTGCTCAATTAAAGATGTGCCTTGTGTTCCCTTTCTTTCATTCAGCTAGGACCTTCACTTTTTCTATTGTCCTACTGATTCTATTGTGGTTGTAAGGATAGACAGTCTTGACAGTGCCCGATACCATAAACATTGAGTTATGAAATGGCATCATTTAGAATGAGTAATGACTGCAAATATATTCACAAATATCATTGGAGCTTGTTTTGGCAAATCAATTTAATTATGTTTGAGGAAATCTTAATCACATACTTCACTTGCTAACGGGAATACACAGAGCTGCTCGACTTAAACTACACAATTGTAACCTAAAGATATACCAACATACAATAACACTATTCTAACAATTAGCAGACATTTGAACATTCATGAGCGAGAATTTTGACTTATTTTGCTCGGCTTAATTACCCTTTAAGCTAAACTGCATGGCTACTAATTAAGACAGCTCAGTGACAGATTAATGTCTTTCTGATTTGGCACACCACATCTAAGGGAAAACAATGCTTTCAATAGTAGGTCTCGGTGACTAAATTACCAACACGAGATGGACATAAGGGGCCCCAGTCATTAAATTGTGATAAGTGTACCCGGGGCTCGAAAAGCCTCTTCTGCACTAATTTACATCACACTGCATTTATAAAGCATTCTTATGTCTACCATCGGGACTTGTGGCAGATATATTCAGAAGCTTTAACCACTTCATAACAAGATAGCTTTCACCAATTCTTAGTTTCTTCCAATATATCTTTCTTACTTTTTTTTTTATAGGACTAAACAGTAACCAATAACTATAATGCTAACAAAAAAATCTTATTTAAACACATTGTCTCATTTTAGACAAGTCCTCATTATGCCTTAATTTTTAAAGTAGTTGTCCACAAGTCAGACAACCCCTTCTCAATCTGTATGTTTCCCCTTTTTAAAGTAGTAAAAACTTAATACTGCCCTATGATACTGGAAGCATTCCAGCAGTGTTAGAATGGTCTTTCCCAAGACCGCGTCCCAATGTGGTGTCACGTGAACTCTGAAGCCAATCAGCAGCTGCTTCACTCTCCCTGCCCTTGGACGTATCGCATACATATGAAGGAATAGAGAAGCACCGCTCACTTCCTCCGAATATAAGTGATTTGTCTGAAGTAAACTGAAGTGTCTGCTGATTGGCTGCAGGGATTGTGTGGCTTATCAGTGGAACGGGACTTTGGGAGGCACAGTGCCAAGCCTGCTAGAATGGTGTCAGCACCGAAGAGCAGTAGAAGTTTTATTACTTTAAAAAGGGGAAACATACGGATTGAGAAGGGCTTGTTTGAGCAGTGGACAACCTCTTGAAAGAAAATCTATCAGTAACTCCTCTCACCAAATTCATGTCTTTGAACTGTACATCAATTGATGCCTTTTAGTGATGAGCGAGCATGCTTGCCATTGCTGAAGACTTGATCAAGCATTGGGGTGATCAAGATGCTTGTTATTCGATTGAGTATTCAGGTGCTCGAGCACCTTGCTCGAGTCCCCAACCCACACGTTTTGAAGCTGTTAGTCAATAAAAATGCGGGAATTGCCTTCCATACACGATAATGCTGTAGTCTTTTTGGCTACTTGCATTAGTGTGATTGGCTGGCAGTATCACATCATCGGGTCTTATGAGACCAGGAGGCATGATCCTCTGGAAGCAGCTCCAGGAGAATTAATCAAGGAGTAAGAGCTTAGATTAGAACAGGGTTTGTACACTTGCACTCTTTAGTTCATTTCATGTGGCACTAATGGGTGTTTTTAGTCTTGTTTAAATTAATAAATTTAAAAAAAACGGCATGGAGTCGACCCTATTTTTGATAACCAGCCAAGGTAAAGCAGAAAGCTGAGGGTTTGTATTATCATGTTGGGAAGGTCCATGGTTATTGGACCCTTCCCATTCTAAAAATACAAGACTGCAGCAACCCCAGAAACGGCACATCACATTAGATGCTCCAATTCTGGCATTTTGCCTAGGCTCTTCCTGATTGCCCTGATGGAGGCAATCGGGGTAATGGTTTAAGGGGTTGATGTCAGCTATTATCAGTTGTCATCAATCCCTCGTGTTGGTAATCGTGAGGCATTTATCAGACAGACAATCTCATTACTAACTCAGTACATTAAAAAAAGACACTTAAAAATATTTTATTAAAAAAAAAAACAGCCCTAGTTTATCAATTTATTTAAATTAAGAAAAAGCCATGAAGATTCAAAGTAGCACACCGAATCAGACAGGGTCCACAAATGTTGACCTGAAAAACATAAAAAGAGCGGTAAAAAAATACAAACAAGAGACTGCTCCTTGTTCACCAATTTATTATTTAAACATCTCCTTGCATTGCAGCTCTGACATATTCCATGATGCTATGATGTTCTCTGAACCTGTGAAGATAGGGGATGACTGCTTATCACCGTTCTCACTGGGCACACAGAGGGCAAAGTGAGACCTGGAATGTCTCACAATCGGTGATGTCATTAATGTCACCACTGCTGATCAGACATTCTGGATCTCCCGCTTTCATCTGTGTGTCTCGGGGAGAGTGGTAACATAACAGTAACACCACTTGCCACAATCACCAATGAATAGAGTTCAGCCTAACCAGGAGTGACCTATAAAGTGTTGTTCATAGAACGAAGCTCCATAGGTTGTACTGAAAAAATGGTGGATGTCATGGGAGTGTCATGGACATCGGCACTGTAGGATTTTTTTTTTTTTTATAATAAATTGGTGAAAGTCTTTTTTTTATTGATTTCTCTCTCTCTATTCATGTCTTTCATGTTCCCATTTGTGGACTATATCTGATTCAGTGGACAACTTCAGATCTTCATGGCTTTTTTTTTTTAATTAACTTTTATGTTTGTAATAAATTTGTGAACTAGGGCAAGAGTTGGGAAGTGTTTATTTTATTTAAATAAAATGTGTTTGTTTTTTTGCTTTTACTTACTGAGTTAGGAATGGGGGTGTCTGATTTTCACTACCAACACCAGGGCTTGATCACAACAGACATTACACAGCTGACTTCAACCACGTAATCCATTACCTTGATTGATACGGCACCAGGGCAATCAGGAAGAGCCGAGGCAAAGTGCCAGGATTGGGGCATCTAATGTGCTGTTATTTTTAGGTTGGAAAGGGTGGAATAACCAAGAACACGGGGGTACCCCACATTGGTTTATTTGAAATATTTATTAGGTTAAACATGGCTATAAACACCCTTTACTCCCACATGAAAGTTGATAAAGGGTTCAAGCGTGCAGTAAGTGGAGGAGGGATGTGATATTACGTTGGTCAATTTCTCGTTTCTTCTACGTCTTTCAACCAACTATATTGAGCCTGAACTTCTGTATCCCTGAGCCCTTTGACCCAGTGGATTTAAGACTGATCTTTATAAAGCAACCTGGAAAATCCAACTATATAAATTCTTTAACAATAAAGCTAATATCAAAGAATCTAAGTCATGGGTCACTAAACAATGTGAAATAGGTCCTCTTGGTTTCTTTGTAACCAATAGTACCTTGGTTGAGGTTAAAGATGATGCACAGGCCCTATTAGAGCTCACTGAACATCAGCTAGATGAGTCCAATGAATCCATAGGTGGTGAGAAAAACTTTATGGGTGGTATCAGGTCTTCCTTCTTTCCACCTGTGTCCCCGGGTAACGTTATAGATACCTTTCAGGAGTGTGTGATCAGGGATATTGATGTGTTGGTTTATCTTTCTATGGCAGGGGTGGGGAACTCCAGTCCTCGAGGGCCGCAAACAGTGCATGTTTTCAGGATTTCCTTAGTATTGCACAGGTGATAACATAATCACTTGCACTGGTGATGATTCCAATCCCTGTGCAATACTAAGGAAATCGTGAAAACCTGAACTGTTTGCGGCCCTCGAGGACTGGAGTTCCCCACCCCTGTTCTATGGCAATGAATTTAACATTCACAGAAGAAAAAGCCCTTAAAGTGTTATAAAGTTGGGATGACATTGTAATCCGTCAGGCGAATGAGGGAGTCCCGTGCTGTAAACTAGGGAACACTATATCTCCGAAGCCACTAGACAGTTGAGTGGCACCACAATTTATTAACGTCTTTTGTTTGACCCAACCAATGACTATAAATCTAAATTATGCTAGGGTCACACTTGCGTTGGGACCCTAGCCTAACAGATTGCGCTTAAAACTTAGTACTTTTCCCAGAAGCGCCTAGCGTTAACGCTAAGCGATGCGGGAGAATGCTGCCCTAGTAACCCGATGCCTATTTTGACAACGAGCCACACACAAAGCTGCTGGTAGTGCGCTTTAGCAGAGTGCACAGGAAACATTGCAGACGTTTCTTGTGTGCTGTTGTAAAGCGCACTCCCAGCAGCTTTGTGCGTGGCTGGTTTGGAAGGTAAATATAGGGTAACTAGGGGCAGCATTCTCCCGCAGCGCATAGCGTTAACGCTAAGCATTTCTGGGAACAGTTCTAAGTTTTAAGTGCAATCCGTTAGGCTAGGATCAAAACGCAAGTGTGACCCTAGCCTTATGCAGTTTTCTACATTCGCAAGTGTTGGTGGGTGCTATTTCATCTAAAGAGGCTGTAGAATAGTAGCTGGAGTTTCCCAACAAACTGCACTGGTACTTACTCTCCGAGATGCACAAATCCCTTACAGCACCCCCAGGTCGTCCATTCAGGTCAGGAATCAGGTCACTGACCAAACCCCTGTCCCGATACTTGGACTGGCTCTTAAGACCCCTCCTTCCCAACATTAACTTGTATGCCAAGGTTACAGGTGATTTTATTACCTCCCTGGATAGTTTTGAATGGCAGGAGGGTTTCAAACTCTTCTCCATAGATGTTGAAAACCTCTACACCCGCATCCCTCAGGATTTAGGTGTGTCAGCATTCAGGGAGATTCTCATTGATTCAAACCAACCAACTAAAACGATTGATTTGTGGTGGACTACTTTTTGTCCTCAGACACAATGCATTTAAGTTCCTTGAGAACTGGTACTTGCAGATCGGGGGTACCGCTATGGGTACCCCCGCAGCATGCTCGCTCACCAATCTATTCTTGGCGGTGATTGAGGACAGGTTTGTCTTCAACGGGTCCAATCCATTCTTGAAGCACATCAAAAAATATGTGAGATATCTGGACGACATTTTCATGGTGTGGGATGGGTTCACTGAGGACTTCTTGGCTTTTGTGGATTACCTCAACAATACAAACCCCTTTAATAGGAGGTTTACCTCAGTGTTCAGTAACAACAGTCTAGAGTTTCTGGACGTTCGGCTTAGTATTGTTGATGGCAAAATCCATAGGGAAGTCTTTAGAAAGGCCACAGCAAAGAATGCACTGTTACATTATGACAGTGCCCATCCCCACCATGTAAAGCGCTCATTGCCTTATAGCCTGCTCTTGAGATTGAAAAGAATCAATAATGAAGATATTACACTTGATACTCAAACATCAGATCTCAAGATGAGGTTTCTGGTTAGGCGATACCCTCCTTCCTTGTTGGATGCGGCTTGTAGTAAGGCTCTGTCCACCTCATCCACTTCTTTGAAAGGTACTGAGTTAGTTCCAATGGCCTCCAACGCCCAGTCTACAACAATTGGGGAAACCCAAAATAGACAAAAAAAGAGAGACGATTCATTTTCAATTTCAAATTTGGTCCTTTGGATAGAACCATCAGGTCAGTCATCGTGAATCACTGGCATATTTTGGAGGGCAACAAGGATCTCTCAAATATGTTCCGATTCAAACCATTAATTACCCACAGGAGTTGTAATAACCTGAGAGACATCCTGGTATAAAAAACAGGATAGCCCCAAGAAGTCATGGCTCAATGAGACTGGCCTGATGGGAAATTTCAAATGTGGTAATGGTCCCTATTGCTGTTTCCACTTGATCACAAAGCCTATTCACATAGGTGACAAGTGGTATAATGTTAAACAGTTTATCTCGTGTAAGACTAAATTTGTTGTCTATGTCATCTTTTGTCCTTGTGACCTCTATTGCATAAGCAAAACCATCAGGCCTTTATACGTGCAGTTCAAAGAGCATTTCAAATCCATGAGTTCAGACAATGGTTCGCCCATTTAATTAAACATGTGAGAGACTGTCATACAGGAATCCTGAGACATTGTCTTTTGCTGGGTTAGAGAGGGTGGTACCCTCTCCGCAAGGAGATTTACACAAAAAACTCCTCAGATGCGAATCCAAATGGATTCTGCAAATGAAAGCCCAGGGGGCTAGGGCCTTAATGATAGGATTGATCTTGCCATTTTTCTGTAATCTGAATTTTATGGAAATGGTATGCTAGTTTCTAATATATCTGCATTAGTAGTTCTATATTACTGGTAATGATCTATTTGCTGCAACAAATCTGTTTATTGGTTTTATGTACCTTATTTTTAATGATGTCCCTCACCCACCTGTATTTAAGGAGGTGCTAGATGACATCATATGTAGACCCGTAGAAGCACCAGACAGGTGCTGTTGTTCTGCCTCCAGCACCACCTCCCACCTCCCTGCACTGCACTGCCGCTAATATGCTACCGACTTTTCCTGCTCACTTTGTGGAAAGGATTTGATCTGACCAGGCGAGGCCCCTCTATTCTTTCTTGCTGCATTTATATATTCATTACCCTCAAACTAAGAGGGAGCACCCCGGGCCCCGATCTCTGCCCTGTCACAATTATTACCGTTCCTGCACAGGTTAGTAGATGGTATGCTCAGCATAGTGCCCAGAACTTTGTTTTCAGCAACTACAGGGTGGGCCATTTATATGGATTCACCTAAATAAAATGGGAATAGTTGGCGATATTAACTAGGGTTATATCTGGGGGCAGTTTTTACAGGCTAGTTGGGGGTTTTTGAAGTAACCTGAGTGGGTTATGCAGCCTGCATAACCTGGTTGTCAGAGCTCCAGTGCTCTGCGCGCACCACACGCTGTGTTGTAGCTTCCTGGTTGCTGGAAAGACTGGTCACATGAGGTATCACGTGCCGCCAAGTCACCGCAGGTCCTTTGGTCTTTGCCAGGTCTTTTTCTCTCTTCCCTACAGGCAATTACAATCTCCACTCCTTCAGTGCTGCACCTCACCCCTCGCCATGCCGGCGTGTAGACAACAGAATAAGAGGTAATTAGCAGTTTAAGAGGGCACTATAAAAGAATGGAGGTGATCCTGATGAAGGCAAAGTATCTGCTGAAACATGTTGTGATATGCTTGAATAAATAAAGAAAGATATACTAAAAACCATTTGTGCTCCTCCATCCTTTTGTAGCGCCCTCTTAAACCGCTAATTACCTCTTATTCTGTTAAATTCCTGTTTGTGCACATTAGTATATGGGAGGGGGAAAACGTTTTCCAGATGGGTGGTGACCATGGTGGCCATTTTGAAGTTGGCCATTTTGGATACAACTTTATTTTTTCAATGGGAAGAGGATCATGTGACACATCAAATATTGAGAATTTCATAAGAAAAACAATGGTGTGCTTGGTTTTAACGTAACTGTATTCTTGCATGAGTTATTTATACGTTTATGATCACTCATAAAATGTGTTCAAAATGCTGCCCATTGTGTTGGATTGACAATGCAACCCTCTTCTCTCACTCTTGACACTCTTGACCACTGATAGCAACTCCACAGAAAAAATTACTAGCACAGGCTTCCAGCATTTGTTGTTTCAGATGACTGCACATCTTGTATCTTCACAGCATAGACAACTGCCTTCAGAGGAGGCAAACTTTTTTGTGAATGGTGAAGTTAACAAACAAAACCACCGCTATTGGTCTGGCACTAACCCACAGTGGATAGATCCCTCAAAGACTGTTGGAACACATAAATTGATGGTATGGTGTGGTATATGAGGTACAAAGGTTAGTGGGGCCATTTCTCATCAATGGAAACCTCAATGCCATTGGATATCGAAATTGCTACATGGTACCCGACTTTTTGACGCTAAAGGTACTGTTACATGCGGCAATATTGCTTGCACTGGCAATTTACTGGTTGCAGTGAAATCAAAGGACACATTGTTCCATTTACACACGGCAACAAAATAGAACAATGTGTCCATGATTTCATTGCAACCAGCAAATTGCCAGTGCAAGCAATATTTGGAAATAGTAAATTGCAACATATTGCTGCATGTGACAGTACCATAAGGCAAACCTCAGATACTGCTGACTGGAGGATTGGACTGGCAGATGGTAATATGCATCTTTCAAGTCTAGAGTGCACATTACCGCGTCTTTAACAAGGGAATGGCAGATTTTATCAATTCCATATGGAACTTTTTGTACCTGACCCACCGATTCAGGGGTTTTAGATTTATTATCGTGCAAAACTCCCTTGACTGTTTACTGAAAACAGGGAAGAATAATGGCAGATACGGTTCTGACACCGGAACCTCTTGTTGTAAGAGTTTCTCTACGTCTGACTCTAGCCGGCTGAGAGAGATAGAGGAACCCCTTGTCAATCTGAATTTTTGGGGGCGGTTTGGAAGAACTCTATTTGATAACCCTGAGTAATAGTGGTGAGTATCCAGGGATTTTGTGTGACTCGACTCCACCACGTCTGTGAAGAATCTCAATCTCCCCCTACTCTGACACCGTCATGTTCTTTTTGGACGGGAGCTTGGACTGGGCTTGAATTTCCCACCTTGCTCCCCTTATTAAAGCTCCATCTGGAGAATTCAATTTTCTTCTGCGGGTTTTGCTTACGAAAGAGAAAGGGCCTACGAAAGAGAGTAATCCTTTCATTTCTCCTTAGGGAAACCCTTCTTTTTGTTGGGTGCCTTTTCTAAGATCTCATCTAAGATGGGTCCAAAAACCCTGAGCCCTGAGATGGGAATGGAACACAGTTTGTTCTTGACAGCAGTATCACCAGACCAGGTTTTGAGCCAGAAAGCTTTCCTAGCAGAGTTAGAGAGCATTATTCCTGGCAGCAAACTGATTCGGCCAAAGCGTTGGCCATAAAATTAGTTGCCAAGTTACAGAGGGTATCCCCAAACCCTCTAGAAACGCAGGGATGTCCCGTGGGTGGGAGACAAAAAACAATTGACCATCCCTGTGGACCTGGAGGCAAAATGGGAAACCCCACGAGGGCCTGGAGAAGTTAGGTATAGTGCACCCAAATAAAGCTTACTCCTAGCGATGTGCCGTAAGCTTTTGTTCTCTTGATACCCCCTAATGTGCACATTCAGTATAATGATTTAATGGGGTTCCTGTTAGTTTTCTCCTTTTATATTTCATACACTGTTATATTACACTGGTTTTGCAGTCACTGTTGTCTCTTAGTTATCGTGTTACTTTTCTATCTAGAGGCCCTGGTGTGGGGAAGATATACTGTGCCTGGAAAGGTCACACTTCCAAAGGGGACCTGCACACTGCTGGCAGGTGTGGTTAATGTCATATTGCCCCACTTCACTAGACTCCACGTTTTGGAGTTAGTAACTTCTTTTAATGGAACTTCCTGTGTTCCGTTCCTATTGTTCTCCCTTTTTTTTTTTGTTTCTGTTTCTCCCTTTTTCTCATTTCTGGGCCCACTCTTCCTCTTTTATTTCTGCTACATCCGATCCGCCTTGTGTCTTAGCCACCCCTATACGTACGGCCTTGGGGTGTCCATTAGATCCCATTCCTTCTTTGCACGGACCAAAGGGATCCCTCATGGCATGGCCACTCTGAAAATCGGATCCCTTAATGTGAGAGGTTTTAACACCCCTCAAAAATGCTCTCAAATCCTCTATGATATGCATAAGACACAGACCCAGATTTTGCTACTCCAGGAAATGCATTTTAAAACTGGGTTCGTACCGAATTTTACCAACAAATTCTACCCATGCTGGCTACACAGTACTAATTCTGAATCCAGATCGAGGGGAGTATCTATCGCTATTCATAAAAACCTGACCCACACTGTGGTTGACTCACGACTCGATCCAGGGGGCGGAGGATATGTTTCTTAAATTGCACATAGCTAGCTCTATCGTAACGATAGTTAACTGGTATTTGCTCAATAGAGACAAAACCAAGGTTGGCAGAGCCCTTCTGACCAGCCCAAGTTTGCCGAGGGAACCACGATAATTGGGGTGACAACTCACTTCGACCCTTCCTATGATGCTTTGGGGAAGGGCATGATTCTAAATAAAAGATTACGAGCCTCCAAAAAGCTTCTTCATACCCTCCAGTTCGTTGATATATGGTGGATTGTTAATCCCCACGGACAAAGATTATACCTATTATTCACATGTGCACAACTCGTATAGCCGGATAGATATGTTTCTTGTGGGTCATCGCAATCTTTCTTGGAATCCTCTTGTCGCTATAGGTGATATTTAACAATCTGACCATGCACCGATGTTTTTATCCCTTTACATTACTAGACACGTCTCAGAAACCGTGGACTTGGAGGCTTAATGATAACCTCCTAAAAGACTAAGTATGCTTAATGGAGCTGAAACAGGATAATGAGACGTTAGCCAGGTCCACGATACTGACCCAACCCCTCACCCTTCAAATGGGAGGCCCTAAAGTGCTGTCTGCGGGGAACCTTAATAAAGCATGGGGCCAGGCTCAGAAACCTTAGTCCGAAGCAATCACAGACCTCCTTTCACAAATTCACAGCTTAGAGATGACTCATAAAGACGTTAAATCAATAATTTTTAGAGGAGCTCGCCTTGAAATGGCAAGTGCTCAAATTTTGGACCAGAGATTTCAAAAACAGACGGAGAGGTCTAGATGTTATTTTTACAGGGTAGCTAATAAACGTGGGCGACCATTAGTGCACTTACTTCATTCCGGACGAACCTACCTACAACCCAAAATCCGGTCAACTGGAGATAGGGACACTTACAATCAGTCTGATATATTGGAAGTGTTCTGATCTTATTATAAAATTTGTGCAATCTTAAAGGAGGATACTCTGATAGACACCTGATTACCTTCTCAGAAAGACTACATTAACTTCACGGTAGTCCCTCCCATAGAGGTTGTAGATATTAAGGCCCTAGAGTCTGAGATCTCCGAACAGGAAATCTTGACGGCTATTAAGACTACTTCTACGTCCAAATGCCCCAGACCTGATGGTTTCTCCCCAATTTTCTACAAAACTCTCAAGACACAATTACTGCCCTAAAGCTGGCTACTTTTAACTCAATTACGGATGATACTAATTTTGCCCCTCAATCTCTGGAAGCTCGCATAAGTGTTCTACCTAAACTGGGGAGGGATCCGACCTTGGCTGAAATTACAGACCCATCTCTTATTTAACATTGATATAAAGTTGTACTCAAAGATACTGGCAGACTGATTGACCAGGTGGGGTTTGTCAAAGGCTGCGAGGCTAGGGACAACACTATCAGGACCATGCTCCTGATAAATAAGGCTAAATTACAAAAGGTCCCCCTTAGCATCTTGTCGGTTGATGCTGAGAAGACCTTTGATAGAGTTCACTGGGGTTTAATAAAAGAGGCTCTGATTCAGATTGGTCTGGGCCCTAATTACCTTCATAAACAGCTTTCCCTCTATTCTGCCTCCTCAGCCAGGGTACGGGTTAATGACGTCCTGTCAGCCCCGTTTACCATTAGTAATGGGACTCGACAGGGTTGTCCCTTATCTCCTCTCCTTTTTGTAATATTTATAGAGCATTTAGCTAATGGTATCAGAGAAAACAATGATATCCATGGTCTACGGACGGAGTCGTTCCATCATAAAACAGCGTTGTACGCTGATAATTCATCCTTTATATTACTCAACCACGGATATCGATCCCTTCCATTTTTATGGAATTTGAGATTTTTTGTGTCGAGTAATTTTAAAATAAATTTTCTCTAAATCAGAGGCACTAAATATATCTATGGATGAAACTGAAGTTGAATTTCTTAAAGCGAGCTTCCCCTTTAAGTGGAAAGCAGAGACTATTAAATACCTGGGAGTGCAGGTGTCTTCTGACTTGGCGAAGTTACATTTGCTCAACTATCAATCTCTCTTTTCTATACTGGAAATACAGCTAGCGTCTTACCAGATACTAAAGTTAGCATGGATGGGGAGAATAAACGTAATTCAGATGGACATACTTCCTCGACACTTATATCAGACCATGCCTATCCTCTTCTGTAGAAACTTCATTACTAAGCTTCGTTCCCTTATAGGAAAAATATGTCTGGAAAGGTGTCAGACCTAGGGTTCATAGGAGAATTTTGGCAGACCCATGGAGTTAGGAGGGATGGGTTTGCCAGACATTCCAAATGCTGGGTGGCCTTAGAGCAGGAGGGTGTGAAGGTTCCATTGCATTATCTTCCATTGTTGTTACCTCTAGACCTACGTCAGATTGGGGTTTCTTGCAACCTCACGAAGGATACCCTGTGGATATGGCAATAACACTTGAATCAGACTTCTCAGAGGGGGTCCTTGAGTCCTCTTACACCTCGCTTTTCAAATCCTGTCTTCCAACCGGGGATGTGCAGACGCCTTTTCCTATGTTGGACAAGTACGGATGATATCCGCATAGGGCAAATCCTTCACAAAAGGTGCCATACGCTCTTTCGAGTCCTTGCTATGCCGCGCGACATTAAGGTAATTGCACTGGTTTGAATTCCTCCAGTTGCGTTCCTACCTCTCCTTGGCGGCTCAGTTTGACGGGCTTTGGGATCTTCCCTCCCCAATGGAGGAACTGCTCATGCAGGACTTCCCCCGTCCCCTCATGCAGTCTCTGTAATACACCACATTATTGCAGGGGAGATGGCAACCAAACGTTCGTTCCAGTTGGTTTGGGAGAGGGAGTTGGGTAGAGGTAAAGTGTCACCTGGGCTGACTGTAGGAAAAGCTTCCTGTTCACACGTAAGTTGGCAAATACGTGCATAACCCAGGAACGAAATTATAAAATACTATGCAGGTGGTATTGTTGCCTGGATCGGCTCCATGTGATCTTACCCTCGATCTCAAAAATCTGTTGGCGGTGCGGAGTGGAAACCGGCACTATGCTCCACATGGTGGGACTGTCCAGCAATTAGAGGCTTTTGGGAGGGAGTGTTCTGGAATTACAACCTCGTTACGAATAAACGGTTGGTTGATGCACTGGAGATGGCCTTATTGTCTATATACCCCGGATCGGTGAAGAATATTAAGAGGGATATTCTGCGCTTTTGCCTTTCGGCTGCCCGTTCTGTCATACCACGCTACTGTAAACTGTCGAGAATCACCTCCCATAGCGGATTGGTGCATAGAAATGCTGAACATATGTCGGATGGAGGAACTGGCAGCCGAAAGTATTGGGCTCTTGGACAAATTTAACACTGTATTTTATAGAGTGAATTATGTTTCGGGATTCTCCTGACTTTCCCAAATTATTTCTATAACCACCCATACCCAATATTCCATGGGCAGGGCAGGGAGCGCAGGTGGACTGTACTGCATTAGTTAAACCTTTTTTCAACTTTCTCTCCTTTTCTTTTCCCCCTACCTTATATTCTTTCTATTCCTCCTTTTCTTCTCTTCTCCCCTCCCCCGTTCCCAAGCAGTTTCGTACGCTCTTTTTTTTTTCCCACAACGTGTTTCTCTTCCAACATTTTTGCTGTCATGTTGCTCTCATAACCGATAGCATCTTTCTAGGACTTTTACGGTTTCGTTTCTGGACCACTGTGTCCTGCTGAACAGTCAGAAGTCCCCTTGATATGCTGGCACAGAGTGTGCGAATATAACCCGCGATATTTGGGAACAAAGAGTTATGGATGATTGGGGACTCCCCATCCTCTCACCTTATTTGATTATTCTGCGATAATTATTTTTTCCTTTAATGCCATTACTGCAACCAATATACACTGTTTTCTACTCTAATTTGATATTTGTATACGATTTCCTTGTTATGTCTTTTTTCAATAAAAAAAAATTGGACCAAACAAATCTGAAATTTGGCGAACATTTTGAAAATGTCTTAATTTTCAAATTTTTATTCTGTTAAACCAGAGTTATGTGACACAAAGTAGTTAATAACAGATATAAAGGAAGAAAACCGGGCACTGGGTCCTATCTTCGGGCCATCAATCCAATGTGTGGGCTGCGACACACCCGCACGATTTTATCCGCTCAAGCACAAGTTAATCAATACATACAGGAGAAAGGAGCGCACTCACCGAATTGCAGTCATTTGGATGTTTAATTCAGTCCATTACAGGGTTACAAATGAAGGGAGGGAGGGGGTACAGAGTTGGACGACAATGGACTGTTTCACGCAGTCAGCGCTTATTGGACCTGTTGAAGCGCTGACTGCGTGAAACAGTCGATTGTCGTCCAGCTCTGCACCCCCTCCCTCCCTGCATTTGTAACCCTGTAATGGACTGAATTAAACATCCATATGACTGCAAATCGGTGAGTGCCGCTCCTTTCTCCTGTATGAGTTAAAAAATAACATTTCCCACATGTCTACTTTAAATCAGCACAATTTTGGGAAAAAAAAAATTTTGTTAGGAAGTTAGAAGGTTTCAAAGTTCATCAGCAATTTTTCAATTTTCAAGCAAAATTTACAAAACCTTTTAGTGATCACATCACATTTTAAGTCCCTTTGAGGGGCATACATGACAGAAAACAGCAATACCTCATATGTGGTCATAAACCACTGTTTGGGCGCACGGCAGGGCTCGGAAGCAGGGCCGGGACGATAGCTAGGCGACCCTAGGCGATCGCCTAGGGCGCCATCTTGTGGAGGGCGCATTTTTTCCACATGAGGGGCCCATTGCCCACCCCCTGGGGGGGCCCCGTGCCGGCCGCCGGGCTGGCCAGAGAGGAGGCAGGACGGGACTTCCTGTCCTGCAGCTCTGCCCGCCCCTCCTCTCCTCCTTACATCAGACGCATGGTGACGGCAGCCGCGGTGAGTGTGCAAAGGCGCGTGCCTCCCCCCGGCCCCAGCATGCTAGGCCCTGTATACAGCACCACTGGGCCCTGTATACAGCACCACTGGGCCCTGTATACACCACCACTGGGCCCTGTATACACCACCACTGGGCCCTGTATACACCACCACTGGGCCCTGTATACCACCACTGGGGCTGCTTTATATACCGCTGGGGCTGCTGTATATACCCCTGGGGCTGCTGTATATACCCCTGGGGCTGCTGTATATACCCCTGGGGCTGCTGTATATACCCCTGGGGCTGCTGTATATACCCCTGGGGCTGCTGTATATACCCCTGGGGCTGCTGTATATACCCCTGGGGCTGCTGTATATACCCCTGGGGCTGCTGTATTACCCCTGGGGCTGCTGTATTACCCCTGGGGCTGCTGTATTACCCCTGGGGTCTGTATATACCACTGGGGAGGCTGCTGTATACCACACTGCTGGGGGCTGTATACCTGTGCTGGGGTCCACCCTCGGCTTATACACGAGTCAATAGGTTTTCCCAGGTTTTGGGGGCAAAAGTAGGGGGGTCGGCTTATACACAGGTCGGCTTATACACGAGTATATACGGGTAGTAATCCTACAATGTCTGCTGGACATAGTATGAGGAGGTTTATGGCTCAGTTAGTACACTCCATACTTCATGGTAAGGGGAGGGTTTATGGCTCAGTACACACTCCATACTTCTTGTTATTAACCAGTTAATGCTCTCTTGTACAACGCACTGCAGTGTCAAAAGAGGACAACAGCGAGACAAGCAGCAACATGGCATCAGAGAGTCCCTGACCTCGAAATAGAAGATCCTTAGATCCTGGTATTGTGACATAATATTAAGAATAATACTTTTTGCATTTATATTACACTATGAACTCCACAGCACTTTACATACATCATGAACACTGTCCCCATTGGGGCTCAAAAAAGTAAACAACCCATCAGTAGGTCTCTGTAGTGTGGTTGGACGAACCTTTTATAGGTCCCCGTTAAATTAAATTTACTTTCAAAGCATGCTGACATTTTTATTCCCAGACATATTTTGGGGGGGGGGGGGCGCCGTTTGCCTTACCTCCCTAGGGCACCAAAATGCCTTGTCCCGGCACTGCTCGGAAGGGAAGGAGTGCCATTTGACTTTTTGAATGGAAAATTAGCTTTAATCGTTATTGGACACCATGTCGCGTATGGAGAGCCCCTGTATGCTTAAACATTTTGGAAACTAGACCCCCCAAGGAACTTATCTATTTAGATGCACAGTGAGCACTTTGAACTCCTTAACACATTGTGCTTAACACATTGATCCGTAAAAATGAAAAAGTATTTTTTTTTTTTCACAAAAATGTTCTTTCAGCCTCAATTTTTTTCATTTTCACATGGGCAATAGCATAAAATGGATCCTAAAATGTGGTGGCCAATTTCTCCTGAGTACATCGATACCTCATATGTGGCAAAACACCCCTATATGGGCGCACGGCAGGGCTCAGAAGAGAAGGCGCGCCATTTGACTTTTAAATGGAAAGTTAGCTGCAATTGTTAGCGGACAACATGCATCCCCCACCATCCCGACATGCAGCCCCCAATCACACACACAAACGCACTCACAAAACACACACAGTTGCTGCGGGTGCGAGCGGGGAGGATCAGTGGGCAATGCATTTATGCCTGCACCGTACTGAGGTGTCTCAGTATGGCGCTGGCATAAATACATTGCCCGCCGATCACTGCCCACTGATCACTCCCCGCTTCCCCCATACCCTGCGATTCCGCTGCCGCCGGCTTCTGCAACATCCCTCGTGGCATCCAATCATCCCGTCATACAATGCCTGCCGCCTGTGTAGCGTAGGACAGGGGGTGATCGGATGGCACGGGGAATTCATACAGTAGCCAGCGGCAGCGCCACAGCCGCAGGGTGATGGGGGGGAGCGGGGAGTGATCGGTGGGCAGGAGGCTATCACAGGAGGGCAGCGGGGCTGCGGCATGCTGGGCACCTCCCTCTTCAGCCTTTAGTCCACAGATGGGATGAGGCTGAGGAGGTAGAGCTCCAGGTGCCCCACATTACACCACACCTGCTCATCTGATTGGGAGGATAGCGTCACATGGACACTAGTTCCAATCAGATCTGGGGGGGTGCCACAGAAGTCACTTTGCTCCATCGAATGGCTGGTGCTACTGCAGCACCAGCTATGCCTGGATTGCAATATTTCACCAAGTCTCATTGGTGAAATATTACAATCGCTTAGATTGACTTTCACTTTCAACAGCCAATCAGAGCGACTGTAGCCACGGGAGAGGGGGGCAAAGCCACTCCCCTGGGCTAAACTAGAGGCCCTCATGTACCTGCAGGTCGTGTGACATTTCACTGACCCTGGTCACCTGATCTGCAGGAATGCGATCCCACCATGACACCTATGTGGTGTCAAAGGTCGGGAAGGGGTTAAAAATTAGCCTATGCTAATGGAAAGTGCCCAAATTTGTTTTTTTTTTTTTATATATTTCCTGCCTCACAGAAGAAAATACAAGTGAGAAAATAAGTGAGATTCAAAGCTGATCACCCATGTTCCCAGAAGCAGACATACTGCTGCAATCTTGCGGCATCGCAGAATCCCCCTATACTTAACAGGTTTAATTCCTATTTTGATGGTACTTTTAACTCCTATAGAGAAACCTGGATTTACAACAGCGTCCAGGAGATTGCTGCCTATGGTAGGATTTAAGTCCAGAAAAAAGGAAAGTCTCCAAGCAGGGTCAAACCTTGGAGGTCATGAAAAGGACAAAATCAGGAACCATTAGAGTAACCAGGGAGGCGGGTCAAAACCAAGATGGAAGCAAGTTACAAAATTGTGAAGGCAGAAAAAGTGTCTAAAAAAATAGGCTGAGGTAAAACACAATCTTTTGCCACCATGGCATCAACACAATTACCTGCAGATTTGCAATTAAAGACCTGCAGCCGCACAGATTTTTCTAGGTAACATAACTAGGTAGCAATAATTTTGAAGGATCAGTGGGAAATACCTGTGTGACAAGGTGGGCATCCTTGGGCCCACCCAAGTGCTGACATCGCTCTGGTGGTGGTTGCCTAGGGCAGGAAGACCTCCAACTTCCAGACTCTCCACAATGAATACCAAAACATGGCTTGTTTCCTTTGAAGTTGATGGGAGATAACGTTGAACTCTGGAAAAATACAACGTAGGTGCTGAAGGTACCTAGGCCCGAGTGGATCAAAGATGCCAAATCTGCGCCGCTAGACCTTGGATCAAACACAACAGGTTTTGCACTTGATCCACCACCGTTAGGAGATGATCCATTGAAAAAGGATTTTTTTTATAGATTTTTGGGGCCAGAAATAATGTGAGGTCCGTAAGAGGCTACAGGCACAAAAGGGGTATATTAGACTGACCAGGTAAAAGCCGCTCTATTAGGCTGCGCCCTCAAAAAAAATAACAAATCCGATATCCTTTAACTCCTTTACAGGAATCTGGATTTACAACAGGGTCCAGAAGATTGCTGTCTATGGTAGGGCTGCAGTCAAGAGAAAGGAAAGTTACCAAGCAGGGCCAAAGCTGGAAAACCAAGATTGCAGCAAGGTACAAAATCGTGTGGTAGAAGAAGTGTACAAAAACAGGCCGGGGTAGAACAGGAAAACGCCAATAAAGTATTCTCTTCTCTGCTTTCTGTGTTTGCAGCATCACAAGAGGTCAAATACAACACAAAAACTGTCACAGCAGGGATAACTGCTTAGAAAAACAACTGGAGTCTAGATAAGGCAGATCTGTAATGGCTCTCTCCATCCTTCTCCTCAACAGAACAGAAGCTACTGAAACCTGACACTGCTTGGTCTGAGAGCAAAGGGAGGAGGGATGAGGGAGGAGAGAGCTGCTGATAGGAGTGCATAATTACATGACAGTTTATACAGCAGCCAGACTATTCCTGTTTGCTTATAATGGAGAGGACTAATTCAGGAGCTCCCTGCAGGCTCTGACAACGCTGATAACATGGAAACTACAAACAGTACAATAATGATTTTACATGTTTTTAAAAGCTCTGCCCAGGCATTATTCAAGGGCAATATTAGCATGATCTGACAGTATCCCTTTAATGGCTTCAGCTGGACAGCACAGACAACACACCTACAGTCTGCCAGACAGTGACGTAGAGCAGGTCCCAGCCACTCTAACCTTTGCGGATGGGCAGAGCCTGCACTCACCAGTTTTCTCTATTACCAGCACCACCTACAGGGTAAATATGGTGGTGACTGGTGACAGAAGCAGATGTTGATGGGGCAAACTCTGGTGGGGATGTGAAAAATGCATAGCATGGCATTACAACCTAAACAGAAAAGACCAAATATGAGGGAAAGACACATTTTGAAACTAAGGATAGGTTTTCACCATCAAAGCAGGGGCAACCACACAAAATGCTGGCTTCTTCATAATATTTTAAGTGGCTATTTAATTCATATGAATACATTACTCAGTCTTCTCATTTTTATTTGTGTGAAATTGCACAGTTTACTGCAAATCTGTACAGGAAACAAATGCTGGACTGTCAGACAATGCTGGTGAAAAACTAGTGTGAAGAAAGGTAGGGGCACCGGGCACCTTCAGGGCTATTGGTCTTTCTTATTTCTCCATAAAGACAGACCGCTGTCTTATCCCCAGCCACCTGGTGGTGCTACACCTGCATCAGCCAGTCAAGCATTTAGAGTCCAAGTATAGAAAACAAATAGGCGGCACTCACCGTGTGTTCGTAGGTGCTTTCTTTATTGAAGAGGTGCGGGGAGGGGTGCATGAAGGTACAGACGACAGGTCCTGTTTCGCGGTTTGCCCACTTCTACAGGACCTGTAGAAGCGGGCAAACCGCGAAACAGGACCTGTCGTCTGTACCTTCATGCACCCCCTCCCCGCACCTCTTCAATATAGAAAGCACCTACGAACACACGGTGAGTGCCGCCTTTTTGTTTTCTATACTTGGACTCTAAAAACTAGTGTGAATTTCCTTTCAATCTGCATCTAACATAGCATATGGTAGTGCTACTGTTGATGAAACAACATACATTTGAAACTAAAATAGTGCATGATATTTTTATTATTCAAACTAGAATATCATAGTCATACAAAAATAGTAATGAATAATACTATAAATTACTTTATAAAAAACACTAAAAAAACCAAAACAAAAAAAAAAAACTACAATGGTATTTTTAAGTTAACAAAATAGTGGTGTCACCGAATTTCACAATCCAAGCTGCATATAGAAACAGATGTTTTCGACCAGATGAGGATGGCATACTTTCTTTGGCATTTTAACGTTCATATTGCTTTATAGTTAGTCTTTTTTGGACGTTTTAGGATAAGCATTTTAGGAGTCCAGATCTATTTGGACACAACTGATATTCATTTAAAAACATAGGTGTGAAAATGTAAAAAAGATTGATACAGGCATGGATTATTAAAGTATGGTCTAAGAATTCAATTTCCATTGTGAAATCAAGTCACAGATCTGTTTAACAGAACCATCAGAAATTAGAAGATGCATTATTCTAATTAGAAGAATCTATCAAGCAAAAGAGATAGAACACAATCCTGACTCATGGCTTTGATGATTTATTAGGGCTGTCACTAGATTGGTTTATCATTTTACGTTTTGCTGGAGGACTGTTCCTGTAGGTTTGGGGAATAGTGTGGGACTGCCGGAATGATTGTAATGCAGGTCCTGTGGACTTTGCCTCTCCTGGGGCAGAATGAAGCATTAGCTGCTCTTTAGATTGTAACAATGGTTCACACGATAGTGTATCTGTATGTAACAGATGGCTATGAAAGTTTTTATCCTGGATACTCCTATCTGGCTGTTTTATGTAGTTCAGAGATTGTTCAACATATCTAACAGCAGAGGAAGAACATGAAGCAACAGGTTCTCCGCCATCCTGAGAAAATGCATTATCTCTATAATGTTTGCCAACTTTGCCTTTAGAATCAATCTGTAATGTCATTTTAGATCCCGACATAGATGAGGTATTGACATCGTATAAACTTTGACATCTGCCAGTACAAATACTATCAAGGTCATTTTCGTTAAAGTCAGAAAGTTCCACCGAGTTTTTCACTAAGACTCTACTATGGTTACGGCCTTCAGCATATTTTCTTTGATCTGGCCCGTCATCCTTTTGTAAACCAATGTCTGTTTGCAATGGTAATTTACCATCTCCTGATGCACAATTGATTTGGCAAAAATGTAAGGAACTTGGCTTGAACTCCCTAACGTATGTCTGACCCTCCCCAGTGTTCAAATTAATGTCAATATTAGAAGTGTTGCAAACTCCTTTTCTGTTAGGCAGATCATCAAAAACCAGTTTCCTAAGATATGTTAAAGGTTTCTTTAGATGGCCATGGCCGGAAGAGCAATTTGGTCTGCTATCTGGTGTGCTCAAATTAAGAGAGCTGAAAGGCAACGATGAAGTAGGGCTTCCAAAGCCTTCAGTCAGTTCGGTATGTTCTCTCTGACTATTTCTAACTATACTTAGCTGCTGATTGTTATTTGCAGATGGGTTTCTGCTATATGTCATTTTTAGCTCAGCTTTGCCGACCTCTCCACAAGATGACTTTAGTTTGCTTAGGCTGGATGAGGTACTACTGGATTCTTCTGAACAGACCCTCGCTTTTTGGTCTTGGTTCAAAAAGTGCTGTGCTGCTTTCAGTTCTTGGCAGGTACGTGTGGTTGTAGAATCATGTACTTGAGCAGCATTTCCACAATGAGATTTTTCTTTTTGCATATCCTCTAGTGGTCTTTTCATTTGCTCAACCTGAGTTTCTAGTTCTTCTATGTATTGATCGCTCCTCTCCAGAGCTTTTTTAAGCCTGCTCATCTCTCGTTCATACTGATCTACTTTTGCTTGCAGTGCAGCCACTGTAAACCTCCCAAACCTAGAAGAAAGACAGCAGGAAAGTTTATGGAATCATAGTTTAGCAGAAAATGATACAAAGTGAAACAACTAAGTAATTTAATGTTGTATCCCAAAAAAATTATTTTCTTGACTTCAGGTACTAAAAATTAGATAATTTAAAGGAGAGATATTGGTACCAAAATTAGATAGAAAAGTATATACAAATGCATCTCAATAAATGAGATCATCATCAAAAAGGTACCGTAAATACTCGAGTATAAGCAGAGCGTTTCAGCATAATTTTTGTGCTGAAAAGTGCCCCACTTGTGTAATACTCAAGTAAGTACCAGTGGGGGAGCATTGACCGGGAGCTGGAGGAAGCAGGAGAAGGAGCGAGAGTTCACGTGACCCCACTCATTAGTCTAATGTAATCTGCACTGCATCTCCCTGTGCATAGGCGGCGAGGGAAAAAGAGCATATTGCATTAGACTGCCCTCCCAATCACAGTTTATAGCCCCCATGCTGGTAATCACTTTAAAATGATAAAGCATTGAACTTACCCCTCCGACCATTCTATGCTGGAACCATGCGTCCTCCCTCCGGTCTTCCTGCTTCTAAGTTCAGTGACCGATGCTGCAGTGATGTTATCTCTGTGAGTCCCAGTCACATGATTAGAAGCACGAAGACCAAAGAGGACGCTCGGTGCCGGCATAGAATCTTCGGAGGGGTGAGTTCAATGCTTTATTATTTAAAAGTGAGCGCCAGCATGGGGGCCATTAACTGTGATAAGGGTGTGTGTACAGTGATGAGGGGGGTGTACAATGATGGGGAGCCATAAACTGTAATGGGGGTGTGTACAATCATGGGGGCTATAAACCAGTGATGGGGGATGTGTAGAATGATGGGGGCCATAAACTGTGATGGGGTGTGTGTACAATGATGGGGGCTATATACCAGGGATAGTGGTCTATATACCTATGATGTGGGCTATACACAGTAATGGGACTATAAACCAGTGATGAGGCTTTATATCAGTGATGAGGGTGCTATATACAGAAATGGGGCTATATACCAGTGATGGGGTGCTGTATACATTAATGGAGCTATAAACCAGTGATGGGGCTATATACCAGTGATGGGGGCTATATACCAGTGATGGTGGCATATACCAGTGATGAGGGGCAATATACTAGGACGACAGCCTGCTGCATTTCCCACCCTAGGCTCAAGTCAATCGGTTTCCCCAGTTTTTGGGGTAAAGTTAGGGGCCTCGGCTTATACTCGGGTCTGCTTATACTCGAGTCTATACCGTAATTTCAGTAAGTCAATACATAAAGAAAAATGCATATATTATATAGTCATTACATGAGAAAGCTGTGGATAAAAAAAGCGCATAGGGTCTTACATCAACAAACAGTGCGTGTTTAGAGCTGTTCGCTCACCGTTTGAGGTTGTGTGACCCACAACTAGTTACAAAAACACAGACATCAGCCACAAATACACGTGCATAAATGCAGACGAGTCAGCAGGAACCAAATCAAGTTAGTGAAAAGCACCTGCTCTGCTGTGTAAAGACGGAAGTACAAACTGATGTCTGATATATTAAAAGGTGGTTTAATCAAAGCGTTTCACCGTGTTTCCCACTTAATCAGGAAATTCATCGATTTGGTGGTTGAATAAACTACCTTTTAATTTATCAAACATCAGTATGGATGTTCGTCTTTGCAGAGCAGTGCAGGTAGTTTCCACTAACTTGATACGGTATCTGCATAGAGTCAATACAAAAAGAGTGATCTTTTTTAAATTAATTTTCTGTTAATCTTGATGATTATGGCTTATAGCCAATGAAAACCCAAAAAATCATTATCTCTGAAAACTAGAATAGTTAGTTACCGTATATAC
The DNA here is from genome assembly GCA_033576535.1 of Allobates femoralis. Taxonomy (NCBI): domain Eukaryota; kingdom Metazoa; phylum Chordata; class Amphibia; order Anura; family Aromobatidae; genus Allobates; species Allobates femoralis. The sequence goes on along the minus strand of JARQOC010000002.1, from coordinate 557,343,436 downwards.
TCGTGTATAAGCCGAGTTTTTCAGCCCAAAATTTGGGCTGAAAAGTCCCCCCCTCGGCTTATACACGGGTCTATACGGTAGACCCGTGTGGTGGGGCTGTGGAGGCTGGAGGAGGCGGGGGGGGGCTGCTGTATGAGCGGCCCCGTCACGTGGGGCCGCTCATTATATATGCACTGCTTCCCCCTGTCAATCAGCGCAGGGGGAAGCAGTGCATATGGCCCCCCAAAAGCTGGCACTGTCCCCCCTTGTAAGGGCCCCCCCCGGTGCTTATACATTACCCTCCCGGTGTTCTGATCGGCGCCGCTCCTCGGTGCTGCGTCGCCGTCTTCATCCTCCCGTCCGCGCTCGCTGCATCCATCCGGGTTCTCCGGCTGTCGCAGCGATATGACGTCATCGCGCGACCGCCGGAGATCCTGGATGCAGCCAGCGCGGGAGGATGAAGACGGCGACGCAGCACCGAGGAGCGGCGCCGATCAGAACACCGGGATGGTAATGTATAAGTAGCGGGAGGGGGAGGCCTTACAAGGGGGGACAGTGCCAGCTTTTGGGGGCTGTTGGTACCCCCTGGGGGCTGCTGGGTACCCCCTGGGGGCTGTTGGTCCCCCCTGGGGGCTGTTGGTACCCCCAGGGGGCTGCTGGGTACCCCCTGGGGGCTGTTGGTACCCCCTGGGGGCTGTTGGTACCCCCTGGGGGCTGCTGGTACCCCCATGGGGCTGCTGGGTACCCCCTGGGGGCTGTTGGTCCCCCCTGGGGGCTGTTGGTACCCCCAGGGGGCTGCTGGGTACCCCCTGGGGGCTGTTGGTACCCCCTGGGGGCTGCTGGTACCCCCTGGGGGCTGCTGGTACCCCCAGGGGGCTGCTGGGTACCCCCTGGGGGCTGTTGGTCCCCCCTGGGGGCTGCTGGGTACCCCCTGGGGGCTGTTGGTCCCCCCTGGGGGTTGTTGGTACCCCCAGGGGGCTGTTGGTACCCCCAGGGGGCTGCTGGGTACCCCCTGGGGGCTGCTATATGTACCCCTGGGGGCCTGCTGTATACCACTGGGGCTGCTGTATACTACCACTGGGGCTGCTGGGGCTCCTGTATACTACCACTGGGGCTGCTGGGGCTCCTGTATACTACCACTGGGGCTGCTGGGGCTCCTGTATACTACCACTGGGGCTGCTGGGGGCTCCTGTATACTACCACTGGGGCTGCTGGGGCTCCTGTATACTACCACTGGGGCTGCTGGGGAATCTGTATACTACCACTGGGGCTGCTGGGGCTCCTGTATACTACCACTGGGGCTGCTGGGGAATCTGTATACTACCACTGGGGCTGCTGGGGAATCTGTATACTACCACTGGGGCTGCTGTATACTACCACTGTGGGGCCTGTATACCACACTGCTGGGGGCTGTATAACTGTGCTGGGGTCCACCCTCGGCTTATACACGAGTCAATAGGTTTTTCCAGATTTTTGGGGCAAAAGTAGGGGGGTCGGCTTATACACGGGTCGGCTTATACACGAGTATATACGGTATGTAGGCTTTATTCCCAGGGGCCGCGACATGACTGCCTGAAAAATACCTAAGGGTCGAAACGTCCCTGGGATTAAAGCCCACATAACAAACTGAAGGAAGTGCTGCCTCTATTTTTCATGATTCTATGATGCCATTCTTGTGGTGGGGGCTTTGCACCCAACAAATAACAGTTGTGCCGTTTTGTTTTTTTGAAAACCAGAATAGTTAACAAAAAACAGCCGCAAAGGCTTACTTAGGGTATGTGCACATCAGTCGTTTTGTGGGCTGCTTTTGGACGTTTTCCGCTCAGTTTTATGTTAATTTATGTTAATCCTACCCTCCGGTTGGATTAACATGCTAGTCAATGGATTTTAGAAAACTCTGTCTACATTACAACGTTTTTCTTCTGGTCGTTTTCAGTCAAAACTGAGTTTTTTCACCGGTTTCCAAAAATAGAGCAAGTGACTTCTTTCCTCCGTTTTTCCACCGGTTTCAGCTGAACAAGTGCACTAAAAACTCAGTTTTAAAACCGCTCAGAAAAAATGCCGACAAAACGCTGTAAAACCGGGCGGAAAACGAGCAAAAAACGAGGGACACTGCTGAGCACAGAAAACTCAGTTTCTGCCAGTGTCCTCCGGTTCCCGGTCGGTCTGCAGAAATGCAGAACCGACTGATGTGCACATAGCCTAAGTGTTTAAAATGGTCCATTAGTCTTTTTCAGTAGCCTGCACTATGGGGAAGACTGTTGACTTGACAGATGTCCAGAAGGCAGTCATTGACACACTTCACAAGGAGAGTAAGCCACAAAAGGTCACTGCTAAAGAAACTGTCTGTTCACAGACTGCTGTATCCAAAGCATATTAGTGGAAAGTTGAGTGGATGGAAAAATTGTGGTAGAAAAAGGTGCACAAGCAACTGGGATAACCGCAGTCTTGAAGGAATTGTTAAGAAAAGGCCATTCAAAAATTTGGGAGACATTCACAAGGAGCGGACTGCTTTTGGAATCAGTGCTTCAAAAGCCACCACACACAGACGTATCCACAGGACTTGAGCTATAATTGTAGCATTCCTAGTGTGAAGCCACTTGACCAAAGAAAAGAACTGGATTGTTCTCAGTGGTCCAAGATGTTGTTTTCAGATAAAAGTAATGTTTGCATTTTATTTTGAAAGCAAGGCCCCAGAGTCTAGGGAAGAGTGGAGAAGCACACAATCCAAGGTCTAGTGTGAAGTTTCCACAATCAGTGATGGTTTGGGGAGCCATGTCACCTGCTGGTGTAGGTCTACTGTTTTTTATCAAGACCAAAGTCAGCGCTGCCGTCTACCAGGACATTTTAGAACACTTCATGCTTTCCTCTGCCGACAAGCTTTGTGGAGATGGAGATTTCATTTTCCAGCAGGACTTGGCACCTGTCTACACTGCCAAAAGTACCAATACCTGGTTTAATAACCACAGTATCACTGTGCTTGATAGGCCAGCAAACTCTCTTGACTTAAGCCCCCTAGGGAATCTAACGGGTATTGTTGAGAGGATGAGAGACACCAGACCCAACACCCAATCTGGGTGCAGAGAACTTTCCAAGATGGAGATGGGGGCAGCTCTGGTGCATCATGCAGATGGACAAGCCACTCTCAGCCTTTTTTTTTTTTATTTTTTTCCTCTGTGGTTAACAATTAGATAGGGACTTGCAAGTGTGAGTACCCTTGATGTGTGGGTTGCAAGCTTCCGTGTTTTGGCCAAAATATCAATACCTCACATTGTTCATGCACATTTTATCCATTTTTTGCAGGGTGCAGTGCGGCTTTCTGAGTTCAGAATTGAAACTGGTGAGTCAGTCATGTGAGAAACTCATATAGTGTTAACTAGCCCGTTCTACTGGGCATAACTAATAGGGTATTGTTCAGACAAGGTGCATATATTCTATTGAAGATACACAGTGCCCAAAGTCTCGTGATACTTCGGGCACTGTATATCTTCAATGGAGGAGCATGGTGATTCGTTCCACTGCGCAGGCGTGAGTATGCCTGTCAATCAGTGGCCATCCACAGGAGGGGTGGCAATTCTGAAACAGCGGGGCAGGTTTGCAGGAAAGGGGTGGTGAGGACCCAATACACCAGAGAACAGACCTCCCGGACCCTTTAAGATGCAGTGCGGGAAACAATAAAAGTTAATTTCTCAGGTATGAGGGGGACGTTTGGCACATAGAGGGGTTACAAGAACCCCAATTACATAACATTAAAGGGCTCCTGCTCAGACACGGTTTGTCTATCTATATGACAGACACCCTAGGCAGCATCATTAGTGTGCGTTGTTTAAGCAGCTGCTCCTCTTCATTATAAGTCTAAGTGGCTCGTCCATCTGCATGACGCATCAGCGCTGCCCCCAACTCCAACTTGGGAAGTTCTCTGCATCCAGCTTGTGCATTTAGTATTACTGTAGGTGGCCATGGTGAGTTAGTGATTTTTTTTTTTTCTTCTGTGGTTAGACACCAGACCCAACAATGCAGACGAGCTGAAGGCTGCTATCAAAGCAACCTGGGCTTCCACAACACCTCAGCAGTGTCACAGGCTGATCGCCTCCATGACATGTAGCATTAATGTAGTAATTAATGTAAAAATAGCCCTGACCAAGTATTGAGTGCATTTACTATACATACTTTTAACATTTATGATTTAAAAATTATTTCAGTTGGTCTGATATATTCTAATTTTCTGAGAATGAATTTTGGGTTTTCATTGACTGTAAGTCAATCATCAACATTAACAAAAATAAACAGTTGAAATAGGTCAGTGTTTGTAATTACTATATATAATGAGTTTCACTTAAAGTATGGAATTACTGAAATAAATTAACTTTTTGATGATATTCTATTTTATTTAGTTGCATTTGCATATATTTTTTTTACTTTTCAGATTGTAAATTATATTCTGTTTTCTTTTCACGATGCATGGAGACAGTAATTTTGTCTGACTTGCTGTTAAATGCACTTAGAGATATCCTTTACAGTGGGAACCATAGGAAAATATACACAAGAAATGTTGGATTATTTCTATGGGGGTGTATTCTAGACATGCCCATTGTCTGCGCAGAGGTCATTATGTAAGGAGGTAGATCATGACGAACAACATAAAAAAATTATCATCGAACAATAACACTAGCTATACTTACTGAACTTACTGATCAGTGCAAGAAAAGGTCAATTTTATTTGTGTGTCCATCCCTTTTTCAGCAGCATAACTTTATTTTGTAATTGATGAGGCTTTCTAGGGGGTTGTTTTATGTAGGACCAATTGTACTGTTTTCTAGCCAAATGACTGTGCAATTTATATGATTTTTTCACTACACAAAAGAAAACGATTCTTTGTTTACTGTCAGTAGTTTACACCAGACAAAGTGTCACATGAATTCATCAGTTTACTATAGGTGTGTGGATTCCTTATATCTATGTGTGGATGCCCAATATCTAGGAATTTATCTTTGTTACATGTAATCTAATTTTATAATCATGTCATGGATTCTCTTTTTTTTTTTTTGTTGTTATTTTTGCAGATACTAATTTTTTTTTTTTTTTTTTAGCAAACAGTTTCACTAAGGGCCATATAGCCAACATAAGAGAAGACAGAAACAGTACTCAACGTGTCTGTCCTCTCCCCAAAGTCCCTGTGCCTAGGTCTATTAGCCAGAGACAGGACTGCCACCTGCTTAACTGCAGGAGCGTTATCCGTGAACCATAAATTTACAATGATATGGGGCTATAGGACAGATAAATTTGTTGTTTGGTCATTATGTGATTAAAGAGGACCTGTCAATCCCCCAAAGTTTTCAATCTAAAAGCAGCACTGAATGCAGCATGTATACGGCATTCAGGCAAGGAGTCGCCCTTGTTTTGTAATGTTTTTATCCCTAAATACAGCCTTATGAAAATGTGTAGCAAAATGTCAGGAGGGCATTACCAGTTCCAGGAGTCAGCTACTTCCCGTGGGCTATTCCCGCCCCCTGCGTCTGTCACTCCCTTCTCCCTCTCCTCGCCGCCGCCTTCATGCCTTGTCAGCTTTCCTCACTCTGCGCCTGTGCTACTTCACGCAGGCGCAGAGCGAGGTGTTGCTATCATCGGCCACGCGCTCCGACCCGCCTTCCACCCTGACATGAGCACTTGTTCCCGCCCTGCTCCATGTATAACACTGAGCAGAGCGGGAACAAGTGCTGACGCCCCGCACTCCTGTCCCGCCTCCTGCCCTAATGTCAGCACTTGTTCCCTTCCTGCTCCGTGTTATACATTGAGCAGGGTGGGAAAAAGTGCTCATGTCAGGGCGGGAGGCGGGCCAGAAGAGCGGGGTCGACAATAGCAACACCTCGCTCTGCGCCTGCGTGAAGTAGCAAAGGCGCAGAGCGAGGAAACTGACAAGGCATGAAGGAGGCGGCGAGGAGAGGGAGAAAGGAGGAACAGAGAAAGAGGGGGCGGGAATAGCCACCAGGAAGAAGCTGACTCCTGGAGTTGGTAATGCCCTCCTGACATTTTGCTACACATTTTCATAAGGCTGTATTTAGGGGTACAAACATCAACACACACGGTGGACCCCTTGCCTGAATGCAGCATACATGCTGCATTCAGTGCTGCCTTTAGATTGAAATCTTTGGGGAGGGGGGTGATTGGTCCTCTTTAAAGAGGATCTGTCACCCCCCTGGTGCTATGTTAACTGAATACAGCACTGAATGCAGCGTGCCTGCTGCATTCAGGGAAGAGGTCCCCCATGTTTCTAGCCCCCCTGTAAGTTGTTAAATAGACTTTATAAAGTGTACAGATAAGGAGTCTGGAGGGACTTACTCAGTAATGAGTCATCGCTGTTGCTCCAGCCCTTCAGGACTCAGCGATGACACATACAGGAGACTGAACAATAGGGCTGGAAGTGGCACAGAGAAGGCTGGAGGCAGAGAGGACACCATCATCAGCGATGACTCATTACTGAGTAAGTCCCTCTGGACTCGCTATCTGTACATTTTATAAAGTCTTGTTTACAGCTTACAGGGGAGCTAGAGACATGGGGATCCCTTCCCTGAATGCAGCAGACACGCTGCATTCAATGCTGCATTCAGTTAGCATAGCACAGGGGGGGGGGGGGTGACAGGTCCTCTTTAAACAATTGATGTCTGTAAAAGGGATACTTCTATACAAGATTCTACATGGTTAAGGTGACATGTTTTCAGTTGAGCAAATAAACATAAAAAAAATTTTTTTTTATATTTTTTTAAATTTAACCCCTTAACAACATATGATGTACATCATATGTATGGCTCCTTCAATTCGATGCGGGCTTGTAAGCCGAGCCTGCATCTTTTACTGCTAGATAATGGCTGTTATATTTAGCCATCACCGTCTGTCTCCAACAGCTGTGGGTGAAGTGGTGCTCCGCACGTGTCTATTAACCTGTTAAATGCCACTGCCGATCTGTTACAGTGGAATGCTGTTCTAATAGATCATCGGAATGATCGCAGGATGCCAAGGGGCTATCGTGACTAACCGGGATCTGCTGAAGACCCCTGTACCTGTCATCCCGGTCCTCATTAGAGATTGATGTTTTCATCATTTACAACAAGATTTAAAAGTTTAAAAGAAATGTGAAAAAAGGTTAAAATCACACCCCTTTTTAACTTAAAAATTAAAAAAAATACAATGTTTAATAAAACATGCAAACACAACTATAATCGAGTGTGTAGGTCTCTTTATCAAGCTATAAAATAAATTTATCTGATTACTACCGTATATACTCGCGTATAAGCCGAGTTTTTCAGCCCAAAATTTGGGCTGAAAAGTCCCCCCTCCTTACGGCACTTATACGTGCAGTTACATGTATACAGTGTATACAGTATACAGGCCCGCCCCCATGGATATACAGGTACCCCCTGGCTTGTGCACAAACCTGTAAAGGAAGAGATTAGTATACTTATCACTGTCCCTGCCGCTGTGGCCGTCATCGCGGTCCTCAGTCTTCTTCCGTCTGCTTCCGGCTTCCTCCGGTCGTCGCAGGCAATGACGTCATTGTCGGCGCGACCAAGGAGGAAACCGGAAGAAGATGGAGGAGCGCGTTGGCGGCGGCAGGCGGACAGTGATAAGTATACTAATCTCTTCCTTTACAGGTTTGTGCACAAGGCGGGGGGGCCCTGGATACTGATGGTGGGCTGTATACTACACTGGGGCTGTATGTACCACTGGGGCTGCGTATATACTACACTGGGGCTGTATGTACCACTGGGGCTGCGTATATACTACCACTGGGGCTGTATATACCTCTGGGGCTCCTTATACTGATGGCTGGCTGTATTCTACACTGGGGCTGTATGTAACACTGGGGCTGCGTGTATACTACCACTGGGGCTGTATATACCTCTGGGGCTACTGTATACTGATGGGGGGCTGTATACTACCACTGAGGCTGCGTGTATACTACCACTGGGGCTGTATATACCTCTGGGGCTGCTGTATACTGATGGGGGGACTGTATACTACCACTGGGGCTGTATATACCACTGGGGCTGCGTGTATACTACCACTGGGGCTGTATATACCTCTGGGGCTGCTGTATGCTGATGGGGGGCTGTATACTACCACTGGGGCTGTATATACCTCTGGGGCTGCTGTATACTGATGGGGGGCTGTATACTACCACTGGGGCTGTATATACCACTGGGGCTGCGTGTATACTACCACTGGGGCTGCTGTATATACCACCACTGGGGCTGCTGTATATACCTCTGGGGCTGCTGTATATACCACCACTGGGGCTGCTGTATATACCATCACTGGGGCTGCTGTATATACCACCACTGGGGCTGCTGTATATACCACATGGGGCTGCTGTATATACCCCCTGGGGCTGCTGTATATACCTCCACTGGGGCTGCTGTATATACACCACTGGGGCTGCTGTATATACACCACTGGGGCTGCTGTATATTCTCTACCACTGGGGCTGCTGTATATACCTACATGGGGCTGCTGTATATACCACCACTGGGGCTGCTGTATATACACCTCTGGGGCTGCTGTATATACCTCTGGGGCTGCTGTATATACCTCTGGGGCTGCTGTATATACCTCTGGGGCTGCTGTATATACCTCTGGGGCTGCTGTATATACCTCTGGGGCTGCTGTATATACCTCTGGGGCTGCTGTATATACCTCTGGGGCTGCTGTATACGACAGTGCTGGGGGCTGTATACCTGTGCTGGGGTCCACCCTCGGCTTATACACGAGTCAATAGGTTTTCCCAGGTTTGGGGGCAAAAGTAGGGGGGGTCGGCTTATACACGGGTCGGCTTATACCGAGTATATACGGTAAATGGAGCAACAAGAAAAAAAATCTGATTGGCAAAATTGTGGCCTTCCAGCCGCTGCGCAAAAAATGTAAATAGCAAGAGATCAAAGTATCTTATCTAACACAAAATGACAGCTCGTGGAAAACTGCAACAAGCTAAATTTTTATTTTTATTTACAAAATTTCAGAATTTTTGTTCATCACTTAAAGCAAAACTATGCATGTCTGGTATCTGCGTCACTGTACGGACCTGGAAAATCATACTGTCTGGTCAGTTTTACTGTAAAATGAATGCTGTAAAAATACTGGCTTGGATTAGGAGCCAGAAGCAAACCTATGCTCCCTGGTCTGTAACAGTGAGCTGGAACACAGGAGGAGACCCTAAGGGCTCATTTACACACACAGATATCTGTTACCAACTTCTGAACAGATCCCTGGTTGCAGTGAAATCATGGACACATTTTTCCATTTTGTGGCTGTGTACAAATGTAACAATGTGTCCATGATTTCACTGCAACCAGAGATCTGTTCAGAAGTTGGTCACAGATATGTGTGTGTTTAAAGCGGCCCTAAAGGTACCTTTACACGCCACCACTGAAAGGTAGCAACTGCCTGGCATTGGGGATATTTATGCCTGTTGCCATGAAATTGGTACGAAATTCCTTCCGTGTCCTGCAGTTGACTCAGATACCTGTTGCTGAGCCGTGCTCAAAAACCGAAGGCAACAGAAAGGCACAATTGCCATGGTAGTGGCGTCTAAACGGGGCACAGGCATGGATGTTGCGTCGCCTAGTGATTTCACAGGGGCGTGCCACAGCGTCATGGATACCACACCCCATCAGCGATCATTGGTGGGGGCTACCGTGTTACCATTGGCTGTCCCTGCACAGGGCGCCATATTTAAAGGGCTGACCATTCACACAATTGCAATGGAGTCATGTATTAGCCAGCCTTCCTGCGCAGGCTGGCCAATCATGATGCTATTGCGTTGTCCAATCAGCGTACGAGCGTCACGGAATACACAACTCTGTCACACCTATGTACTTGCGGCACGAAAGATGTACGCCCATATTCCTTTGTGGTAGCGGCGTGGAAACCAGGGAAAACAGGAAGTAAGCCGCAGAAGCTGTCGGCACTTCCGGAGAACACAGATACCTTCAGTGGACAACGCAATGGCGGCGTCTATATGCGGCATTAGCGATTGGTATCCACCGTTAAAAGCGTGCGCGTGCGGTGGATACCTGTTGCTAGCAACAGTGGCGGCGTGTAAATGTACCTTAAGAGATCCATCTTCATCACAGTGATTAGTTCTAAATAGCATATAAAGCTAGAGCCTTTTATCGGGTCAATATGAATACTTTTTTTATGTTGTATGTGATAGAAAGTAATAATTCAGAAAGATGATGGGAGTATAGGTGTATCACGGTCCGCGCTGCACCAGGGCTTAAAAAACTCAGAGTCAGTCAGATTTCCATCCTTTATTCTCCTTCTCCTACGCGTTTCGGCGCCTAGCCTGGCACCTTCATCAGGGATATTATGAAGGTGCCAGGCTAGGCGCCGAAACGCGTAGAGAAGGAGAATAAAGGATGGAAATCTGACTGACTCTTTGGTGAGTTTTTTAAGCCCTGGAGCAGCGCGGACCGTGATACACCTATACACCTATACTCCGATCATCTTTCTGGATTATAACCACTGTTCAGTGGTCGGTGGAGGTCCTGCAGCAGCTTGGAATAATATTTCCTAAACGCCTTCAAACCAGTTGTGGGGATCACAACTGCATCAGGTGAGTGGCTTCTCAGCACCACCCCATTACGATTAGTGTCACTAGTGATAGGGCACTATTGCGCCTCTTGTCCCCACCCTTTTATATTTTACAGAAAGTAATAATTGGCTATGCAAATAAGGTCATAAACTAAGACTTTTTAAAAGGTTGGTAGATTTCATCTAGTTATGGAGTGGTGGAAAAAAAAGTGATGAAAACGACTCTAAATTGAGAGAGCTATACCTAAAAGGAGTCAATATTATGCAAAACATTGATCAGTTTGGCTTACATAATGGCAACACAGCCGCAAATACGACTGATGTCAAAAATGACTAATTTCCCCAGAGTTTGCCAACATTAGACTATATCAAAAGTGACCACAATAAAAAATGAATGTGTTAAAAACAATAAAATGTAAAGCTTCCTGATGCTACAAGTATGTGCTGTAGGTAAGGCATGATAGCTTCACACGAGTGCGCAGAACAGAAAATCACTGCTGAAGGAAAACATCAATGAAATAATGAGTGAGAGGCACCAGCAGTTTTTCCTTTGTCCTTTTTTTCTGAAGCCCTTGTGTATAAATCATAGTAAAATCTGCATAATTTATATCTGTAGGCTAATTACAGCTTAGTCATTAATATCTTTAATTAAATCAGAATGTGAAAACATTCTTAATTAATGTTGGTGAAATGATCTTAAAGAACCAGCATTTCTATTTGAAAAATGCAACCATGAATCCTTTAGCATTACAAAATTAATCGGCTGTGGTGAGGGCGCTAATGATTTGTTGTCTAATGGCACGGTGTAGTGGTACATATTTTAGCCAATTCATTTTTAAACATAACATCTAGAGAGCCATAACTAATTTATTTCTTTAAAGACCTGGCCATAAAGGGGCATGATTTTTTGGAATTGGTTTTATAGTAACATCATATACTTTACCCTAAATTTACTTAGAAAACGGAAAAAAAACCTACATGGATAATCTACAATGCTATTGTTTTCATGCCATTCTCTGTATATGGTATAAGTGACAATGACATGTTAAAGAGAATCTATCAGGATGTGATGACTGGAAGCAAGTAGCTGCAGGGAGGACACAAATTAATTGTCTCCTAGTAGCCGCTGCTCTAGTAAAACAGTCTAACATGATTTAAAAGGAACTTGAACATCGCGTCATACCAGTGAGCAGCCCATAGATTTCAGTTATTACAAAGAGGAAATTAGCGCTAATGCAGTAGGTTATAACGTCCACTGGAGCGTGATAACCACAGAAAGAGGGAAGACATGGAACCTGAGAGAATGCCCCATTCCGACTAGATGGAGCCTAATTACCATGGGAAAATGTAAGTTATAAAATGCGTTTTGCAACTATTAAACCACACTTTTAGGTCAGACAGGGATGCCTAGGATGTACTAGGAAGCTGCAGGGACAGGTAGGGATAGCTTAGCGAGTCTAAAGTAGCTGACAGGTTCCCTTTAAACAACATTTACCTACAGATTCCCACTATATCTGCAAATAAATACTGTTTCAAGTGATGCAAGCATTTAACTTTTGCATTTAATTTCTGAAAAGGTTTTTAAAAAGTTCTCAACTTTTTTTTTTTTTTTAATTTAAAAGTAGTTTCAAATTCTCAGATTGTTACAATTGTCAAGTACTTGTAAAACACAAAACCTTTCAATTTACCACTGATTAAGAAAACACAATCTCCATTCTTAAAAGGTTTTTTCTAATTCGAGTGTAAAACTTGTTGTCTAGATAAGGCTGGGTTCACATTAGCGTTCGGAATGCAGCATAACAGAATGCAGCCAAACGCATGTGCACTGCGTTCCTATGTTTAACATGGGAACACATAGTAGCTGCGTTTGGCTGAGTTCGGTTGCGCATAATTTGTGGCCCTCCTCCGCCATCCGAACACCGCCTGTTGCATTTTTCGTGCATTCACATGCACTTGTTTTATCAGCAAGCGCACAAACAATGCACCGATCTCAACAGACCCGCAGTGCCCTCCGTATGGCAGGGCAGGAGAACGCTGCAGATCTCATAGAAATCTCTCCCGGTGGCCAATCAGCGATCTTGGCGGCGGCCGGGAGAAGGAGATTTCTGCACTGATCTCCACCTCCCGGCCGCCGCCGAGATCACTGATTGGCTGGCCGGGCACCACACTGATGACAACGCATGAGCAGAATCTTCGCTGCGTTCACATCAGTATGGCAGTGTTTGCCAGACGCATGCAGACACAAACGCAAATGTGAACCCGGCCTACCTTATGTAAATTATGGACTCCCCTGGCTCGGAGGATGTTCATTCAGTTGTTTTATGTTGTAGAATAAAATCAGATCACAGACATGGCACAAAACTAAAGTAATTTCAAATGACAACTTTATGGCTTTAAGAAACACTAAAAGAAATCAAGATAAAAAATGTGGTAGTCAGTAAGGGTAACTTTTTCAGACGAAGCAGAAGGAAAAAAATTAAGGAATCACTCAATTCTGAGGAAAAAATTATGGAATCATGACAAACAAACACACAAAATAATACTCCAATGCATCACTAGTATTTTGTTGCACCACCTCTGGCTTTTATAACAGCTTGCAGTCTCTGAGGCATGGATTTAATGAGTGACAAACAGTACTCTTCATTAATCTGGCTCCAACTTTCTCTGATTGCTGTTGCCAGATCAGCTTTGCAGGTTGGAGCCTTGTCATGGACTATTTTCTTCAACTTCCACCAAAGATTTTCAATTTGATTGAGATCTCGACTATTTTCAGGCCATGATGTCCATATTTTTTTCCTTCTGCTTCGTCTGAAAAAAATTACCCTTACCGATTACCACATTTTTTATCTTCTCTCATGTACTTTCTCCCTCCTGTGTGCCTTCTCTGCCTCCCTGTGCGGTCTCTCCCCCATGCGCTCTTGAACCCCACTGTGCGTTTTCTCTGCACATGTGTTCGCTTGCCCCTTGTGTGCTCTCCCCCTTGTTGGCTGTATCTCCCCGTGCTTCCTCTCCCCACTGTTTGCTCACCACCACACCCTCCCCCGGGGCAGTCTCTTCCCGCTGTGCGCTGTCCCTTCCCCGTGTGCTCTCTCTTCCCCTGTGTGCAGTCTCTCCCCTTCTGTCGTCTCTACCCCCTGTGGTGTACAAAGATGGCGGCACTAAGTAAGTGCGCATGTGTGCACCAGGTCACGCTGCCGTCATCTTTACATATCCAAGTGTTTAAAGATGGCAGCATGTAAGTGCGCATGCACACCTACTCAGGCAGTGATCAGTGTCAGCATCGGTGATTGTTGGAGAGAACCAAGCAGCACCACTGGCGGTACTGTGCAACATGCCAGTACCACCAGTGGGCGCCATATTTGCACACCCTTCACTTGGGTGTGCAAATAGGACTGTCGCCAGCGCGTGACAGGATAACCTGACGCTGGAAGTTGATAAGACAGGACCGGACAATTATGCAAGTAGAAATACATTATATTTGGCAGAATCAGCTTTCTCTAAGAAAAACTTCAACATATTCTTTACAACTCTGTGTGAATCTGTTGTCGCACATTTCTTGGCAGCTGTCTCCAGAAATTTTCTGTAGCAAGTTGGCTTTATAAAATTAATGGCCCATTGTTCCTAGCAATTGCATAATGTGAATGGCTTGAATTTATGAGCAATGTATCTGTAAATACTCATTCATCATTCATGAAACCATTTAGGCAAGAAGGAATATTATCATTCAATTTTAGAAAATTGTGTAATGTAAAGGGACATTCTTCACTTGTTCTACGACTTGACTAACAAAAAGGACGGGAAGAAATGCAAGTCCTAAATACGTTTGATCGGGTTTTTAATTAGTACCACTTACTTTTACAGCCTTTTGTTCCGAATGTTTTTGAGATGCGCTACAATCATCAGTTTATTTATGGGTTGTCCAGCAATTAAATATTGCTGGCCTAGGATAGGTGATCAATGCCTGATTGGTGGGTACATAACACCTGGCACCCCCGCTGATCAGCTGGTCCATTGTTGCTGGTGGTCGGATGTGATCAGCTGGAGCTGGACAGCACAGTTGCGTCAACTGCATAGTGGCCACACCAGGGTACTGCCCAATCGTCCATTTTTAAATACATAGGGGTGGATCTTCAGTACTTCACTGTGGCACCTATGCAGTTGATGGAGCTGTAATTTTCATTTCCACAGTTTAGAGAATCTGGCCACCACTGGCATCTGGAAGAGATGATCTCCGAGAGTGCCAAGCACTGCACTTCCAGCAATCCAGTATTGATGCCCTATCCCAAAAGGATAGGCCATCAATATTAAGGTACCGGACAACCCCTTAATTTTTTCTTAAGATTACATGGAAAAATATCTTCTGATATTTGATCTATTTATAAAATAGGGATTTTTGTGTACTCCCCGTAACATCCTTTTCTCCTAGCTCATGATTGGGGGACACAGGACCTAGGGTGTATGCTTTTCTGCCACTAGGAGGCGACACTAAGTAGAGTTAAAAGTTAAGCACTCCTTTCTGCAGGATACACCCGTACGTAGGCATAGCTATTGAGTTTAGTACTAGAGCAGTAGGAGAGCAGGTAAAGTAATAAGGCACAAATAGCGTAAGGTAAGGTACTGTACAGACTGAGCACAAATCGTGTAGGGCAATGTACTGTACAGACTCTTGAAGAATTAGAGGGTGGGTGCTGTGTCCTCCAATGATGAGCTAGGAGAAAAGGATTTTACGGTGAGTACACAAAAATCCCTGTATCTCCTTCGCATCATTGGGGGGACACAGGACCATGGGACGTCCTAAAGCAGTCCCTGGATGGGAATCAGTTGAGTAGTGGTCGAGCATCGTGTGACGGCTGCTTACAGATGCGCGACTAAGGGTGCTTTCACACCGCGATTTTTGCATTTCCGATGCTGTCCGAAAAAAATCGGACAGCATCGGACCGATTTTCGGACCCCATGCATCCCTATGGGGATCGGACCGAATCGGATGTGCACTAAATGCCATCCGATTTGGTCCGATCCGATTCTGCCCGATTTTGGCCGATTTTTTTCAGGAGAAAAAAATCGTTGCCTGCAACGATTTTTTCATCCGATTACAAAATCTGACAGACTCGGATCGGACCAAATCGGATGGCATTTAGTGCACATCCGATCTGACCCGATCCCTAACATGGGGCCCTATGGAGAAGGGTCCGAGGAAACATGTGATGTCTCCTCGGACCCCATTTTACTGTACTGAGCATGCTCAGTACAGTAAAACTGCTCCTGGGAGCACAAGGGTTAAAAAGAAAAAAAAAAAAAAGTTTATTCTCACCTCTCCCGAGCCCCCGCCGTCAACCGTCATCTTCCTCTAGGCTCCCGGTGGCTCCTGCAGGCTGCCGGTGGCAGCAGAGGTGTACCTCTGCTGTTCAGGACCTGCGGTGATGTCACAGTCATGTGACCGCGGGTTCACCATGGTGAACCCGCGGTCACGTGACTGTGACATCATCGCAGGTCCTGTGTACATAAACTTTTTTTCTTTTCTTTTTTTTGCAGCTCGGCGCCGATTTTATGCCGGAATAGGGTGCCTATTTGGCACCCGATTCCAGGCATCAGAAGGGAGCCGATGCTGTCCGATTTATATCGGACAGCATCGGCTCCCTCAAAATCGTGGTGTGAACGCACCCTAACCTGCAAAATTTTTCTACCTAGGCTTGTGTCTGAGGAGGGCTGGGTGTGAACATTGTAGTGTTTGGTGCAGGTATGCAGGCTGGACCAGGTTGCTGCTTTGTAAACCTAAGTTGCAGAGGCTTGGTGACGAACAGCCTATGAGGTGCTCACTGATTGAGTTGAGTGCATTTTGACTCCTTCTGGAGTCGGCCTGTCTTTGAAGCAATAGGGATGTTGGATCGCGGAGTGGATTCATCTTGCCAATGTGGTCTTAAATGCCGCTCTTCTGTTTCTAGGTCCCTCAGGTAAGATGAATAGAGTTTCTGTTTTGCGGAATGGAGCTGTTTGGGTAGAGGGACGGGAGGACGATGTCCTTGTTAAGGTGGATGTGGGGTACTATCTAAGGCAAAAACAGGGACGGCCGAAGGACTACTTATCTTTGTGGAAGTATAGGTAGGGGGGACAACTGGATAGGGCGGGGCCAGGTTGGACACGCGCCTAATTGATGTGATTGCATTTAAGAAGGTGATTGTAGACGAGAGATGGGATACGAGTACCTCCTTCAGAGGTTCAAATGCAGGCTCCTGAAGAGTGTTTAGAACTAGGTTTACGTCCTAGACAGCCACGGTTGTTCTGTAGTGGAGCCGTGTGTGACAAGGCCCTTGGATGAAGGTCATCACCTGTGGTTTGGGCATGATCCTCCTTGGAGAAGGACACATAAGGCTGAGATTTTGCCTTTGATGGGTTCTATTGCTAGGCCGGGGTGAAGGCAGTTTTAAAGTAAGTCTAGAATTGTGGTGATGAAAAAAAAGGGAGTGGGTTGCGGTCCTCGCGCCACCGGAAAAAAGGTTTTTCGGATGTGGTGGTAGAAGGGTGAAGACGGTGAGTTTTGGGCATTAACTATGGTAGTTATGACGTCCGGTGTCAACCCTGCTTGGGTCCGGATCCAGGATTCAATCGCCACGCGGTTAAAGACAGGGCTCCTGAGTTCTGTGGTAAAAGGGAGGCCCTTGGATAGGGTGTTCGGCGGTTAGGGAGTGGGCAGGGCACGTCGGCGGGAAGCTGTACGAAGTCTGTGTACCGTGCCTGTTGTGGCCCGTCTGGGGCGATGAGTATTACCTTGAGGCCTTTCTCCTTTTGATCTTTCCGATTACTGGAGGGATTAACGCGAGTGGAGGAAAGATGTGTGGGAGCTGGAATCGACGCCAGGGGAGCACTAGCGTGTCCGTTCTTTAGGGCAAGCGGGTCCCGGGACTTGGTTACAAAAGGTTGGGACTTTTGCGTTCATTCTTGGCGCCATGAGGTCCACGTGGGGGGGGGGGGGATCTCTAGCGTCGACAGGTTTGTAGACAGACTTCCGGATGTGGGGACTATTCTCCTGAGGCCAGCCCCTGGCGGCTTAGGAAGTCCGCTGTCTGTCTAGATGTCCACCTCAGGGGTCTGGACCGCCGATATGATTGAGTGGGCATTTTCGGTTTAGAGTAGTATGTGCTCCACTTCGCACATTGGTGATTTGCTGCATATGATGCCTTGGTGATTGATGTACGCCACTGCTGTAGCGTTGTCTGATTGGATGCAGATGGGGTGATTGGCCAGGAGGTGGTGAAAATGATGGGGTGCAAAGCAAATCGCTCGTCGCTCAGAATGTTGATTGTAAGGCGTGACTACTGGGGCGTCTAGCAGCCGTGGGTCGTGTGCTGACAATAGAAGGCACCCCACCCCCTCGCTGCGTAGGCTGGTATCGGTGGGTACTACCAGCTACTGGAGTGGGAGGAAGGATTGTCCTTGCGTGAGTGATGATGACTGTGCCTACTATCTGAGTGCTTTCTTTGACTTGCGTGGATAGGCGGTGCTTGTAGTTGGGGCTTTGAGAGAGAAGTCACACTGGTAGATGGCGTAAGGACTGCCAGTTTTGATGAGTAGACCTTTGCCAGGTAAGCTGGCTGTAGTGTATGGTGTGAGAAGTTGGTCCTGCCGGGGAGTATCTGAGAGCAGGACAACAACCAGAGGTTTGCATGGGTCGTGGTGTAAACAATCCATGGGTTATATGGGTAAGGCATTTTTTTTTTCTTTTTTTATTGTTATTTTGGCTGAGCAATCGAAACGTATGGTGATGTTCTGCTAGATGCTGGACAGGGCCCTTGCTCCGTTTAGAAGCGATTTAGAGGTGGTAGGGGGTAGGTAACCTAGCGAGGGAGACTAGCCTAGCTTGTCTGACGGGAACCTGATTAACCTCGATTACCTCATGTGTAGACATCAGAGACTTCGATGGATCTGAAGTTGTACCTCCGTTGCGGTTATCTAGAGATCCTGCTTGAGGGAACTCGACATTTGTTGTCGGAGGTCTGACTTCTGAATGAGGCCGGGTTACTTGTTAATGCTCTGCGAAAGAGAATTAAAGGGAACCTGTCAGGTGGTTTATGCCTCCCCAGCTATCATTGTCTGTAGCTGCAGCTTTATAATACTATTCTAATCATCCCTATCTGAGCTCATAGTGTAATGTGAAAGGTGAAAGAAAAATGATTTATACACTTACATTTCCTTATGTAATGAGGCAGTCAGTCCTCAGCTTGGAGGACGGGGACTGTTTGGCAGGTTAATAGTTAACATTTCAGCCTTGTGCTAGAACATGTTGGGAGACCTGATGTGATGTCACAACCACGTGACTGCAATAGGCGGAGCTAAGTTCTCATAGAACATAAGTTTGCTGGCTTAGCTCCGCCCACTATGGTCACATGATTGTTACATCACACAGGTCCTTTAGCTATCCAAGTTACAAGTGAGTTAACTATTATCCTGCCAGAGAGTCCCCTCCTCCAAGGTGGGGACTGAAATGTAAGTGTATAAAGGCTTTTTTTTTACCTTTCACATTACACCATGAGCTCAGACATGGATGATTAGACTGGCATTATAAAGCTGCAGCTACAGACAGTGATAGCTGGGGGAGCATAAACCACCTGACAGGTTCCCTTTAAGAGGCAGACAGACAGACCTGGACACTGAACAGGAGACTTTGTAGACTATCTTGTGATAGTGGATCCAATGCGGTCCTAGTATGGTAGGAGTAAAGTTTAGTATACTGGATGGGCTGTGAGTCATGTTGAGGTTGCGCGACTAAAACCTGGTGTGGTAAGATATATGGTATGGATACACGCTATGTCCGAGAAGCAGCACGGAATTCGAGGTTCGCGTTTTTTATATGTTATAGAGGTTGAGATTCTGACCTGGTAGGTAGTTTAGCAGATGTTACATCCCACAGGGGTAGCCGTTGGGGCGTCTTGATTACTGCTTTTGTCAGTTGGGCAGTGCCAAGAGGCGATCTGACCTGGCAACCGATGGTTAGGTGAGCACTACCGAGGTCGGCCAGTGTATTGCTTGTATACCGGTAGTGGTAGTATGTGAATCCTGTCTCACTGTCGGTTGGGCCAGATGTCATAAGGCGCAGGAGTGGGGGGTTATGTAACGCGTGGCAGTGGTGTTTTCTGTGCACTGCCTGATTGAAAGCCTATGGGGTAATGGTGTGGGCAGTTAGACCGATCTTGCGGGTTAGAGTTGTGTACTGAGATGACCTCTGGAGTGTGTTTGTGGATTCCTTTGGCCGTTGAGATAAACGATTTTAAGGTTAATACTGTAGGCGGTTCTGTGATGTGTACAGTTAGGTGCACCATACGCCGTCGCGCAACCTTAGGCCCTGGGGCCCTGATGTGAAAGCTCCTACGGGGCCCCCAATCAATGCAAATCTTTATTAGTATTAGTCTTTTTCTATGGGCCAAATGGATTGTTGGGGCCCTCTAGACTGAAGGGTCCTTGTGCGATCGCAACCCCTGCACTGCTTGTAGTTACACCCGTGATTATACGGTTATGGGCCTGTTATAGGGGCCAGTTTTGCAGTTACCCTCATTGGGGTGTACACAGGGGAAGTGGAACTCATGCGCCATGTGCCTTTTGAGGCTTACAGATCAGACGTTCTTACCCCTATGCCATGGCGCCTGCTTACTGTGTTATGGGCTTGTAATTCACTGTCAGTGCCTGCAGTACCGTAGGAGTTGTGATGGTTGTCAGAAGGTAACTTGGACTGTGAGGCAGGTTCTGTAACCTGGTGTAATTTGACTGTGGCGTGTGGATATGTCTGCTTACTGAAAGTAGCAGTGTTTCTAATTTTGTTATGGGTGATCCCCAGTGTGGACTGCCGTAACCCGTTTTGTGGTGGACGATTGGGTTGAGAGTCGACACAAGGATGTGAATAATCCTTAATTTGCTATAGGTGCATTGATCTGTTATGGATAACACATACTGAGAGAACTGAATGAGGGGGTTCTCTGGGGACATAGTATTTAGCAGTGGGGTAGGAAATGGCACTATGGAGATCTTGGATATGAGCTGATGTACAGGACCTGACCATTTGACATGGAGCGGGGCTGTTTTACATCCAGCTAGAGCTAATAACAGTTGGCCAGTACGGAGGCAGTGTCTGACTGGTCACAGTGACCATAAGGAGAGGTGACACCAGGACGCTGTGTAATGCTGCCCTGTACGTGGCCTGTGTTACCTCTTTATCCTAAAACTTTTACAGGGTAATTTTTCCTGTTGTCACAGGGACAGTTACTATAGGCTCACCTGCCTCCCCTGTGCCCGGGGCTGCAGACGGGGGAGCGATGTAACAGAGTATGACTTATCAATCAATTACAGCTTCACCCGGCAGGAGACTTGGTGCAAGGAGTGCTGGGACTTGTTGTCCAGCACTGACTGGGCCCCTGTTAGCAGCTGTTATGTCCCCAGAGGGCCCTAGGTCACAGCAGCCAGTGTGGGGTGGATCTGCCACTCACCGCTGTCAGTCAGTATCTTACTGTTTGTGGCAATGTGGCGCATGTGCAGATCCTTTGTTTTCAAGATTTGCGCCGTTTTGGAGGCATGGTGCAGCAGCGTGCAATCCATGCCCTGTGCTGCACATACTTGCTTTGTCCCAGTTTTGTGCCGTTTCAGGGGTGTGGCTTGGGGCAGGGTGATGCAGCATGGCAGTTGTGTGGTTGGCTGCTTGATTAAGGGGGAGCGTGTGCTTTCTGTCTAGCCCTGCGTCATAGTAGTGGGTGTGTGTAGTCGCGAGTGACGCTTGTAGCGCCCAATCATGGCTATCCATGTCGTGCCCGCTCCTATGACGCTGGGCGATAACATGACGCGCAGCCAATCATGGGCGAGCTGGACGGCGTCAATGTGCGGGCCCAGACCGGGGGCCTAGATTAGTGCCTGGCTACCGGGAGCGGCGCCAGGGCTAGTGATGCCGGTGGGCTGGCACTGCAGCGACGAACCGCGGCTCAGCAGCATGTCGCCGCCGCCCTCCAGCCCAGGACACACACCGGCGGTCATAGCACAGAGCCGCCGAGGGGCACTGTGGACTGAGGCTGTGGGGGCCGCTGCCGCTGTCAAGACCTGATCCCCTGGGGCTGGATCTGTGCCATTGTGTCTATAGTGTCCTCGATCACCAACTCCTTGGTTGGAGAGGGTGAGATGAGGCAGCGTGAGCGCTCCTTGCATCCCCCTTTTGCGCAGTGGGATGTAGTGGGGCACGTGCTGCGGCTGACCGGAGCTCTGTGAGCGAGCAGGGAGAGCAGAGCTCTTTGTGGGATCCGTCTCCTTTCCACATAGGAGCTCCGGCCCCATGCTCTGGACGTGCGTCCTGAACTTACCGGTGGTGCATGTCCCGGCATGGGGCCGCTGAGGCTGGAGGGGTGGGAATGGTGCCCCGTGTGTGCAGGCTGCTGTGCTGCACCGGATCTCTTGGGGATGGATCGGTGCGGTGGCTGGGCACGCTGGTGGCCTCAATCACCTGCTCCTTTGTTGGAGGAGGTGAGAGGTGCTGCACTCGTGCCTCCTTGCATCACCCTGTCCTGCAGAGGAATGCTATGGGTATGCACGGTGGCTGCCTGCATGGTCTGGGGATCAGTCGCCCCTCCAAGGGTGGTGTGTGCTGCCTTGGGATCCTTCATGCTCTTATAGAGAGTTTCTTTGGTAAAAAATAAGAATTAAATAATAAAAAGAGTAAGAATGGTAGATGTGGTCTGAGCTACAGACACACATGTTCCTCCTTGGACACTAAGCAAAAAAGTATTTTAACCGAATAGAAGCTTTTTGTTACCAAATTTTGGACAAGAGTAGAAATACAATCCCGATTCCCAAAATGTTGGAACACTGTGTAAAGGAACCAAGAACACAGTTATTTGGAATGGCTCTGATTTGGTTATGGCTCTTAAAGCCATATTTCTCCTTCGCATCATTGGGGGACACAGGACCATGGGTGTATGCTTTTCTGCCACTAGGAGGCAACACTAAGTTGAGTTAAAAGTTAAGCCCTCCTTCCTGCAAGATATACCCGTACGTAGGCGTAGCTATTCAGTTTATTTGTTTCGGTACACACTGATTCTCTCTTTGCCTAGCAGTTTCCTAAACTATCTAACCAGCTGTGTTCTAATGGCTAGATGTGAAGGTAACCAATTGGGAGTTTTTTTTAGTATTAATAGGTTCACAATCATTACTATAACACTCCTAAAGGATGCATAACAATTGGATTAATATTTTCAGTTTTAATAAATATTTAATTCCTTTGCTTCACATTTTATGACATTCGGAAAAAAAAAAACCCAACCTACTTGGTATGTGAATCCCTAAACCTTACTGTTGGAATTATTACACTTTCCTTAGATGCTAAATGCATGCCTTGTCAGGCTTCTGTGTACAGGAAATGCCATTTCTAAAATTCACTTACTTTTGCGGTGATCGGAGGTCTACTTCGTTTTTTAATCTCAAGTTTTCTCTTACACATTCAATATTCTCATTTTTGAGCTTCTTGTTTTCCTTTAACATAAGAAAATAGGACAAGATGAGTACAACAGGTAGCATGCTGGCATTAAAGTGTAGAAAAGAATAACAGCTATGTCTTCCTAATGCAGGAACATTGTCTTTAATTAACACTGGGACAGAAATGGCACTTTGTATTCATATTCCCAGAACACTAAGCACGTCCTCTATCTAGGGAGGCAAACAAAGCTTTGCAGTTAGTTCAGAAAGTCATTAAGGGAATGTACTAATTGCTTTTCCATGTTTTTTCACATGGCTAGATATTTTGTGGCCAAATGAAATTACAATGTGCAGGTATCAGCAAAATAGATGATAATTTTCTTCACTTGACTAAATAAAACAAGACATATTAAATGTGAAATAAGAAGGTCTGAGATTTCAAGTAAATCCACAACACTGAATATTTGACTCTTCAGGGATTTTCGGCCAAAGAAGTCTTGGAGGTGGGATCTGTTAGCCATTACAGCTAGAGTATGACGTAGACTAAAGGCCCAGTCACACATAACGACGCATCAGCGATCCCGATAACGATGTGCAGAGATCGCTGGTATAAGATGTCAAACAGGTATCTCACCAGCGATGTGAAAAACGACGCACCAGCGATCAGAATTATACCGAGGTCGTTGGGAATTGTTACTCCATAGCGTAGCATTGAGATCGTTGGTCATTGTCCCTGTTAAACACAACAATGTAGCGCTCCCAGCAGGAGCGCAACGACGTAGAAATGATCCAGAGCAGTGTGTAACGATCTCACAGCAGGGGCCAGATAGTTGGTACGTGTCACACATAACGACATCGCTAACGGGATCGCTGTTGCGTCACAAAATCTGTGACGTTACAGCGATCTAGTTATGTGTGACAGGGCCTTAAGTTCTTCTAGGAAAAGAAAAGCACAGTGAGGACAGTTGAAGTTACACAGGCTGGAAGGTGGAAATAAAACACTTTGCTAAATTGGGGTCCTTGAAAGGGAACCTGTCACCTGATTCTAAGTCCTACACTATCTCTAGCTGTCCCTACAATTTCCTAGCAGCTCCCTATCTATCCCTTTCTTATCTAAAGTGTCACTATTAAACATGTGTAAAAGAAGTATAAACTTACTGCAGTCCCCGTGGTTGGGGGACTGGGTAGGCGTGGCCACACTTCCTTCATCACACCCCTGGTTGTAATGCACGCCCCGCTGGGCGGCATTATTCTGGGTCCTCTCTGCCCCATTAATTGAAATCTCCCGCCCTCTGTGTACTTCTATGCATCGGCAGGCCGTCACATCCGGCGCGGTGCATTATAGGGTCCGATCATGTGATCGGCCCCAGCGCATTATGGGCTTGATCACGTGATCAGCCCGGCTCACGCTGCGCATGCGCGAGCGGCTTACATATGTAAGCCGGGGCGATCACGTGACGCCATATGCAAGGCCATCATAATGCACCAATGCGTGCCGGATGTGACGCCTGGGCCGATGCATAGAAGTACACAAGGGCGGGAGATTCCAATTAATGGGGCAGAGAGGACCCAGAATAATGCCGCCCGAGCGGGGCGTGCATTACAACCAGGAAGTGTGATGAAGGAAGTGTGGCCACGCCTACCCAGTCCCCCAACCACGGAGACTGCAGTAACTTTATACTTCTTTTACACATGTTTAATAGGGACACTTTAGATAAGAAAGGGATAGATAGGGAGCTGCTAGGAAGGTGTAGGGACAGCTAGAGATAGTGTAGGGACTTAGAATCAGGTGACAGGTTCCCTTTAATTCTGAATGAACAATATTTAAGCCCACATTTGGATACATCTTTGTTGTATCTCAAGAAGTGATCCAAATACACAATAGGTATGTCAGCAGAATGATGGTTCAGCAGCCAGCTCTCTCGCAACTTCTCCATACATTGAAGTGCATGGTTTGTCGACTGTTCCTATATTCTCTACAAGAGATCTGCAGTTACATTCCTCTGGAGGCAGCTTATCCTGCTTAGAACCAAAGGATTTTTAACATGAAACCGGACATGCCTGACAACATCCTATCGGGGAGGGAGAGTTGGAAGGCCCATATACACATTGGGGGCCTTCAGCTGAGTCCCATCTATATTGGTGTGTTTGGCCATTACTATTGGAGAAATCTATAGTTAAAAAACCCAAACAAATCGGAGGCTTAGTTTTATCACCTCTGATACTATAATCCCTAGTGCTACCTATTTTATCTAACAGCCAGGGGGAAAGAAGAGACCCAGGTATGTCCTGGTCCAAAGGGTGGATTGCAATGGACTCTCAGGACAAGATTCAAATCCCACAGAGGGGAATAAATTCTCTGGGCAAGCCAAAGTCTCTGGACTGCCTAGACAAATCTAAATATCCAAGGATGTGAGGACAATGACGTGTTGAAGAAAGCACTTAGTACAATCTGTACCTTCAAGGTATGTGGACTAAGCCGTGTGTCAAATTCTGCTTGAAGAAATCAAGTATACAGGTGAGAGGTGTCTACCGTTTTGCAAACTAACAGAAGGTCTTCCAGACCTTTAGATATATTGCCTGAGCGACAGGGTGTCTAGTAGCCTGCATACGTTGGATTACTTCATCGTATAATCTAGTGGCCTTTAGGTATTCCCCATCAGAAGCCAGGCCAAAGCTGGAGTAGTCGTAGATTCTCATGAAAGTGCGAACATTGCATCAGAAGATCTTCCCTCTCAACGGTAGAAAAGATTAGGTCCTCCAGTGCCAGATAAGGGCGAACCAACTCCACCTCGGCCAGAAAGGGACAACAGTCATGACTGTCTCCACGTCTTCCCAACGCTCTCGCAGGACCCCTCAATGAGGGGAGTAGTTAGGAAGGCATATGTTAAGCCCTTTCCCCAATACAGTGAGAGAGCGTCCACTGTCAGAGGAAGATCTCCTGAGAGAGAAGAAAGATGATGTCTACGTCGTCCTGGACACCAACAGATCTAGGCGAGGCTGACCCCACCTGCGAGTCAGTTGCGGGAACACTTCAGTGTTCAGCTCCCATTCCAGAGCCTTGGTCAGACATCTGCTGAGGTAGTCTGTTTCTTGAATTTCGGATCGCCGTAGTTGAACCGCTGAGATGGAGCTCGTCATCTTTCCCATGTCCAGGAATAACCTGTTGGCCAAAGACCTGAGCATCGGATGCTTTGGAGGCCCGATGTCTGATGAAGGAGACTGCAAATGAGGTTGTCTGATAGTATCTTCACCTGTCTGTCCGGCATAACAGCTCGGCTCTGCCTTAGGGCTTCCCAACTTGCCTGTAATTCCCAGAAATGTGATGATCGGGTCTGAACTTTGTGGACCAAGTCCCCTGAAGAGAACTATTCCTCACTCGAGCTCCCCCTCTGGAGAGGCTTGCGTCTGTGGTTACTAGCAGACAAGGCTCAGAGGTCTATTCCACTCTCGTCCATAGATTTTCCTGGTCGAGCCCCCAATGTAGGGAGTCCCGGGCATCAGTGGACAGAGAATATGTTCATATTCAGACCAATCTGGTGTTTGCCCATCACTGCCAGGATGGGGTACCGCAGAGCCCTGGAATGGACCTGACTTCATCTGTCAAGATTCCCAGAAGACACATCGCTTCTTTGATTGATGGGAGTTTCTTCCTTACCGAGAAACAAAGCCTGAGAAGGATTGAGATCAGCTGGTCTTCTAGAGAGAAGACATTACTGTACGAGAGACAATCTCCAAAAGGCAGCCTGAAGTGGGATAAGATTTCATTGGGCCTTGTTCAGGATCCAGCCCAACTAGGGTAGCATCAATAAGACAAATTCCAGATGCCGTGTCATCAACTGAGGGGAATCCATCCCTATCAAGAATGTGTCCAGGCAGACGATGAGTCTAATACCTCTGCGCCCTAGATAAGTCACCACATCTGCCCTGAGCTTCTTAAAGTGTGAAAGCAGAGGAGAGGCTGAAAGGAAGACACTAGAACCTGTAGCGGAGAACTCGACTTTACGACCCTAAAGTATACCTCCTATATCAATGACCAAAGGAAGAAACGACAGATAACAGCCATCCATCGGGCCTAGGGCAAAACGGCCATGTACATCAAGCCCTGTCAGATTTTTGAGTCCATGCAGAACCGTGCATATCTGACCCAACGATCAAAATATGGGTCCAACAGGAATAAGTACCCCTGAGGCAAAGCAACTCTACGTCTGCTTCTAGCCGACTGAAAGATGTGGGGACCCTTTAGCAACCTGAATTTATGTGGTAAAATCTAGGGATTCACTTGAGACTCGTCCTGTTCCTGTGGACAGGAGAACAGAGCTGGAATCCCCTATCCTTGTCCCTGTATTAAAATAGCATTGTAGAGCAAGTTTACAAAAAAAGGAGAATTTTGTGTACTCACCGTAAATTCCTTTTCTCTTAGCCTCTAATTGGGGGACACAGACCGTGGGTGTTATGCTGCTGTCCACTAGGAGGCGACACTAAGCAGAATCTGCAAAAGAGTTAAGTGGCTCCTCCTCTGTAGCATATACAGCCTAGAGCAGGAAGTGTTCTCCAGTTTTGTGCTAAAGCAGTAGGAGAATTAACAGAAGAATGACAAGAATCACAGTAAAATAAGGCCTGTTAAGTAAACAGGCAGCCACATAATAACAGTAAGGTAAAACCTGTAACCGAACAGGTAATTACGTAATAACAGTATAAGCAGGCCTGTAAAATAAACAGGCAACTATATAACCTCTCAGGAGTAAGATGAGAACCTAGTAACGGCCCGAAACGGGCAACAGGGTGGGTACTGTGTCCCCCAATTAGAGGCTAAGAGAAAAGGAATTTACGGTGAGTACACAAAATTCTCCTTTTCTCCTTCGCCTCATTGGGGGACACAGACCGTGGGACGTCCCAAAGCAGTCCCTGGGTGGGAAAAGCAATGGAACCATGAAGACTGACCAAAGTCAGTGAAGGAACTGTGTACTTCAGGTGGGCTCCTGTCACCTGGAGGACACGTCTACCCAGACCTGCATCTGCCGAGGACTGAGTGTGAAACAATAATGCTTTGTAAATGTGTGCAGGCTGGAACATGTGGTTGCCTCACACACTTGTTGTGCTGAGGTCTGGTGCTGGATGGCCCAGGAGACCTCCAGTCTTCTTAGAATGTGCCTCGATACCAACTGGAAGAGTCGAGTGTTTGATGGCATAAACCTCTTGGATGGTTGCTTGAAACCATCTGACTAGAGTAGTTCTCGAGGGTGTCATACCTTTACTTCAACCCTCTGGACGAGGGAGAGAGAATTCGACCTCCTAGAGGAAGCTGTCCTGGATACATAAATGCGTTGGACTCTGACGAGTTCCAGCATATGTAGATCTCCCCTGGCCCGATAGACCGGAGCCGGGCACAGCAATCGAGATGTACTAATTCAGGTGGAAGTAGGACACCACCTTTGGGAGAAAGGATGGGACCGGCCGTAGTACGACCTTGTCTTGGAGAAAAAACCCAGAAAAAGCGGATTACATGAGAGCGCTGCAAGTTCCGATACTCAGCGGAGAGAAGTTATTGCCACCAAAAACATCACGTTTTGAGTAAGAATGCTAAGGGGAATTTCCTGTAGAGGCTCAAAAAAGCGGCCTCTTGTATGAAGGAAAAAGATGGCAGACCACTTGAAGGAAGGTTGTGACCTGAGGTCTGGTATCAAGATGTTTCTGGAAGAGGATGGAAAGGACTTAAAATCAGCCCATTGAGAAAGCCTAAGGACAGGCCTGGGTCTAGGCCTGATTGGGAGAAACTGAGAATTCTTGGTAGAGAATAGGGCCAAGGTGAATGACCTCTAGAGGAGCAGCAAGCGAAAAGATTTTCCATGCGTGCTCGCATATCTTTGCTGAGGCTGGGTTCCGTGCTCTGATTATGGTGACTACAACATCCTGGAAAAAACCTAGCTTGGCTTAGGATCCAGATCACAAGGGCCACGCCGTCAAATACAGAGTTGAGGAATTCTGATGGTAGAACAGGCCTTGAGAGAGTAGGCTGGACGGTCTGGTAGTCGCCATGGTATCTCTGCTCTGAGTTGGAAGAGATCGGAATACCCAGCGCGTTTGGCCCAGTCTGGAGTCACAAGGACAATCTGGTGATATTCATGTTTGATCCTCCTCACTATCTTAGGGATTAGTGATAGTGGGGAACCATGCAGGGTAAATGGAATCAGGTCCAATCCTGGACTAGTGCAGCTGGTCCTAAGGACTGTGGGTCCTGGAACCAGTCCCTGAAGTCTGGGACCTTGGCATTGAGGCATAATGCTATGAGGCCCACGTACGGGGTTTCCCGGAAGACGTCCGGTTGCAGGGACTACTGTCCTGCGTCCATCCCTTAGCGGCTGAGGAAGAACACCTTCCAATTGTCCACACGTGGTATGTGCACGGCGGACAGTACAGAGTCTATGGATTCCTCCCAGTGAAGTATGTGGTGAACTTCTTTCATTGCCTGGAGACTGCGGGTACCGCCCTGGTGATTGACATATGCCACAGCCGTGGCATTGCCTAACTGTATCCTGACATGGCCACCTGCCAGGAGGTGGCTGAAGGACTTCAATGCTAGGAATATCGTCCGAATTTCCAGCAGCTTGATGGTGATCCTTGAATCCAACCAGAACCATGTGCCTTGTGTACTGTGATGGAGGTACCCCGTACCCCATTCTGTCAGACTCCTGACGGTGGTTATAACTTTCTAGCATGGTGGAAGGAGCGACCGTCCTTTGTGAGAGAGCGTCCGGAGCCACCATTGAAGAAATCGCAGGTGAAAACCTCCTGATGAATGACCAAAGGTTCATGACAAGAGTATGGATAGTTGAAATGATCCGAGATGCAGTTGAACAAATGGGACTGCCATTATTGCTGCCACTATCCTGCCTAGGACCTGTATGGCAGTTCTGAAGGAAAAAAGGGGACCGATGAAGGATAGTGCAGACTCCCAGCCGCAGGGTCCGAGCCCTGTCCTGGGAAGCTTGACCCGTGCTGAGGATATATTGAACCGTATATGTCCAGAAGACCAGAGACCGTGGTGAAACTGGTGTAGATTTGTGGAGGTTGACCAGCCATCCATGATGGAGATGCTGTGTGCGCAGTCCATGAAACTCGGTGATTTGATGAGCAGATCGCCCAGATACGGAAGGATGACGAAACCCCTGGAGGGAAGCATAGTCATGACGGCAGCCATGACCATTGTGAACACTCAGGTAGCTGTAGCTAAACCGAACGGGACTGCCAAAAACAAAATAAATAAATAAAAAATTGGCGATTGAAGATGCAGGTAAGCGTCCTGATATCTATGGACGCAAGGTATTTACCGTGTTCAGGATTATAGAGCGGAGAGATTCCATGCGGGAACGTCTCACCCGGAAAGTAGTGTCCAGTTGTTTTAGACCCAGTATGGGTTGTACTGTACCTACCCTTTTTTTTTTTTTTTTTTTTTTGGAACCACAAGAGGACAGAATAGAAACCTCTAAACGGACTTCGCATGGCACAGGTACAATGACGCCTGAAGTAAGGAGAGAATTGGCTACTGGTTTGCTCTTGTACCCACTTGTCTTGTATGACAGGTAGCCAACAAAGTTGAAAATGAAGCAACTGACCACCTACAATGGAGAGTCTCCCGGCTGAAGGGAGTCAGGAGGAAGAAAATTTGTAGGATCGCGTTTCCTAGGTCTTGGATTGGTGAGACTGGCTCTGTTAGGATGAGCTACCTTTGTGTGTAGCCTGTGACCGCATCCTGCAAGGCGACCGAGTACTAGTCTGTGTCGGTCTAGATGATGACCAGCCAAATGAGTTCCAAAAGGATCGGAACCTGGTCTGCTGACGGCAATTGAAGGGCCGTCTGGGTTTGCGCTGGGGAAGGGAGAAGGGAGGTGCTTTGCCTCCCGTGTCATCAGAAGTAATTTGTCCAGCTATTCTCCGAACAGGCGTCCATTGAGGTATGGAAGACCTGTGAGGGACTCTTCAGAGGCCGCGTCCACCGTCCATTCCGGTGGGTACGTGTATTGACAACTGTATTTGCATGTATCAGGTAGTCAGCTATCTGCGATTCAAGCTGGCTGGACTGGCAGGTAGGGTCGGCTTCCGTATACCTTAATATAGTATGGAATTTGCCGCCCAGACTGTTTGTGCCGCAAGTCTGGATACCGGGGAATCCACTTGAGGTATGTCGGCCTCGTATTGGGCCACTGTCAGGAGAGATGGATAACGTCTGTCAAACATTTTACGGTTGATAAACCGTTTCTGAGTTTTTTTTTTTTTTTTAGGATCTCCTGGTGTCAGGTGATCTACCAAATATTTTCATGCCGTGTAAAATAGCAGGAAAAGGTCTCACTGACCATCTTGCGAGTCTGTAACCATGCAAGAAGTGTAATGGGCAGCACAGCCTTAACCCTTTATGGACCGAGCCTCATTTTTCAATTCTGACCAGTGTCACATTATGAGAAAATAACTCTCAGTAATTCCAATAATGTAGTTTTCATGACGTATTGGACTGCATGTTAGTGGTAAATTTAGGGCAATATATTTTTGCATGTCTGTGCCCAAAGAGAGAGAGTTTACACACAGTGACAGTTCAAGGCTATGACAGAAATGGCTGTCGTTGGTCATTAAGGGGTTAATGTATAAAACAGAGTGCTCTGCTGCAATATGAGTAGTATACTAAATAGTAAATGTTAATGGCTTTGTATGAGTCTAGCAGTTTTACAGCAATGAGGGGGATTAATTGCCCTCATTCTGGGAACACAGCCCCTATATGTAGCATGCTGTGCAGAGCTGCACACTGCTTATGGTGCTGAAAAGGTTAACTCCCTCGGAGCAGTGGTGCAGTCATGGCAACCACTGTGGTAGGGGAATAAGGGGCGGGACAGTGAAAAGCGCGGCCAGGAGCAAAAAGGCGCGCAGGTATTCTCGCGAGGGAGCGAGAAGCGCCAGGAAGACTCGGCCCGCCCTCTTAATGACGCGGCCGGAGCTGGATCCAGCCTGCAGTGACGTCAGCCGAAGGGCGGGCGGGAGGCGGGGAAAGGCGGCACCATCCGCGCTAGGCCGCAGCCGGGGACTTGCGTAAATGGCAGCCCCGGGAAAGTGAGCAGGTCGGCGCGGAAGTCCGCGCCCCCTGCCTGTCCCGCACTACCGGATCGCTGCCGCTGTCCTGCACAGCGGGGCCCGCTGTGTAACAACCCCACCGCTGTCATGCAAAGCCCTAGGGAGGGGCGCAGCATATAAGGTACAGGGGGAAAATGCTGTATGCAAGAGGCCCTGGGCTGCAGGGCTCTGCCAGCAGCATGAGAGTGTCCTCAACCCAGTTTCCTATGTGGAGAGGGGAGATGGGGAGGAAAGAGAATAACAACATGCTAGTTCTCAGCCAGGAGAGGCCACACCGGGTCCCTTAGGGTGGTGGGCTGGGAGGATTATTATCTATCATACTCCCTAGGCAGCAGATGCTTGGCTGAGACATGGCAGCATGTTTGCCCCTGGGAAACACGCAGCAGAGCTGGTGGTTCTGGGGAGACATCTCGTGGATGTGCTGCAGCGTTTTTTGCAGTGCAGCATGTGCTGCTGCTCATCATACCTTGTGGCGTCTCGACCTAAGAGCCCCCCAAAGGGGGAATTAGGGAGGGATGCTGCTGTCCACCTTCAAAGGTCATTTGCGAAATCCTGCAACCGACCTGTTGCCTGCAGGGGGTCTCTCAACATTAACCCAGCACTCCAAACGTGGGGAGCTGAGGAAGGAGGGGAATAGTCTCTGCCGGCTTTTTATTCCCATCTGTCTTGCTGCTTGCGGTGGGGACATGGAGCATTACTGCGACCCAGAGCCCCATCTGTGGGGACTGGGGAGGAATGCGGGCCTCAGAACCGGCAGGTCTGGAAATCGCTTTAACCCTGCACCTCCAACAGTGGAGGGCCGAGAAAGGAATAGCCCTTAGCGGACAAAATAACTCGACCCAGAGTTCCTATGGTGTCTGGGGAGGTATCTGTGGTTGACATGTCCCTTCAAAAAATAAAAATGCAGCTTCAAAAAGTAAAAATAGTGGAGAGAAAATAAGAATGTGTGCCTCCTTTCAGACACTAAGCAAAAACTGGGGAACACTTCCTGCTCTAGGCTGTATATGCTACAGAGGAGGAGCCACTTAACTCTTTTGCAGATTCTGCTTAGTGTCGCCTCCTAGTGGACAGGAGCATAACACCCACGGTCTGTGTCCCCCAATGAGGCGAAGGAGAAAAGGACTGAGGCCTGTCAATAGAAGACCCAATAAAAAATGGGGACCTCAGGGTATCTTGGAGGGTCATCAGATATTGATGAATCCTCCCATGAATAGCAAGGCCTGACCCAGTACAGTTCAGTACAGCAAGACATGGTCCAGCACAGTACAGCAAGGCCTACAGTAAGGCACAGCACAACACGGCACAGCACTGCCTAGTACCGCAAGGTACAACTTAGTACAGCATCGTACCACATGACACAGTACAGCAAGGTATAGCACGGCACGGCATAGCACAGTACATCATTTCACAGCCTGGCACAGAAATGCACAGTACGGCACAGCGTGGTACAGCAAGGCATAGTACCGCATGATACAGAAAACCAAGGCACGGTATTGCATAGCACGTCCCAGCATGGCAAAGCACAGCCTGGCACAGCATGGGACAGCATGGCCCCGCATGTCCCAGCCTGGTACAACACGGCACAGCATGGCACGTCATGGCTCAGGATGGCACAGCAAAGCACAGCATGGGACAGCCTGTCATAGTATGGTACGGCATGGCCTAGCATGGCATGGCCTGATCCTGTATGGCATAGCATGGGACAGCACAGCACAGAATGGCCCAACCCGGTACAGCATACTATTGTATGGTACTGCTTGGTATGGACGGAACA
The DNA here is from genome assembly GCA_033576535.1 of Allobates femoralis. Lineage (NCBI taxonomy): Eukaryota > Metazoa > Chordata > Amphibia > Anura > Aromobatidae > Allobates > Allobates femoralis. The sequence goes on along the minus strand of JARQOC010000002.1, from coordinate 557,309,538 downwards.
GCACAGTATGGTTCAGCAAAGCACAGTACGGCTTGAACAACATGGTACAGCACAACACCGCACAGTATGGTACAGCATGGCATTGTATGGTACAGTACGGCATGACAGCACGGCACCACATGGTACAGCAAAACACAGCCCAGTATGGACAGCATGGCATTGCATGGTACAGTACGGCATGACACAGCACAGCATGGTACGGCCAGCATGGCACAGTACGGCATAACACAGCACGGCATGGTACGGCATAAACAGCACGGTACAGCATGCATAGTACAGTACGGCATGACAGCGTGGTACAGTACAGCATGGCACGGCACCACACAGCCCAGTATGGTGCAGCATGGCATTGCATCGTATAGTACGGTATGGCAAAGCAGGGCATGGTAAGGCATAACATGGCACAGCATCACAGCTCAGCATGGCATCGCACAGCAAGGCACAGCCAGGTACAGGACACATCCCAACACGGACCTGTACAGCGTGGCACCACCAGCTCTTACCCCCAGGCAGGTCAGGTCCCCCTGCCATGGCCTCCTGTTCCTCCGACGCCCACCGCTGGTCGGCACTTGAATTTTCCCGCTGGAAACAGCGGACCGGAAGTGCGTCATCCCGAACTTCTGGTTTGGCGCTGAGCGGTGCCCGCAGCTGTGAGAAGCCAGGGGCCACTTGAACAGGACACCCAGAGCCTCCGACGATGTAGGAAGCGGCACCTGGAGGCTCCTGCCCCGCAAGGCTGAGGGACTCCCGACAGATTGTGTCGGCCCTGGGACCCGCTTGACAGCGGGGAAGAGAGCCGCAGCCACCCTGATCCCACCGAGTCCCTGTGAGTATAGTCAACGCTCATAGTGCTCCTTCAGCCAGTGGTCCCTGCACCAGCACTCTCCTGTACTCCCTGTCCTGTGTAGGGACAGGGAAAACACTGAGGAGGTGGGGTCAAGGGAGGGCTTTTAACCTCTTGTGCTTCCTGTCCCTACAGAAGGATATGGGATTACTCCTCCTGTGGTGCTGTCATGGGGACGTACTGGAAAGGGGAGCTCTATAACCAGACTTCAGGGAAGCTGCTCTCTCTGGTCGGAAGCAGGAGGCAGTTAAGTCTGTTAGGCAGTTAGTCTGAGAAGAGGGAAAAAAGAGGAGTGGAGACAAGGGCTTTAGGAAATTGGAGCAGCGTCAGAGCTCATCCCGGAGTGGAGCGCTGACAAAAAGGACACCAGAGTCCTTGACTGCGGAGGTGCTGTACGCCCCGACATCTGAATCTGGAGGGCAGGGGGTTGCAAGCCCTCTGGCCAGACGAAACACCCGGAGGCATCACAGCAGACCAAGAGCCTGGGGCTGCCAGTGGAAAGGCAGTGCCCGTGATAAGCTCATGCTGTCTGCCACACAGGTGAGAACCAACATTCAGGATGGCCGCAGCATAGCTACAGGCAGCAGGGACACGAAAAAGGAGCGCAGTAAGGAGGCCTCCAACCCCACCTGGCGAGGTGGACCCCGAAATGCTACCAGGCTAGCCGGACTCCTATCAACTGCGACTAGAACCCCGGATTGCATTATCATCTGCCAAGAAGTAAAAGGTAAAGAAAACTGAACTTTTCTGTGTCCCTTGCCTATTCTCTGCACCCCAACAGTCACCACTACCTGAACAGACTGTCCTACTTGCCCTGGTGCCCCGCTCCACTTGTAGGCAGCTGTACCATCTTTGCTGCGTCAACAACTACCCCAGTTGTCCTGAATCGCAGCGTCAGCCATCCAATTGCCGAATACCACGGCTGGCGTCACAACTTAATCCCATGTAAATATCCCCCATTTTTATGACACGGCCAGGGTCACAGACCCGGGTAATGCCACTTTGACATCCGAACAACTATCGGCCGATTCAGAGTACCCTACGACCCTGGCGGGGCATGCCATATGCGTAGAGGAACTGTTAGGGAGGCATTCTAGATATGCACCCAGAACTTCTCATGGTTCTGGGTGCCTAGGGAACCTAACAGGTTCCCTTTAAACTTACACTTCAACTTCATTGCAGAACAAATCAAATCCCTTACTCAAAATACACAGTATTACACTTTTCTGCTCACCATTATTGGCACCTATTCATTTTTTTCATAGACTTCAATTTCTTCAGAAATGGAAATATACTAAAGTTATAGCCTCAGGATTTTTAAATTAGTGGTCTAAAGCAATACAACAATAAACCATTGTTTATCAATTACATGTTGAAATTTCAAAGAAAAGAATAAACATCAGGGGCAGCAATAAAGGCCCCTAATTAACACTTGGTTGCACACCCTTTAGCATTGATTACATCCTCCAAATGTTTCTTGTAGCCATCTATAAGCTTCTTGCACTTCTCAGATGGTATTTCCTCCCACCCTTCATTTGCAGGTTGTTCAAGCTCTTGAATGTTTGAGTGGTTCTTATTTCCTATGGCAGATTTCAGCTCACCCTAATGATTTTCAATGGCACCCAAAAATACATATTTCTACTTGGCTAGCTGATAGATACAATTTTAAAAATTAAGAAAATCACCTCTTTTAACTTTTCAACGTCCTCCAGAACTTTTTTATTGGCAGCATTCACCATTTCTAACTTTCTGCTCCATTCTTCCAGCAGATTATCACGAACAATACCTCTTCCAAACTCAGCTTCTTTGTTTGCACAGTTGCAGGATATAGAAATGGCAGGAGGATCTGGTGCACGACTACGGCACTCCTCTAGATGAAGATTTACTCTTTTGAGCTCGTCTATCTCTTGCAGTAGGGATTCTATTTCATCCTAAAATAAAGCACATATGCATGCTATGTTATTGTATAATTGTACCTGAGGAAGACTCATGATAGAGTCGAAATGCGTTGTACTGTCTTTTCATACCTCTAAATAAAGACATTTCCTGATAACGAACATTAGGACTCCTAAGGAAGCACTGACCTATAAATCCGGCAATCTTTCAACTACAAATGTGTACACATCGCCCCATGTAACATGCTGATTGGTGATGTTACAGGGGATGGGAGCCATAGGCTCCCATGTTACAGCATCGCCGCTGGAGTTTGTAGACACCCCAGCGGCGATGTTGCCTGTAACATCACCGGTGCGCAACCGGAGGTATCGCCGTGTGTAAACACGCGACAGCGATGCTGGCGGGGCGCCAAAAACGTGCGCTCTCCCGTGCGTCACCGGAGATATCTCCAGCGATATGTCCTAGTGTGATGGTACCCTACCTAAAGACCTGATACACCCGGAAAAGGCGAGCTGCAAACCTAAGGTTGATCCTTAAGGTATCGTTACACGCTGCAATGTCATTAAAGGGAACCAACCACCCCAAATGACCCCCCCGGACTGTTAATATGTGTCCCTACACCCAGCACACACATTTGGGGCAATCGTTTTTGCTAAAAAAACGGTTTAGTAGAAGCCAAGATATAGCTTTATGAAGTTTAATAACTTGAGACGGATGGGTGTTACCTAGCTTTGTCCACGTGCAGTGTTCGTGCCTGTGAGCTTCCTCTCCCCCTCCCCTCTCACTTTCTAAGAGCCTGGCCGCGTCATGAAAGGGGGCGGGGCTCACCGCGATTTAGCCCCACCCCTTTCATGACGCAGCCAGGCTCTTAGAAAGTGAGAGGGGAGGGGGAGAGGAGGCTGACAGGCACGAAGAAATGCACGAGGACAAAGCTAGGTAACACCCAGTCGGCTGAATTTATTAAACTTCATAAAGCTATATCTTAGCTTCTACTAAACAGTTTTTTTAGCAAAAACGATTGCCCCAAATGTGTGTGCTGGGTGTAGGGACACATATTAACAGTCCGGGGGGGTCATTTGGGGTGGTTGGTTCCCTTTAAGATATCACCAACGATCTCAGTCGTTAGGACATCTTTTTGACATCATTGGCAAGATATCACACGTCTAGATATTGTGCACGACGCACCAACGATGTAGCGAGCAGCTATTGTTCGCACAACCCAGCGAACGATACTTGTTCACTGTTGTGAATAGGCGAAGTTGTTAACGACATCGTTATTGCGGTGTCACACACAATGATGCAGCCGGTTGGCAGATCGAGGATCGTTTGATTTGAGAACATGTTCTCAAATCTGCAATCAACGATCCAACAATTTATCGTAGTCGTATTTCGGTGTTACACGAAATGACGTCCTAATGATGTTGTTTCAACGACTCCAAACCCGTGATGTTTGAGCGATATCGTTCACGATATCGTACCGTGTAACGGGGCCTTAAGACATACGGTCCAGCAAAGACACCATAAAGTAAAGCACAATTTAGACTTTAAACAGTCTATTGAAAATAACAAACTAACTCCTGCACTTAGATATGCGCTAGCTCTTTTTCTCTCATTATATACCCCTCTTTAGAGGGTTATTACAAGCTACTACACCTACTCATCCTAAAATACACAAGACATATGCTGAAGAGTAATATTCGTCAGTTAGAAAAGTCTTTCTATTGCTTAGCATAAAAAAAAAAAAAAGTAACAGCCACATTCAACCTTGCCACTGGCACTAGATGGTGATTATATACTGTGCAGAGATTGTTTTGCTTCTGGAGTGTTATTTTTGAATCTGCTGGATTTTTTTTTAAGCACATGTTTTAAGGTTGTTTCAGTAATCCATAATCTTTATTTCCATACCTGGATATAATTTATGAGTACATAGTGTATTGTGTGCAGTATGATGCACAGAATATGATTCCTCATTGTTTATATATATTAAGGGGCCGTCACCCACGTCAATATCGCATTGAATATCACTGCTGCACGTGACGTTGCAGCAATATTGACGCGTGTGATAGGGCGCATCAACCAGAGATAAATCGCTGGTTGATGCTCGCCAGGTTTTCGGACAGGACCGAAAACGTGGCGATGGTCGCTCAGTGGACACGCAGCATCGCTGCATGTGACACCGGGAGACGCGCGATCAGCCAGCTCCCAGCGCCTCTCAGCAAGCACTGGGAGCTGGTCTCCAAGGTAAACTGCGGGTATCTAGGCAGCGCGCGCTGCCTAGATAACCGATCTATACCTTGGTTACCAGCCTTCTCTGCTCACCGGGCTGGTATTCAAGGTACACAGTGGGTAACTAGGGACCCTAGTTACCTGCTGTGTACCTTGGATATCAGCCGGTGAGCGGAGAAGGCTGGTAACCAAGGTATAGATCGGTTATCTAGGCAGCGCGCGCTGCCTAGATACCCGCAGTTTACCTTGGAGACCAGCCTGCTCCCACTTACTGCAGCCTGGCAGCGGAAGCAAGACATCGTGGAAACTATATTTAAATAATTTCCACGATGTTGCTGGTCCACTGATCGCTGGTGATTAGCCGTCAATGTGGCCAGCGATCAGATCGCTGACGACTTTGACGTGTGTGAAGGAGTCTTAGATATTTTACTTTAAACATTCATTTTTCAACTTTTAGATCTCATCCTTTACTGCTTGCTTTCCTCACATACAGATCACACATAAAACTGATTTGTATAAAGATATGCAGATTAGATGCAGATTAGATTCAGATTGTGTCTTGTTTGTATTTCTCAGCCCCCACTGAACAGAAAAACTGAGTTCAGTAATGCTGTCACAGGGTCAATAGAAGCCAGACGTGCAAAAGAAGCCACTTCTGATATTAAAAGGAGGTTTCTCATTGTCCATCTTCAGGAGTGCACCAAACACCAGGCTCTCAGGTTCCTCTTTGTTGGGTGTAGTCCGGATGATTAACAGTTCACTTTAGTATGGCTGCACCGTTGGTCCTTAATGTAATATCCTATGCTGTAAGCGGGGGCAAACGTGTCTGCAGTATCGGAGGAGCACAGGGACACTGAACCTGGCCAGATCAAGCTAGCTGCAACTATATATTGAAAAGTTTATGAGTGTTGATTGCCTAGGAAACCCACCTGCAATGATCTAAAAAACAACAACGCTATTCTTTAGAACGGGGAGGAATTTTTAACAAGAATTAAATTGCAAAGTTACTTGATTTTACAAGCACTTTACAATTGAACCCATTTAGGAAGAGGAGACGACTTCTTTAAAGGGAACCTGTCAGGTGGTTTATGCCCCCCCAGCTATCACTGTCTGTAGCTGCAGCTTTATAATACCAGTCTAATCATCCCTGTCTGAGCTCATAGTGTAATGTAAAAGGTGAAAGAAAAGCATTTATACACTTACATTTCCTTTTGTAATGAGGCAGTCAGTCTCCAGCTTGGAGGACGGAGACTGTTTGGCAGGTTAATAGTTAACATTTCAACCCTATGTTAGAACACGTTGGGAGACCTGATGTGATGTCATAACCATGTGATTACAATAGGCGGAGCCAAGTCCCCTATAACATGTTTGCTCACTTAGCTCCGCCCACTATAGTCACATGATCGTTACATCACATAGGTCCTTTAGCCATGCAAGGTAATAGTGAGTTAACTATTATCCAACCCGACAATCTCCCTCTTCCAAGGTGTAGACTGAAATGTAAGTGTATAAATGCTTTTTTTCACCTTTAACATTACACTATGAGCTCAGACAGGGATGATTAGACTGGTATTATAAAGCTACAGGTACAGACAGTGATAGCTGGTGGGAGCATAAACCACTTGCCAGTTTCCCTTTAAGAATTCAGTGCTCATTGTGAACAGGGGTGTTCAATATACAGTGGGTACGGAAAGTATTCAGACTCCTTTAAATTTTTCACTCTTTGTTTCATTGCAGCCATTTGGTAAATTCAAAAAAGTTCATTTTTTCTCTCATTAATGTACACTCTGCACCCCATCTTGACTGAAAAAACAAAACAAATGTAGATATTTGTGCAAATTAATTAAAAAAAGAAAAACTAAAACATCACATGGTCATAAATATTCAGACCCTTTGCTCAGTATTGCTTCTGCTCAATACTGACCCTTTGCTCAGTATTGAGTAGGAGCACCCTTTTGAGCTAGTACAGCCATAATTCTTCTTGAGAATGATGCAACAAGTTTTACTCACTTGGATTTGGGGATCCTTGCAGATCCTCTCCAGTTCCATCAGGTTGGATGGTGAACGTTGGTGGACAGCCATTTTCAGGTCTCTACGGAGATGCTCAATTGGGTTTAGGTCAGGGCTCTGACTCGGCCAGTCAAGAATGGTCACAGAGTTGTTCTGAAGCCACTCCTTTGTTATTTTAGCTGTGCATGTAGGGTCATTGTCTTGTTGGAAGGTGAACCTTGGCCAAGTCTGAGGTCCAGAGCACTCAAGAAGAGCTTTTCTTTCAGAATATCTCTGTATTTGGCTGTATTCATGTTTCCTTCAATTGCTACCAGTTGTCCTGTCCCTGCAGCTGAAAAACCCCCATAGCATGATGCCGCCACCACCATGTTTCACTGTTGCAGTGCCTGTTTTTTTCCAACACATACCGCTTATAACTTTTTGGTGTTAATTCTATCTTAGTCTCATCCAGCCAGAGAATTTTATTACTCATATTCTGGTAGTCCTTCATGTGTTTTTTTTTTTTTTTTTACAAACTCTAAGCGGGTTTTCATGTCTTGCACTGAGGAGAGACTTCCGTCGGGTCACTCTGCCATAAAAGGCCCAATTGGTGTAGGGCTGCAGTGATAGTTGACTTTGTGGAACTTTCTCCATCTTCCTAGTGCATCTCTTGAGCTCAGCCAGTGATGTTGTTCTTCAATACCTCTCTCACAAAGGCTCTTTTGCCATGATTGCCCAGTTTTCTGGACAGCCATGTCTAGGAAGACTTCTGGTGGTCCCAAACTTCTACCATTTAAGGATTATGGAGGCCACTGTGCTCTCAGGAAGCTTGAGTAGTGCAGAGATTCTTTTGTAACCTTGGCCGGATCTGTGCCTTTCCACAATTCTGTCTCTAAGCTCCTTGGGCAGTTCCTTTGACCTCAGGATTCTCATTTGGTTTGACATGCACAGTGAGGTCTTATATATACAGGTGTGTGCCTTTCCAAATCAAGTCCTATCAGTTTAATTAAACACAGCTGGACTACAATGAAGGAGTAGAACCATCTCACGGAGGATCACAAAGAAATGAACGGCATGCGACTTAAATATGAGTGTCTGAGCAAAGGGTCTGAATACTTATAACCATGTGATTATTTCAGTTTTCTTTTAATAAATTTGCAAAAATGTCTAGATTTTAGTTTTTTTTCAGTCAAGATGGGATGCAGAGTACATTAATGAGAAAAAAAAATAAACTTTTTTGAATTTACCAAACGGCTGCAATGAAACAAGAGTGAAAAATTTAAAGGGGTCTGAATACTTTTCTGTACCCACTGTATATAAGTAAAATAAATTCAAGAGGAAATAAAATTTCTACTCAAATGTTACAAAAATCCATAATCACGAAAATTATTTATTTTATTTTTTTAAAGGGATCCTGTCACCCCCAAAACACCTCTAAAGATATTAAAAGCTGTCCCTAGAGCAGTGATGGCGAACTCCAGGCCTCGAGTGCCACCACCAGTGCAGGTTTTCAGGATTTCCTCAGCATTGCACAGAGGTTGGAATCATCACCAGTGCAGGTGATTATATTATCACCTGTGCAATATAAGGAAATCCTGAAAACCTGCACTGGTGGTGGCACTCGAGGCCTGGAGTTCGCCATCACTGCCCTAGAGCATAGTAACACTTACCCTACACTCCTTTTAGCTCCTAAATGCACCAAGTGAAATTGAAGATAAATGTTATTACAGTACCTCATTAGGGATGATAATGAGTGACTATGCTATTCAGTCACCCTGGCAGGCTGATGTGATGTCATAACCATGTGACTACAATAGGCGGAGCCAAGTCCCTATAACATGTTTGCTCACTTAGCTCCGCCCACTATAGTCACATGATCGTTACATCACATAGGTCCTTTAGCCATGCAAGGTAATAGTGAGTTAACTATTATCCAACCCGACAATCTCCCTCTTCCAGTGCAGTGCGGGTCTTGAAGCTAACAGCGGCGCGGGTGTACATACGTCACCCGGCGCCGGAAATGACGCGATTCGCGTCACCCAGCCGCACACTGCAGCGGTCCGGCTGCCATAGGAGAGCGGGGAGGCGCGCATTTTAATCTGATTAGAAGATCACGCCTATGGAGGCGTGATATCATGAAGTGGGAGAGCCTGCCAGGGTGACTATGAATAGCATAGTCACTCATTATCATCCCTAATGAGGTACTGTAATAACATTTATCTTCAATTTCACTTGGTGCATTTAGGAGCTAAAAGGAGTGTAGGGTAAGTGTTACTATGCTCTAGGGACAGCTTTTAATAGCTTTAGAGGTGTTTTGGGGGTGACAGGATCCCTTTAAGGGAATTTCCTTCCACACAGACTTAGCAAAAACTGAATTCGTCCATACAGGTAGTTCCTTTTCTTGGAGCCTTGCACGACAGCATTGGAGGATATCTACCACGCCCTGTTGGGGGACAGGAACACAAGAGAGGTTAAAAGCCCCTCCCCACCGCCAGTTCACCAGTGTTTACCAAGATCATCTTAGCAATGGTTTACCTGACAGACAAATTGGAATCCAACATCCACAGGGAGGGAATTAGATGCTGTCGTGGAAGGTTCCAAGAAAAGGAATTACCGGTAAGGACTAATTCACTTTTCTAATATGCCTTCCACGACAGCATTGGAGGAATACCACCGATATTCTTCAGGGGTGATGGGGGGAGGGGGACTAACGCTTGCAGGACTTTCCTACCGAAGGATAGATCCCTGCTAGTGGCCAAGTCTAACCTATAATGCGTGGAAAACGTGTGAAGGGATGACCACGTTGCAGCTCTGAAAATCTGCTCCGACAAAGCGCCAGCCCATTCAGCCCAGGAGGTTGCAGTAGCCCGAGTGGAATGAGCCTTCAGCCCCCACGGAGGCGTCAGTTGTTGGGAGATGTAGGATTCGCAGATAGCTTTCTTGATCCAGGACACAGTTGTGGATTTAGAAGCCTTCTTGCCCTTGTTCCGGCCAAACTGTTGGACAGACAAGTTTTGGTCCAGTCTCCAGGAGGCAGTCTGTTGCAGGTACTGGAGAACAGTTCTCCGGACATCCGAAGAGTGAAAAGCTGATTCCGCTGCGTTAGCCGGACGTTGACACAAGGATGGAAGGATCACCTCCTGAGAACGATGAAACTCAGACACCACCTTCGGGAGGAAGGAAGGGTCCAGGCGCAGAGTAATACGATCATCAGTTACCAAAAGGTAGGGAGCCCTGATTGAGAGCGCCTGTAGCTCTCCCACCCGCCTAGCAGACGTGATAGCCACCAAAAAAGCTGTTTTGTGGGAGAGAGACTGAATGGACGCAGAGAACAGTGGCTCAAAGGGAGGCAGGGTCAGTCAAGACAAAACGATGTTCAGATCCCATGGAGGAACGGAAGGCCAGACCCGAGGCCGAAGTCTGCTAGTCGAGGTCATAAACCGCTTGACCCATAGATGAGAAGCAATACCCTGATCAAACACTGCGCTGAGCACCAATAACTGAACCTTAAGTGTACTAGGCTGAAGACCCAACTCCAGCCCATGTTGCAAGAAGTCCAGTATCTGGGCCACATTGGGATGAAGAAGATCTGGAGTGGAGGGAGCACACCAGGACACGAACTTCTTCCATATCTTCCCATAGATGGCGTTCATCACAGGCTTCTGACTTCTTTGAAGGGCAGCAATCACGGACTGGGAGAGACCTCTCGCCTTCAAGAAGTCGGCCTCAACAGCCAGGCTGCCAAGTTGAGCCACTTCGGACCCGGATGATAGAGGGGCCCCTTAGACAGGAGATCGAAGACCTGCAGCAACATGACAAGACCGTCCCGGCGAATTTCCCCGATTGCCCCGTACCAGGACTGCTTAGGCCACAGAGGTGCCACCAGGATTGCCGTCACCCCTTCTGACCGAATCTTCTGCAGCGTTTTGGCGATCAGAGGAATAGGGGGAAACACATAGACCAACGTGAAAGCCCAAGGGTGAGCGAAGGCATCCAGGCCCAGGGGATTGTACCTGCGATCGAGGAAAAAAAAAAAAAGAGCGGCACTTTCGTATTTTGGCGCCCCGCGAAAAGATCCACTTCCGGCAAGCCCCACCGGGCGGACAGGGACTGGAAGATTTCCGGGTTCAGGCTCCACTCTCCCAGGTGAACCTCTGTACGGCTCAAAAAGTCTGCCTTGACAGGAGACCTGGCCCATGTGGTGGAAATGCCCCAAGCTGTCCCCATTCTGGCACGTGGTGTCGGGACTGCTTGTGTCTATTACGGGCATAGATATCCCCCTTTCGCCGCAATTGGCGGTCCTCCACGTGGGGGTCATGCCTAACCCTCCAGTTGTGAGACATCTCATGACGTATGTTCTCACGGCGGCTAGAACCTGTGTGGCTGCTAAGTGGAAAAGTTCCACCCCCCCTTCGATGGGAGATCTGACAGGTAAACTTCATACAATTTTTTGTCACGAATATTACTTGGCCATGAACAGAGGAGCGAGAAGATATGTAGCGGAAGCATGGGACCTATGGGCTAAACACCCTCTGGCAATGCGAATACCACATTAACCACTTTTGGGACTTGAAAGTTGCCCTCCGGCTGTCCGTCCCGTGTACGATTGTCCCCACAGTTCTCGGGCCTAGACCCCTGTTCCTGTTCCTCCTCCTATGCCGATTCCCCCCCTCCATCTGGTCCACATATTGCCCCTATCCCAGGGGCATCAACCCTTAACCTTTTCATCTTAATCCCACTCTCCCTCTTTACTCTAATTATCTCTATCTTTTACCTCTACTCCTCGTCATTGATCTGACTCTGATAAGGTGGGCTGCATACATTCAGGCAAATGCCATCACTAATGAATCACTACTATAAGCAGTGTCTACCATGCTTGCTATAAGGTAATGGTGAAGAGTCAGGAAACTCCCAAAAAGATTTGTACAGCAATATTAGCGGAACTTTGTTTGAATATTTAATCATTTGAATACTAATGCTTGTTCCCTAGGTGGCTCCATTTCTACGCAACAAGTAATGGCATATAATTCCCTGGCATTATAATTACACTTTAACACAGGATACTGGGCAGATTTGGAGCCACTAATATTGAATATTGAATAGTGAATGTTGAAGATTGTCTAGAGACAAAGTTGCTGGTAATTTAACGCATACTTAATTGTCAAGATTGTTTCCCAAACTTATTTGAGATACATGCTGACCACCTTTGTACGGTCTTACCCTTTGTCTTTATATTTGTTTGTTAGAATTGATGTGAATTTATAATAAAAAACATATTGATGAAAAAAAGAAAAAAAAAAAAGTCTGCCTGGACATTGTCTGCCCCTCTCAGATGAACTGCTGACAGGGAAAGCAGACGACGTTCTGCCCACGAAAATATTCGGCAAGCAATCTCCTGAAGGCAGACACCTCAAGTGCCCCTTGGTGGCACAGGAATGCAACAGATGTAATATTGTCCGAGAGGATCTTGACATGCATCCCTTGGAGGAGGGGAGCTGCCGCATGAAGAGCCTCTTACACACCTCGCAGCTCCCTGTAGTTGGAGGACTGGAGATTGACAGAATGACTCCATGTGCCCTGTAATGGTGTGTCCCACATGGCCCCTCAAACGTAGCTTCTGGCATATGTGGCGACGGATACGAGCGAAGACAAGTTCCAAGCCACCCCCGTTTGGAGGTTCTCCAGAACCATCCACTGAGAGAGAGGCCAACACACGCCCTGGGGTCCTGACCCGTCTGTTGAGGGAGTCCTGGCGCCTGTCCCAGGAATGCAGAATGTGTTCCTGGAGAGGACGGAATGGGCCTGAGCCCACGCCACTGACTGAATGCAAGCAGTCAGAGCCGAGAAGGGACATAGTTTCCCTCAGGGTCGGAGAACCCAGAGACCAAAAGGCAACAATTTTGGAGCGGAGGACACACCGATGTGCCATGGGAAGGAAAAGAGGCCTGACGTGAGGAGTCCAGAAGGACTCCCAGGAACTGACATTGAGAGGAGGGCCTGAGTTCCGACTTTCTCTGGTTGGGAATCCAACCCAAGGACCGCAGGACATCCAGCGTCTTGGAGATGTAGAGAGTGAGGACCTCGGCCGAGGGAGCGACCACTAGGATGTCGTCCAGGTAAGGGATGAGGCAAATCCCTTGAGACAGAACGTGCGCAATAACTTCCCACAGGATCTTGGTGAAGAACGGTGTTTTAATTCAGAGGGAGTGACCAGGCGGTTCTCAGGAGACTCACACTCCCGGTGGATGAGCTCCCGGATCACCTCATGAACCGGGAATCCCAGCTGTCTAGAGGTCTTGAGACCCCGGAACATCTCATCCTGAACAGAACTTGGGGCTTCAACTTCCTCAACCCCCATTGTGCTCCTGATGGAGGACAGAAACTCCTCCATGTGCTCCGCTGCAAAGTAATATCGCCCAGGCTCCCTCGGTTTAACCGAGGAAACAGAGACCAGGTCCTCGTCATCTCCAGACAAAAGGCCTTGGGCATCTTAGTGGGCCTCATCTGACTCAACATCCTGGAGCTTCCTTTTCTTAGGAGGGGAAGGCCTGGAAGCTGCGGAGGAGAGGGGCAGTGCAGAGATGGATTTCTGGACCTCTTGCCTGACCTTCATGCCGAACCAAAGCCTTCAGCTCATCAAGTAAGGAGGGGTGTTCTTGTCTGACCACGCTGTCGGCACATGGCTGGCACAACTTCTTCTTATAGGAAAAGGCCAGTTTAATGGCACAAATACCGCATTAACTAGAAGGCGGGGGCTTATCCTCCTTTGCTGCTGGGCCCTTGTCACCCGACCGAAAAAAGGGGAGAAAGGGACCCAGGGTAACTAAAAGGATCCTATATACAAGCCAACCCATAAATGACCCCCCCCAAGCACTTACAGGAGCCGGGGGAGCGCTGGGATCTGCAGATGCAGAGGAAGCCTTATCACCCTCCGCTGGGATCAGCTTTACCGGAGTAGTGCTTCTGGCGAGGTCTTTATACCAAGGACCGTGCACGCAGCGAGCAGGAACAGGTCTTCCCTCCCTCCTCCAGGTCAGAGTAGGCCAATCGGCGCGCAGAACATGCAGTCTGGTCCCCAGGCACCTCCAGGAGCCGACGCCATTGCCAGCCCCACACTGCTCCCAAAACCGGAAGTGACGCTGTCAAAACCGGAAGTAACGCGGCTGACTTCCCCCTCCGCCGTGCACGTGCCAGGGGACTGCAGCAGGAGGAGGAGGGAGACGCCGGAGAGCTGCAGCAGGCCTCCGGTGCTCCAAACCTGGCCTGCTTTGCCCCGATGAGCACAGGGAGACCAGAGCTGCCCAGGAAGGAGGAGGAGAAGACCCCATCGCCCAGCCCAGGCCCGGCAAGTAACTACAAGCAATGCTGCCTCTGCCAGCCCCGGCAGCACCTCTGCATGCCCCAAGGGGGGTCAGGAAAACACTGGTGAACTGGCGGTGGGGAGGGGCTTTTAACCTCTCTGTGTTCCTGTTCCCCAACAGGGCATAGTAGACATCCTCCAATGCTGTCGTGGAAGGAGTATTAGAAATGGGTGGTTAATGTTTTTCTGTACCCTAAAAGGCCATCAAAAAGTTTCAAAATTAAAAAAAAAAAAAAAAAAAAAAAAAAAAACTTCTAGTCTCCTTATTGCTCACCTCTCTGACCTTAGAATCACCCTTCTGGTCCTTAACAAGTTTTCAGATAGCCACTTGCAACAAAGTCCTGCAGCCTGTCGTGGTACAGTTGGTCTCCCAACTGGGATGAAGCCTGGGAGGGTTCTGCACAAGCACGTGAATGGTCGCATCAAGCGGAAAATGAAGTCACGGTGCACAGAGCCCTCCCGAAAATTCAGCATATATGGAGGCAAACTGAAATGCAGTGAAGATCCAGCGCGTGGCAGCGAGTTGCAGAGCGACTGGAAGGCATTATTATTTTTTTTTCATGTTAGGTTTATTATATTCTGGGGTCTGAAAAGAGCCCACATCATTGTAAGGGACATTAAATTCACAGAGATTAAGTTCTCTGCTAATCAAATTTCCAGTGAAAATCCTCAAAATTATGCCTGATCCAATCATGTCTAGTGTGTTCTATTTCAGCGCAATGTCTAAGTAGGGAATAAGGCTGTCAGTGTGAGATCTCGATGCAGATGTAGCCACAACACTACAGGAGGCAGGAAAAAGGGGTTAAAAGCCATTCTGCTTACAGGGTTCATTCGACAAGGCACTGTGCTCAGTTGATGGGCTTCCCTTTATACTTTTTCCCTTTAAGACACAATCCAAGTTTTTTAGAGCACGTCTTGTTCTCCCCATAAAGCTGAATTTCTCTTACCTCATATTCTTTCTGAAGAAGCTCAAGTCTAGTTTTACGGAGGTGCTTTCGGCCTGTATGAGTCAGCGTGCCTTCATCTTCACTTGTCCCACCTGACAAAAGAAAACACTTTTTGATTTTGATGATGGACACATTTTGCTGCAAATAAAAATCAATAGCAAGAATATATTGTTTATGTAAGTAATATTGCACGAATCACAACACATTTACCGTATTTTTCCTTTTATAAGACGCACTTTTTTTCCTCCAAGTTTTGGAGGAAAGTGGGGGTGCGTCTTATAAAAGGAATATAACATTCTAGCATCCTCAGTTGCTGGGGAGGAGAGAGCAGCAGTGAATTGGGGACAGAAGTGACAGGGAATGGTCCCTGCTGAAGAATCCGGGCAGCAGGAGCACCACGTGTCCCCGGCTCATTATCTACATAAATATTCACTTCACTGCTCCCAGTCCCCACCCACTCTCTGCACTGAAGACAGCGCGGAGAGGTGAGAGCACGGGGAGCAGGAGAAGCTGCTTAGCCAGCACACATGATCGCTCCTGCAGCTGCTGGGGACATTGTGTGCTGCAGATAGTGAGAACGGAGGAGCCGGGTGCAGCTGTGGCAAGTGAATCAGCACTGAGCTTTGTGCTGATTCACTGCCATGAAGACAGGGGCAGAGCAGGGCAGATCGGCACTTTATCACAGCAGGTACCTTGTTTGTCAGTGTCCTGCCTCACTCCCTCTGCTCAGTGTAATGTGTCCTGCTGAGCCCTGACACCAAGCAGAAATGCAGGAAGCTCGGTCTGCAGTTCAGGAGCTTCAGTGTATGGAGGGCAGGGCTGGAGCCTGCATATAACGGCAGTGTACAGCTTCCCTGGCCCTGCATACAGGTCAAGCTCTGTGGTGACTTGTAATTAGGAGATAGGGCTGGAGCATCATATTTCAGCAGTGTACAGCCCCCCTCCCTGGCCCTCCCTCATACATTACATCACATCAGATCTTATATACAGACTGGCCACTTCCTTCATTTCAGCAGAGTGATGGCAAGCAGGACACATTAAAGTGAGTCCACATGTATATGTAACATAACCACTAATAAAGTAAAGTTAACACTACCAATACTGTGCTTAACTAGAACTCCAAGCATGCTATAGGATCTACAGTACATGCTGGGAGTGATAGTTCTTAAAGGGATTGTTACTACATGAACAAATCCCATCTCATTCATCTTGTTGGCCCTTGTAAAAGTAATAAAGACCATACTAAGGGTGTGCGCTCACAGTCAGGAGTAGCTGTGTGTTGGATGCGGCTCCTCCGGACATAAGTGAAGCCACATGTGGAGGCAGGGAGACCCCAGCTGCCCTGTACTCACCATGTGCGGCGGGTGCAGGGCGGCTTCTCCCTGCAGTCCCCCGATGGGAGCCGCTTCCAACTCCACAGCATGAAATGAACATGCTGAGAAGGAGCGGAATGGTGGCAACCCGCACCACAGCTGTCAGAATGCTGGGGTCGGATGAAGCATAGTGAGTATGGGATTTCTACAAATCCCATCCACTATGCTTGTACTGTAACTACGCAGCATTTTGGACACAGCAGCAAGACGCTGCGTCCAAAAGGCTGCGTATACTCATCGTGTGCACGCACCCATACCCCTGATTCTGCAGCAGTTCCAACGTTATCAGAAGTTGCATAGTCATGTCCCATGTGATATTGATAGGAGACTCAGCCCTCTGACCAGTCAGTGCTGGCGTCTGTCTCCCCGCCATCAGACACTGGAGCAGAAGTCATTGGTGTTGCTCACATGCTGCACCTGCATCCGAAGGAAACAGACGCCAACACTGACTGGTCGCAGGGCCTGAGTGTCATATCAAAGTCATTTTTTGCTACAAATATTTTTTTCCCTATTTTCCACCTCTAAAATCTGGGTGCGTCTTATAATCCGGTGCGTCTTATAAAGCGAAAAATACGGTACTTTCTACAGACTAATGTCCTCTGGGTTAGCACAATGGCATTTTGCACAAAGTTAAGACATTTAATACACTTACTATCTTGATCAAGGGTCCCCAACTCCAGTCCTCGAGGGCCGCCAACAGGTCATATTTTCAGGTTTTGGCGGTCCTTGAGCACTGGAGTTGGGGACCTCTAATCTTGATACTAGACAGGCATAGAGAGGAAGATCTAGAAGCATCTTCTTTAAGGGAGGCGTTGAGGGAGCCTGTAGCATATTATTGGGACAGGCGTGCGCTTTATGGGATGTTATGAAATCATGTAGGTACACAGTTAATATGATTGAAAAATGGCAAGTGTTCATGAAGTTCAAGTCATGTTGTTCACATGACGGGATGCCAATGCCATCGGGACAGGAGTGCACATGACGGGATGCCGATGCCATTGGGACAGGAGTGCACATGTCGGGATGTTGATGTTATACGGGATAGGTGTGAACATTACGGGATGCTAACGGAACAGACGTGCACATTACAGGACACTACCAGAACTGGTGTGCATGTACCGCAGAATGCGACAAAGATAGGTGTGCATATTACTGCAGCAGGTCACAGAAAACAATACTGCACTATTTGAATAATAATGCAGAAAATAAAACCACGAACAGTGGAATCGTAGTTAGGAGTCTGGTGAGATCATGATGGAGTCCCTCCCCCAACCACTGTTATATCTGTCTGCCGTATCACATATGAACACACGATCATGGCCGAGTAACCTTAAAAACCACCTGTGATGGTTGACTTTAATCGAATTAATACATTGCAAAATCAAAACATTCTTGACAACGGTCAGGCAGGAAAATAAAAAGAAATGAGCACAATTTAGCATACCTATGATATTCTTGCAAGGGTTCTCCTGAGTTATGGGCACCCTACAAACAGGGCACTGGCTGTTGTTTTTCAACCATAGTTCAATGCAGACAGAACAGAAGACATGATAGTTGGTGCAAATGACGGGCTCTCGTACCTGTAACCATAAAAAAGGGACCTTAATAGAAATAGGGCCATAATATTAGTGTCACAGGGTGAGGATAAGCAACTCACCACTTAGTATACATACTGAATGCACCATACAGCCTGGTTAGATTCCATATATTGCATCGGAGAGGAGAGGGAATGCACGAGGGGCTCATACAGTGCTGTGCAAATGAATTGGGACAAAGCAAGTCTTTACTTGTTTTTCTTGCATTAGTTTTACTATTTTTGATAAGTGGTTTTTCAGTTCTTAGTGTCGTTTTCCTTTTTTGGAGAAAACAATCCAGTTTCATTGTGTGTGTAAACTATTCTTGAAACGGTAGATTTTCCAATACCTACGGTGGAAGCGATTTCTCTTTCAGTCAGACTTGTATGTTCATTAGAGTAATAATTCTAGACCTCTTCCATGGAGTAACATCCATTTTTACAGGCACGAATCACACAGAGAAAAAAGTACACTAAACCACTCCTCACAGAAACAAGCTCTCAACTGAAGCTGAGGGGGCAGCTAGCTGTTATTTTCTCACTAAAACCAGTGAAACCACATTTTGTTACTCCAGCTTGTACACTCACCTGTTCAAAGCAATTAAAACTGGTTTGAATCACTGACTGGTAACCCAACTTACGATTTTACTTACAAAATGCTTTGTCCCAATTAATTTGCACAGCAACTGTATAAGTCAAGATTCATAGTGGACAGAAATGACATGCCCTGTGGCTCTTTCAGTCTATAGATGGAGGCTTCATGTTCAGGATACGATAGTACCGTATATACTCGTGTATAAGCCGAGTTTTTCAGCACAAAAAATGTGCTGAAAAGTCCCCCCTCGGCTTATACACGAGCATATACGGTACCCGGCTGATACAGCCCCCCCCCCCGTGGTATACCGGGCCCCCTGTGGCAACCTGTAAAGGAAGCAATGATTATACTTATGGGTCGCTGTCGCCGCCGCTCTGTCACGTCCATCAACCGCGCTCCTCCTGGTCTTCATGCTTCTTCACCGTCGCACAGGAAATGACGTCATTTTCTGTGCGCCGGTGAAGGAAGCATGAAGACCAGGAGGAGCGCGGTGACGGACGATGACAGAGCGGCGGCGTCGGCGACAGCGACCCGATAAGTATAATCATCGCTTCCTTTACAGGTTGCCACAGGGGGGGCCCCGGTATACCAGGGGGAGGGCTGTATACAGCCGGGTACCGCTGTATACAGCGGGGGCTGCTGTACACAGCGGGGCTGCTGTATACCCCTGGGGCTGCTAAATACCCTCTGGGCTGCTATATACCCCTCTGGGGCTGCTATATTACCCCTCTGGGGCTGCTATATACCCCTCTGGGGCTGCTATATACCCCTCTGGGGCTGCTATATACCCCTCTGGGCTGCTGTATACCCCTCTGGGGCTGCTGTATACAGCTCTGGGGCTGCTGTATACAGCTCTGGGGCTGCTGTATACAGCTCTGGGGCTGCTGTATACCCCTCTGTGGCTGCTGTATATACCACTAGGGAGGCTACTGTATACTACCACTGGGGAGGCTGCTGTATACTACCACTGGGGAGCTGCTGTATACACTGAGGGGGCCTGTATACCACACTGCTGGGGGCTGTATACCTGTGCTGGGGTCCACCCTCGGCTTATACACGAGTCAATAGGTTTTCCCAGGTTTTGGGGGCAAAAGTAGGGGGTCGGCTTAATACACGGGTCGGCTTATATACACAAGTATATACGGTAAATGTTTTTATGATGTGTCCTCCTTGCTCTGTTATCACATAGGAGGATCATTTCCTATAATAGTATACAGAGGATAAGCCACTATGTCTATACTATACAACTGGAAGTTCGCTTATGAACCTGAACATTTAGTTATAAATTAGAAATATACATAATCCAAAAATGTGTAAATCTGAATATAATAAAAGAAATCCATTTCATGAATTACCGTATCACAAGTAGTTTGTAAAATGTGGCTTTTAAAAACAGAATTGCTAGAAATAAATCTGTAGCACATTATGGACACACAGTGTGTTTTTCACCATGGCTTAATGCAAATGTATGCTAATCTATACTTACGATACTTTCCACCAAAATCTATGTGTTTTAGGGAAAAAGATGTGCACACAAAAGGTTTGCAGTAAGTGTAAACACCCCAGGTTTATCTGCATTTTGAAAAGGATGAGCATGTCAATTCTTCCTGCAGTCTATGCAAAAAAAAACAAAAAAAAAAAACGCAGAAACAAATGCAGCAAAACCGCAGTCAATATGCTGCCAAGGAATCTAGAGATCCTAGAAACAAGTACAGGTTATACTGCAGCAAAAACACTCTGTATGCACATAGCCTAAGGCTGGTTTCACACTGCATATTTTTTCCTGTCCGTGGGATCCTACATTTTGTAGGAACCCATGGACAGGAACAGATCCGATTTGGCCCCCCATGTCATCCTATGGGGGTCGGATCGGATGTGGACTAATTGCCAACCGATTCTGTGGGATCCGCTTTGTGTCCGATTTTTTACTGGACCCACAATCGGAGACTGCTCCGATTTTGGGTACAGAAACAAATCAGATCCTACAAAATCGGATGGCAATTAGGCCAAATCCGATCAGTGTCCTTTAACCTGGGTGCCTATGAGCGCGGGTCCGATTTTAGAGTACTGAGCATGCTCAGTACACCAAAATTGCTTCAACCCTTCTAATTACACTTCTGCAATCTTACCGCGGTAACTGCGGTCATGTGACATCACCACAGGTCCTGTAAGCACCCGGACCTTGCTGGGAGGCAGTGGTGGATCGAGGATAGGTGAGCAAAGTGATTTTTATTTTTTAACTCTTTCTTTTACTATATTTCACTTCTGCAATGTATATTATACATTGCAGAAGTGAATGTGCCCCACTGTGTCCGGATCCGTTATAATCACGGACCCGAACACAGAATAGGTCACCCCCTGTGGTGTCCGTTCCTGTCCGTGGGGGTCCTACAAAAAGTAGGATCCCACGGACAGGAAACAATACACAATGTGAACCCAGCCTAAGTGTAGTAGCAAAGTGGATAAGAGTATGAAGGTACCGTTACACGAAGCAACATTGCCGGCAACTCACGGGAGCGTGCACGTTTTGGGCATTTAGCCAAGATTGCTATGGAGAGGTTACACGCAGAGACATCGCTGGCATCGCAGCTGCGATGTTGAAAGCAACTTTCGCTGCCAGGGATAAACTCAACCCAGCGAGCAATCATTAACATTGCAGTGAATAGGGGAAGTTGATTTCAACATCGCTGTTGCGGTGTCACACAGAGGGATGATAGCACATTGCCTGGTTTACCAACATGTTGGTAAACCTGGCATCTCCGCTCAAGCAACTTATCGCCGTTGAAATTACCCTGTTACATGTAGCAACGCACTAGCGATGTTGCTGCAACTTCGTCACGCCCCTGAGTTGCCGGCGATGTTGCCCCGTGCAACGGTACCTTAAGGCTATGTGTGCACACAAGGTTTTGCTGAGTTTTTGGGGTCAGGTTTTGCCTTAGATTTATGTAAACGTGTGCTAATCTAATCCTGTGTTTTTTGTTTCCAGCAAAACCTATGTGATTCAGGGAAAATCTGTCTACACACATTGGGTTTTGTTCTCTGCAGAAAGTGTCAACACCTCAGGTTTTGCTGCATTTTTGAAAGAATGAACATGTCAATTCTTTGCTGCGTTTTTTACTATACATTCTAGGGCAAACCTGCAAATCTTCTGCCATAAAATCAGAGGAAAAAAAGCAACCCCTCGGATTTGCTGTAGTCCTGTTCACACCAAAAACCAACGTGTGTGGACATAGCCTAATGGCCGCTTTACACGTCCCGATATTGGATACAACGGCACGGGAGCGCGCACATTTTTGGCAGTAATCCAAGATCACATATGGGCTGTCACACAGGGAGATATCGGCAGGCAACACAACTGCGATGTATACGCCCCCTTGTACGAGCGACCCAGGGAACGACCATTTAACATGGGAGTAAATAGGGGAAGTTGTGCTCCAAATCGTTGTTGGGCTGTCACACAGCACGATCCTGCCAGATCGTCCATCCAATATCGGGCAGTTGGAGAGCCTGCACAATTCTTCCCCGATATTGTTTTGGCATCGTTCTTGCATCGAATTGCACATTTACACCACACAACGCACGAACCCGACTTTTTATCGCTGTTGGACAACGATATCGGGACGTGTAAAGCGGCCATAAGAAGTCAAACACACAATGATTAGAACATTGCATAGCTACCCACTCACATCGCATTAGTAATCTTTGCTTTGCTTTTGCCTGCAGATGTACAGAGTTCATCATCAGGGGCTTTATAAAGGCTGTGCCAAGACACGCTGGTTTCTGGTGTGAACAGATGTGCAGCAAATATTATAGGTTGCTTTTTCTTCTGATTTCTTGGCAGGGGGGGGGGGGGTTCTGCCTTTTTTGTTGCAGATTTGCTGCCTTTTTTTTTTTACCATATTTTGGCTCCAGATTTGCCATAGAAACTATAGGAAAAATGCAGAAAAGAATCAACGATCATTCTTTCAAAAACGCAGCAAAACCCGTGGTGTTTCCACTTTCTGCACTAAACAAAAACCCGTGTGTGGACAGCTTTACGCTGCATTCACACATTGCGTATTTTGCTGCGCTTTTTTACGCGCGCTTTTCAAAATACCGTATATACTCGTGTATAAGCCGAGTTTTTCAGCCCAAAAATTGGGCTGAAAAGTCCCCCCCTCGGCTTATACACGTATCAATACGGTATGCTGTGGGGGGAGGGAGCTGTGACCGGGGGCTGGAGGAGGCAGGAGGGGGCCGCGGTGACCACAGGCGGTCACGTGGGGCCGCCTCATTAGTGCAATGAATATGCACGGCATCCCCCCGTCCATCAGCGGCGGGGGGATGCCGTGCATATTGCACTACACAGCCCCCTCTCCTTAATATGCGTCCCCCAGTATTAATAAACAGCCCCCCCCCTCCTTATCATGTCCCCCCCGGCTGCGGCAGCTGTGAAAATAACAAACAGTTTATACATCACCTTCCGGCGCAGCTCTCCGCTTCTCCGGTCCTCAGCATCTCCGCTCGCCGGCTTCTTCTTCCTTGTTGTGCCGGTGTCATGTGACCGGGCGCAGGAGATGACGTCATTTCCTGCGCGCGGTCACAAGCCGGCACATCAAGGAAGAAGAAGCCGCGAGCGGAGATGCTGAGGACCGGAGAAGCGGAGAGCTGCGCCGGAAGGTGATGTATAAACTGTTTGTTATTTTCACAGCTGCCGCAGCCGGGGGGGACGGGGGGGGGGGGGGCTGTTTATTACTACTGGGGGACGCATATTAAGGAGGGGGGCTGTGTACTACCACTGGGGCTGCTGGATACTACACTGGGCCTGTATATACCTCTGGGGCTGCTGTATACTACCACTGGGGCTGTAAATACCACTGGGGCTGCTGTATACTACCACTGGGGCTGTATATACCTGTGGGGCTGCTGTATACTACACTGGGGCTGTATATACCTGTGGGGCTGCTGTATACTACACTGGGGCTGTATATACCTCTGGGGCTGCTGTATACTACCACTGGGGCTGTATATACCACCACTGGGGCTGTATATACCTCTGGGGCTGCTGTATACTAACTACTGGGGCTGTATATACCTGTGGGGCTGCTGTATACTACCACTGGGGCTGTATATACCTCTGGGGCTGCTGTATACTACCACTGGGGCTGTATATACCTGTGGGGCTGCTGTATACTACCACTGGGGCTGTATATACCTGTGGGGCTGCTGTATACTACCACTGGGGCTGTATATACCTGTGGGGCTGCTGTATACTACCACTGGGGCTGTATATACCTCTGGGGCTGCTGTATACTACACTGGGGCTGTATATACCTCTGGGGCTGCTGTATACTACACTGGGGCTGTATATACCTCTGGGGCTGCTGTATACTACCACTGGGGCTGTATATACCTCTGGGGCTGCTGTATACTACCTCTGGGGCTGCTGTATACTACCTCTGGGGCTGCTGTATACTACCTCTGGGGCTGCTGTATACTACCTCTGGGGCTGCTGTATACTACCTCTGGGGCTGCTGTATACTACCTCTGGGGCTGCTGTATACTACCTCTGGGGCTGCTGTATACTACCTCTGGGGCTGCTGTATACTACCTCTGGGGCTGCTGTATACTACCTCTGGGGCTGCTGTATACTACCTCTGGGGCTGCTGTATACTACCTCTGGGGCTGCTGTATACTACCTCTGGGGCTGCTGTATACTACCTCTGGGGATGCTGTATACTACCACTGGGGCTGTATATACCTCTGGGGATGCTGTATACTACCACTGGGGCTGTATATACCTCTGGGGCTGCTGTATACTAACTACTGGAGCTGCTGCTGTATATACCACTGGGGCTGCTGCTGTATACTACCACTGGGGAGGCTGCTGTATACTACCATTGGGGGGCCTGTATACCACACTGCTGGGGGCTGTATACCTGTGCTGGAGTCCACCCTCGGCTTATACACGAGTCAATAGGTTTTCCCAGGTTTTGGGGGCAAAAGTAGGGGGGGTCGGCTTATACACGGGTCGGCTTATACACGAGTATATACGGTACGCAATGTGCCTTTTGTCTGCCAGCAAAGTGAATGTGAAATTCACTTTGCAGTGCAGACATTGCGCAAAAATACGCAGTGCGTTTTCAGGGAGAAAGCGCAGCTGCGTAAAGAATTGATATGTCAATTGTTTACGCAGCTGCTCCTGCGTATTCTCCCAGAGGGGAGGAAGAATCCTGCTTCCTCCTCCCCTTTGTGCCAGCTGTGGCCATTAGATTTCACAGTGTATTAATATACACTGCGAAATCTAAATTAAACAGAGGCAAGTGTATGACAAATAAAAAAGAATGAAATACTTACCCTCCGACGCCTTTTCCCGCTGTCCGGTCTCCGGTTCCAAGTGAGAGGTGTTTGACAGGACCTGTGGTGACGTCAGAGGGGCGTTCCCGGGCACTCGCGGTCATGTGATACATATCACATGACCGCGAGCAGCCAATCAGCGCTGGGAACGCCCCCACAGGTCCTGTCAGAACACCTCTCACTTGGAAAAGGAGACCGAACACCGGAAAAGGCGTCGGAGAGGTGAAGTATTCATTGTTTCTTATTTTTCATTCACTTGCTTTTGTTTAATTAAGATTTCACAGTGTATGTTAATACACTGTGAAATCTAATGGGGCTGTCACAGCTGTCACAGAGGGGAGGAGGAAGCAGGATTCTTCCTCCCCTCTGTGACATCACCACGCTTTCTGGGGTAAAGAAAGCGCAGTGTGTGAAAGCCCCTGCGTATTTTGTTGCGCTTTTTTGCACGGCCGAAAAACGCGGCAAAAAGCGTGCGCAAAAAAGCGCAGCAAAATACGCAAATATGTGAACGCAGCCTTACCAGAAATCACAAAGGTTTTGCTGGAAACCAAAAACACAGAATTAGATTAGCATATATTTACATAAAACCATGGCAAATCCTGACCCCAAAAACACAGCAAAACCTTACCTGTGTGAACATAGTTTAAGGGGTCATCAAGTGAAAACAAGTTATCACCAATGTGCAGGATTGTGGGGGAGGAGAGTGGGGTCTGATACAGTCTGATTGGGGACTTTTAATTCCAATTACAAATGGAACAGTAGGTTGCACTCACAACTGCTGCTCCACTCACTGTCTATGAGGCTGCTAAAGAAAACAGTGTGCAGAGCTTGACAGCCCCATAGAAAGTGAATGGAGCAGCGACCCAGTAAATGCACTACTGATCCATTATAATGGAGATAAAAGTATCCTTTTCTGATAAGTGGTGATGTCACTGGAGGAGGCGGGGCGGTCGGCCTCCTGCTCTGACATCACGCCTTTCCCCGCCCTGCTCCATGTTAACCATGGAGCAGGGCGGGTATAAGCGGTGACATCACTGCAGGGGGCGGGGCTAAGCCGCCATCACTGTAATAAGCTCTGTGTTATGGTGCAGACGAGGGAGACAATGATTGGCATCAGGGAGGCGGCGGTAGGCAGATTAAACATGCAGGGGGTGTGAAACTGCCCTTTGGCTCCAGCAACAAGCCACCTCCTATTTGGCTCCACTATGTAAGTTTTCAAAGTGTATTATCTCGGGGTACAAGGGGGCTCAAGGGCTGGGGGACCCCTTGCCTGAATGCAGCAGACATGCTGCATTCAGTGCTGTAATTAGATCACCATGTGTGGTTGGTGACAGGTCCTCTTTAATATTATAAGTCCATGTGGTCTTGGAGTTGTTTATAATAGAAGCGGGAGACTGGGGTAAACCCTTTTGCATGATTATGGCGTTCGGATGGCTGCCCTGCCACACCCACCAACTAAGCTGGTCACACCCACTAGTTTGCGGCATAGTTGCAGAACAAGCGACCGGAAGTGAATATCGGCAAAAGGGGCGGGGCTTAGAGAGGGGGTGTCATGTCTCGGGAACAGTGGGCAGAGAAGGAACACTGGCCGTGACCGACCAGACTGTGCAATGAGGTTTATGTGTTCTCAGTTTTTGTTAATTATGGAAATAAGCCTTAATCCTACCATCCACACTGGTATATAGTTGATAATAGAAGCGGGGATCTGGGTTAAAACCTCCAGATGGGATTTGCGGCAAAGCCCCCCTTGCATTAGCCCATTATAGGCTTTATATTCACCCCCTGTAGGTCTTACCCCTGGCCCCTTGTTTCTATTATAAACAACTCCACGACCACATGGGACATTAAAATTAATATTTATTTATTCTACAAAAGGAAACGCCTCGCCCACCGAACCACGCCTACTACCTAAATTGGTCACACCCACAAACTTCCAGCCATTGCTTCTACGTGTATGCCGACCATATAATAGAAACACACAAGAAAAAACACATAGAAAACTGCACCAAAAATGCTAATGCAGCATTTTTTCCTACGAGGAGATGCAGATTTGGTGCAGAAATAATCTGCTAGGTGTGCACATAGCCTTCCTCGCCCACAGGGCATGTGAGAAACTTTACCTGACGTCTACTGTAAAATCCCCACAGGTGACCATTCACTAACCAGGGGCCAGCGCGTCCTCTGACTGATACCTGGGAACGGCAGAACATTAGGTTTCCTATAAAGAGGGGAGACCCACTCCAGGCAGTACATGTTTTATTAGGGTGCAGGCACACTATCATGCATCAAAAATGGACCGTTTTTGATGCATGACAGTCATGCGAGTGCTGTCTGCACGGTCGTGGTGCAAGTTAGTAGCATGGTTTTTGCCATGCTGCTGAAAGTTAGACTAGACAGTAATGACAGATATATAGATGTATACAGTGAGCAGTAGTTATAATAGCTAGATCGGCTTTACCACTGCTGCTGTCAAAGCAGCGGTGTTTAAATTTACTGGTTGCCGGCAGATCAGCCAATCGGCTTTGACAGCAGCGGTGTTTGAATTTCCCAGGTTACCGGCAGATTAGGCTATGCAGGCGCATTGGCTAATCTGCCGGTAAGGCTAGCTTCTCACCACGGTTTTGGGCTGTCAGGTTGGATCCTGTTTTTTGCAGGATCCACCGGACCAAACCTGACATCACAGGATGAGCACAAAGTGTGGGCAAATATGCCCTCCAATCCTTTTTTATGCAGGATTTGGTTTCTGCTGATCTGTCAGCCTGTGTACAGTGCTGCTCTCTATGGTGTGTCTGAAATGCTGCCGTCCACGGTGCTGAATGAGCACGGCAGCATTTCAGAGCCTGCGCTGTGTAAAAGATCGCATCCGGGAAACTGATTTTTTTCCTGAATCTGGCGGCCACAGACTCCCATGTTATAGGCGCCGGATAGCCCCGGATCTGGGACTGTCCGATTTTTTTCGCCGGAGCACAAAACCGCAACAGTCTCTGATTTCATGGACGATGAAAAATTGGTCAAAATTGGACAGTCCTGAATCTGGGGCGAACCGGTGGCCATAACATAGCCTTGCGACTGCATAGGCAAATCTGCATGTAACCGTGGAAATTCAGAGGTAAACCCGATTGGTTGATCTCCTGGCAACGTCAAACACCGCTGCTTTGACAGCAGCAGCGGTAAAGCCGATCTAGCTGTTAGACTAGACAGATGTAACTACCGCTCACTGTGCTAACTTTCAGCAGCATGGCAAAATCCATGCTACTAACTGGCACAGCGTGCTGTATGGGTGCGAGATTTCCTACACCCTTACAGAGGGACCCTATGGTGCTTGGCATCCTTCTGACCATGCCCCCCCCCTACTGAGCGCCACAACTGTACTGCGTGCCATCCTTAGCTGTATGTGTCCACATGGCAACCACTGCAGAGTATCAAGGAAACGCAGTAATAGAAACCTCAATGTGAATGAAGTCTAAGCTGCCTCATCTCACGCCTCACTGCTGTCACACAATTACCCCACATTACTGTGTGCAAAACCTGACAACTCCGAGAGCAAGCAGAGCCTGGTGGTCAGGAGCACGATTCCCTGTCCTGGAGTCACTATGGCCACAGCCGGCTCCGTACTCTTACCTTGCCTAGGCAGATGTGGCAGGTAATGGGCAGCGTTAGTGCCAGTGTCACATTGTGTGCCATGCTCCTCCGTGCCCGCTGCTCCTCAGCCACTACAGATCACTTCTCTCCATACACAAAGCGCAACTACGGGAGCCGGCAGAGGCCACTCCTGCAGCCAGGAGAACGCGCGCTGGTTGGCGCCATACTTCCCTCTGCAGCTGTGAGCGGACACGTGACCTGTGGAGCTGTGAGCGGACACGTGACCCTGTGGAGCTGTGAGCGCACACGTGACCCTGTAGAGCTGTGAGCGGACACGTGACCTGTGGAGCGGCGGCTGTGTGGTGTGTGCAGCTGCAGTGGCTGCCGTGTGGTAATATCCGCACCGGTATGGCTTCATTCACACGAGTTACTGCACCCTGCATATTTTAGGACACTGTGGAGATTTACTTATGTAGCTAAAGTGATGTACTGTGAAGCACATGGGCCCCAATCAGTGGCGTAACTTCAGGCCCTGGGGCCCCAATCAGTGGCGTAACTTCAGGCCCTGGGGCCCCGATGCGAAAGCTCCAATGGGGTCCCCAATTATTGCAAATCTTTAACAGCAATAGTCTTTTTCTATGGGCCAAAATGACTTTTGGGCCCCCCCCTAGGCTGCAGGGCCCAGTTACGATCACAACCCCTGCACCTGTGGTAGTTACGCCCCTGGCCCCAATGCAAAAATGCCGCCCTGAGGGTTCAGGTTTTTATTTAAAGTGAACCTGTCACCCCCTTTGGGCGTTCTAAACTGTTCACCACCTTTACACAATGTAATTGGGGTTCCTGTAACCTCTTTATATCCCCAGATGACCCCCTGCACCTCAGAGAACGTCTTTTAATCTGTCCCACGCTATATGCAAATTATTCGTTAAGGGTCATATGGGGGACTGCACATTGTGGTCAAAGCCACCTCACTGCATGGAAAACCCGCCCCCTCCATGGAAAACCCACCCCCTCCTGAGTGTATGCGAGTGAATGACAGCAACATCATCCACACAATTCCTACATCTCGTGACTGCGCAGTGGAATCATTGGCTCTTCAATAAAGGTGCGGTGAGGTGCACCACTGCGCAGGCGCCAGATGTAGGAATTGTGTGGATGACGTTGCTGTCATTCACTCGCATACTCAGGAGGGGCGGGTTTTCCATGCATTGAGGTGGCCCTGACCACAATGTGCAGATCCCCATATGACCCTTAACCCCTTCATGACCTGGCATTTTTTTGTTTTTCATTTTCGGTTTTCGCTCCTCTGCCTCCAAGAGCCATAACTTTTTTTTATTCTTCCATCAATACGGACATATGAGGGCTTGTTTTTTGCGGGACGAGTAATACTTTCAGATGCAATCACTTACACCATGTTCCAAATTATTATGCAAATGTTCTTTTTCTCTGATTTTCCTAAATGGTCGGTGCAAATGACAGTCAGTGTGATAAAAGTCATCACCCGTTAGAGTATACATTGAATTTTATTGAAGAACCATCCCAATGATAACAGTATAATCTTCAAAATTAAAAAATACCTCTAAATGCACTGTTCAAATTATTAGGCACAGTAGAGTTTCTAAACATTTGATATGTTTGAAAGAACTGAAAATGCTCATTTGTTGAATTTGCAGCATTAGGAGGTCACATTCACTGAAATAAAAAGCTATTCTACTCCAAAACATCCTAATAGGCCAAGTCATATGTTAACATACCGTAGGAACCCTTCTTTGATTTCACCTTCACAATTCTTGCATCCATTGAACTTGTGAGTTTCTGGAGAGTTTCTGCTTGTATTTCTTTGCATGATGTCAGAACAGCCTCCCAGAGCTGCTGTTTTGCTGTGAACTGCCTCCCACCCTCATAGATCTTTTGTATGATTATACTCCAAAGGTTCTCTATAGAGTTGAGGTCAGGGGAAGATGGCATAGCAGCCAATGATACAGAGGTTTTCTTTGGAGCATGAGATGATGCATTGTCATGCATGAACATGATTTTGCTCCTGAAGGCACGTTTTTGCTTTTTGTACCATAGAAGAAAGTTCTCAGTCAGAATCTACGGTATATACTTTGCAGAGGTCATTTTCATACCTTCAGGAACCTTAAAGGGGCCTACCAGCTGCTTCCCAATAATTCCGGCCCAAAACATGACTCCTCCAACTCCTTGCTGATGTCGCAGCCTTGTTGTGACATGGTGGCCATCCACCAACCATCCACAACTCCATCCAACTGGACCATCCAGGTTTGCTCGACACTCATCAGTAAATAAGACTGTTTGAAAATGAGTGTTCATGTAAGTCTGAGCCCATTGCAACCGTTTCTGCTTGTGAGCACTGTTTAGGGATGGCCGAATAGTAGGTTTATGCACCACAGCAAGCCTTTGAAGGATTCTACACCTTGAGGTTCGAGGGAATCCAAAAGCACCAGCAGCTTCTAGTATCTGTTTGCTGGTTTGTAAGGCCTTTTTAGCAGCTGCACTCTTAAGGCACCTTTACACGCCACAACATCACTGCGATATCGCCCGCGATTTCACGTGAGCGCGCACGTTTTTGGCACTTTGCCAAGAACCCGTTGGAGATGTCACACGTAGCGATGTTGCGTGCAACCGCTGGCGATCTGGCGTTCAGGAAATCACTTGAACAAGACTGGAAGTGATCCTGCCTTTCCACATTGCAGCGTCACACAGCACAACCACATCAGCGATGTGGGCGTATTGTTTGCCGTCGGCGAAGAGCTAGGCGTGCCAGTGTGTGTTTTATCGCACCCCTACCACTGCGATTTACGACCCAACTGCGTTACCATTGGTCAGTCTTGTCTGGCAAGATGGCCACTACATCACGCATTTGCACTTTCTACTATCTCGCTATACAAACATGGCACCTTGGCCACGGGTAGCCAAAGGGAATGCAGTAGTATCCACAAATCGCCACCGACTGGGTGTGGAAAACAACGCTCAGGCATGGCTACGAGATTGATTTCAGGATCTCTGAAGTTGTGTTCAACATCGTTATCGCGCTGTCACATGGCACAATCCTGCAAAATCGCGAGGTTGATATTGCCTGGTTTTAGAGCAGTGTTGTAAAACCTGTCAACTCGCCACCAGCAGTTTATAACCGTTGAATCGCCCTGTCACACTCCACAATGCACTTGCGATGTGGTTTCAACTTCGCTGAACCCGTGAGTTGTTTGCAAAGTTGCAGGCGATATCGTGGCATTTGACGGTACCTTTAATCTGATGAACGTGCCTGACAGAAAGCTTCCTCATTCTGCCTTTATCTGCATGAACACTCCTATGCTCAGAATCAGCCACAAATGTCTTCACAGTGCGATAATCATGCTTAAGTTATCATGCAATATCTAATGTTTTCATCCCTTGTCTAAAGCGGCCGTCACACGCTACGATATAGATAACGATGTTAGAAACGATGTCGGATTTGCACATCGCCCGACCGATGTGTGAGATCGTTCATCACAACGCTACACCCACAGATATCGCTCAGACGATTCTCCGATGCAGCGATCCAGCGGTCGTATGAGCGATGCACTTATCATCTGTGCACATCGTTTAGCAAACAGTCACACAGAAACCTCGTAAACGATGTTGGGGTAAATTTGGGCGTTTTCCAAGGTTAAATTGGAGCACATAGGCGTGCAACATGGTTTACAAGCCGCGCCCATTACTACATCATTGGTGGTCAGTACTGCGTCCTCATTGGTCAGATGTCCTTGGAAACATGGCGGCCTCATCTTCAGAATGTCCTGTGATGTGTCTCGCAATGTACATGTGTAAACACGATGTGCTATACCACAAAAAATACGTTTATTACTGAAAAAGGTAGAAACCGCTATCCCCCTTGTGCGGCGTGCTGCGGCCATAACTGAGCTGCAATGTGCATGGGAGGAGCTAGCACCTTGCAGGCGGAATGAAACTGAAACCGACTTCATTCCGTCAGGACCGCCCCTTGCGTGACGTTACAAAACTTAAAGGCGTCCTACGCGGCGTAACACGGCAATAACCACTTCTGTGTCACCTATGGGACAATATCCCATGGGCGTGACGTAGCGCCGCGTTGTGTGCGCGGTGTCTGTCAAGATTGTTTGAGTGTATGACAAGGTGAACACTATAGCAGCCTCATGTACCACGCAGGTTATTTTATCAGGTTGACGAACTTATGGGTGCACATTAAGTTGTACATGACAATGCGTGATAGTGCAGCCGACGCCTATGTGTGGTGCTGAAGACAGCTCTTCAAAAATGGCGCCCTGTGAGGACAGCCAATGGGATCGCATCATCTTCCACCAATGCGAGCTAATGTAGAAGCAGACAATCCTAAACCATTAGGGTACCTTTACACACGGCTACATTTGTAGCTTGTCACAAGGTAACTTACTGGTTGCAGTGAAATCATGGATACATGGTTCTATCTTGTTGCTGTGTACAAATGGAATCATGTATCCATGATTTCACTGCAACCAGTAAGTTACCTGGTGACAAGCTACAAATGTAGCCGTGTGTAAAGGTACCCTTAAGGTTAACTAATCACAACTGAGGAGGCGACACAATGAGAAATTCCTGCCACGCCTACGTGCTAGATTTAGGCATCGCGCAGTTCCTAACGTGTAGACAATATCGGTTGTTTAGACACGTTGATTCTGTTTATCTAATGAGTCGACATCGTCAGATGTGAGGTCCGGAGCTCAGATCTCGATCTTGCGATTTGATCATTTATCGTTCGTCGTATCTTGCCGTCACACGCACAGACATCGTTCAAGCGATGTTTAATCTGGCGCGTTCAAGCGATATCTTTCAAGATATCGTAGCATGTGACGGCCGCTTAAGGCATTGCACTATTTGTTACTTTTCAGCAGCAGAGAGATCCTTTTACTTTCCCATGTTACTTGAAAACTGCGGCCTGCTTAATATTGTGGAACATCCAGTTTTCCTTTTATTGGGCTCACCTGCCAAACTAATTATCACAGGTATCTGAGATTGATTTTCTTAGGGTACCGTTACACGTCGCAACGTTGCAACGTCGCAAACTTTCAATTTGCTGGTTGCAGTGAAATCATGGACACATTGTTCTATTTTGTTGCCGTGTACAAATGGAACAATGTGTCCATGATTTCACTGCAACCAGCAAATTGCAAGTGAAATTGCATGCAATGTTGTGACGTGTAACGGTACCCTGAGACACAATACCATCAATGGGTTTCATCGAAAAAAAAAAAACCATATGACACTTAAAACCAATTTGCATAATAATTTGGAACATGGTTTAGTTTACCATATAGTGTACAAGGAAATGGGAAAAAAATCCAAGTGCACTGAAATTGCAAAAGAAGTGAAATTACGCGTTTGTTTTAGTCGCCATGATCACCATATGGTAACACTAACATGAGAGTGTGATGCCTTGGGTTGGTACAAGTTCGTAGATACCAAACATGTATACTTTTACTGGTATCTAAGTGGTGAAAAAAAATTCAGAAGTTTGAAGAAAAAAAAACCACACTTTTAGCGCCATGTTCTGCGACCCGTAGCGTTCTCATTTTCGGGATCTGGGGTGTTTGATGGCTTATTTTTTGCACCTTGAGCTGAAGTTTTAATGATACCAATTTTGGGTGGATATGCTGTTTTGATTGCCCGTTATTGCATTTTATAGCAATGTTATGGTGACCAAAAAAAACGTAATTTTTTGTTTGGACCTTTTTTCCGTTACGCAGTTTACGGCTCCCATTAATTGAATTTATACATTGATAGATCGGGCGTTTCTGAGCTCGGCGATACCAAATATGTGTATTTTTTTTAATACTTTTATTTTGAATGGGGGAAAAGAGGGGTGAAAAACTCACCGAACTTTTGATGCTGCAGATTCCCCCAGGAGGTAACAAATGTGTCCAGACACCGGTGCTCAGTCCCCTGCAACCTAAAACATGGGGGCAGTTTGTGGCAACCAGGTGACCAGCCATGTTAACAAGGAGGGGCTGGTGGTGAATACAGACACATGTACACC
The DNA here is from genome assembly GCA_033576535.1 of Allobates femoralis. Lineage (NCBI taxonomy): Eukaryota > Metazoa > Chordata > Amphibia > Anura > Aromobatidae > Allobates > Allobates femoralis. The sequence continues at coordinate 557,274,768 of JARQOC010000002.1, read as the reverse complement.
ATTAGGCCTCTGCCACTCACATCCAGGTGATGCATAGTGTCTGAGCATCCTATTGGTAACGCCTCCTTTTAGACCGGGCGGGCTGCTCAGCACTGAAAATATGCATCACTGTGACAGACGCCCCCTAGAGGAAAACAACCTTAACTGCAATGGATAAAAAGATGCAAGTGAGTGGAAGAGGCCTAAACAACCTACTAAGGATTGCTACTTTCAATAGGTGGCACTAGAGTTCGTTACTTCTTGACTGAAGTGACAATTTTCAATATACAGAGTCACAGCCTCTGATGATGTGATAAACTCACCTCTCTGTCCGACAATTTGTGGTATCTCTCCTCACTCCCACTAGTTATGGCACGATACTATGCCCTTTCATTTCTCTCCACCTGGACCTTGGCTTCCACAGTACCTCAGTCTTACAGGAAAGTACTTCAGCTTTCTTTCTACTGCTGACAATTCAGGATCCCCATTTAAGGGAACCAACCACCAAGATTTAACAACCTGTAAATCTATGCAGCAAGCGATTGATGTGTGCAGCATCAATCAGTATTTGTTTTTTTTTTCCTCCCCTGTGGGCTTGGCAGTCTGATGTAAGCAAATCACCTCCCCCCTGGATGAGAGGGAGGGGTTTTGGCTTACAGCAGACTGCCATGCCCACAGTAGAGGATTAAAAAAAACAAATACTGATTGATGCTGCACACATCAATCGCTTGCTGCACTTATTTACAGATGGTTACATTCTGGTGGATGGTTCCCTTTAAGGCAGCTCGCTACACACACCCTCACTATTGATCCCTATCTGTCGTTGTCTGGCATTTGGGCACTAATGGGACTTTACACTGATGCAGTTACACTGATCCCCAACAGCAACCACAGGAAAGCTCTGGCTGGCGTCCTTTCTCTCCAACACCACTGAATCCAACGAGGGCTTGTTGATGCTACTGGACTCAGTAATTCTCATATATGGCTTTTAATCACCGGACTTCACAATAGCCCTTGCACTAATCACATCTGCATGTATAAAAATGGCTAAAGAGATTATTTCCTACATCACCAGAGTTTACAGATGTTTATAGATATTTGTGACGCCTAATCCTGCAGGGCACCACACATATATCAGCACAAAATAAAGGCCCATATCTCTGGAACCACAGATTAAAATAACAAAACAAACAATACTCGGGAGCAGTATATCCTGACGAATATTTTCTATTGGCAGTAACCAGTGAGTCACATGTGGTCTTCAATTGACTAATTCTACTGCCGTGGTACTGCCATTTCCAGGAGTGTACATGAGGCTGGCTAATAGCTGAGCATACAGGGAGCACAGGCGGAATGTAGCATGCACAAGTCATGCACACAAGAAGACAATTCTGCCACAGGTAAAGTAGTGACAGCTTAGACTGTACCAGCCATTGCTGTGAGCAGTGTGGTGGGCAGAGGGGCAGGATGTATTTTAGAAATGGGGAAGATGAGAACATTGGAACAACATTATTTTGCTGAGGTCTTATTCCCATGACAGTATTTCTAAAATGTCACATGGATCTTGACAATTCATCCAAGCTCCTCACACATGGGTTAGCTATCGGAAACTTGTGTCTGAGCCATTGGGTGTTGTTCGGTAATATTCTGCTCAGTTTTTGTGGATCCAAATATCCTATTCAGGTCTATTGAGGCTCTTATAAAATTGGATGCTACGCTCAAACCTTCCATGTGCCATTGTTTTTAATTACCTTGTTTTCTGCAGATGTAAAACAATTCTCGGCTTTGTGAATAGTACCTTAGATGGGGGCCTCATTCAGACGTCTGTGTTTCATGTACTTGTGATATTTTTGTTTTTACTGATAGCACAAAGGACTCATAGTCTATGGTCGCCCTCTTTTGATCCAACTTGCAGATCATACAATTCACCATTCAAGTAAAAGGTACATAAAAAAACCAGCCAGCACATGGATGCCATTGGGTGTCATTTGGTGTTGTTCATTTTTACAGTCTGATGGCTTGAAAATTATTATTTTTTTTTTTACATGGAAAATGATGCCACATTGATGATGAAAACACAGATGAAAAATGGCCAAAAAAACCCTATTTGGAGAATGCTAAATGTTTGGTGTGCCACAAAGATACCCCTCTAATCGCAGTGCTGGAATTTATGAACCTTCATGCTAAGAAAAGTAACTACATTGTCCTATGAAATAATTGGGAGGCGCGTTATGTGAACAGCAACTTTAGTGCCATGAGTTTTCTCAGCCTTCTGTGGCTGATTTCTTTGTGCAGCTATTGGGGTGTACTCACACTTGGCTTCTTGGGATTTGTTCAGACGGGCATATTTACAGTCCGTATATTCTCTGTGTCAAGCAAAGCATAAACACATGGATGAAAGCAAATCAATACAGCAAGCATTGAAAAGGATTAATGGAAAAAGCAGCTCAACAGTTGATATGACACCTTCACCGTGTAGAACAACTCTGCTCAGATATGGCCAGATCCAGGCTCCAATAAGTAATGAGGAAATGAGGATAAGTAATAAGAAAATCCAGCAATACAAGTGTCCAAATAAAAAGGTTTCTTTATTCAAATCTTAAAAACTTCACATACATAGTGCCATTCACAGAACAACTGACATTTTTCGACACCAGGTCTTACTCGTGGTTTGTACATCGCCATATTATGATCTATAAATTTCAGGTTACAGCGGCTGTCAAGTACAGATTGACATTTCTGAAGGAAACAACAATTGGTGCTCGGTCTGCTCATTGAATCTTGTTATTTGTGATCTATAAATTTATGCATACCTCATGATCACATGGTACGTACGTCATTGTTAGATTGTAAGCTCTTATGAGCAGGGCCGTTGTTATTTTGCTTTAATTATTGTATTCTTTGATAACCGTTACTTATGACTGTTAGTATATGAACCTCTGAATTGCAAAGCGCTGAGGAATATGTTAGCGCTATATAGTGTGTTAAATTAATTAGTAAAAAAATGCATAGGGCTTTGCAGTATATTTTAGTCTAGTCCAGTGTGAACTGCCACCCTCAGCTGCCTAATTTTACCTTGGCTGGCAAAAAAAATACGTAGGGCTTCCTATATTCTAATTGCCAGCCAAGGTAAAACTAGGCAGCTGAAGGCAGGTATTCTCAGCGGAGTGAGAGCCCATTGTTTTAGGGCCCACCCCATGCTAAAGAACAGCAGCTCTCTGTCGCCCCTGAAAATGATGCATTCATCGCTTTACCAGGCTCTTCCAACGGCCCTGGTGGGGGTGACACGCTATGTAATACTGGGTTAATACCAGCTTTGTATTGCCTGCTGGTATTAAGCACTGAGATTCTTAATGTTAGGCCAAATTAGACTCGGCCATTAAGAAACTCAAATAAATGGTTAAAAAAGACACAACACTGGCGTGTGCCATCTGTAAAAATCCTTCTGTTAAGGATTTAGAGATAGGTGGTCGAGAGCACAACTTTTTGCGGACGATGTGCTCTTATATATCACCAATCCCTTGATCAGTGTCCCTAATGTGCTATCTGAAGTTCGTAGATTTAGCTATTTTAGAAATTTTAAGATGAATGCCTCAAAGTCCCAGATGTTGAATGTGTCTATCACAGGGGTGGTCTCATCTCTACTGGAGCAAGACTTTTCGTTTGATTGGTGGAAAGACTTTCTAAATTACCTGGGGATTAAGCTTCCTCGTGAGCTCTCTACCCTGTATGAAATTCACTTTATACCTCTCCTCTCCCGGATAGAGTCTGGTCTCGCAAAATGGCACAAATGATCTCTTAGCTGGTTAGGTAGGATTCACTTGATCCGTATGGATTTGCTTCCCCGTTTTCTATATTTTTATCAGACTATGCCCATACACATGCCGGCTGCCTTCTCTCCAGATTGAAGAGCCTAATAACACGCTTAATTTGGTCACATGGATGTTCAAGATTGTCTCTATGCTTGTTACATAGAGGGGTTCATACGGGAGGCACGGGACTCCCAAACCCATTGTTGTACCACTATGCAGCAATGGACAAATGCCTTTTGGATCTCTTCTGTTGTGAGGGGGGAAGGCGGTGGGTGGAGATTGAGACTGGGAGAGCAAACCTTAATCCTTTGGCCCTGATATGGTCACCCACTACTCCCTCTGGGGGACTAAATTCTTCCTTCCTCGTGTCACAACTACACGCCTCTTTTAAAGGGATCCTGAACTCTAAAAATGAGCCCCCAGGCTCTTTTAACCTGTCCCTGCACCATGGTAATCCATTCCTAGCCATCCCTTTGTGTTACTTATGCGCTATTTGAAAGTTTATAAAAGTTATTTTTTTTACCTGTGGATCTGCAGCTTCTCATTATATATGAAGCCGCAAAAGGCGGTCTTTTTGTGCTTCTCCCCGCTGCCTGTGTGTTAATTATACACGCCCATATTGGTGTGCTATAGAGCAGAGACAGTGTTTGTGCTGCAAGAGGGCGGTAAAGGCAATATGACGCGATTTTCGTCATATCGCCTTTACCGCCCCCTTGCAGCACAAGCACAGTCTCTGCTCTATAGCACGCCCATATGGGCGTGCATAATTAACACGCCGCCGGCGGGGAGAAGCACAAAGGACCGCCTTTTGTGGCTTCACATATAATGAGAAGCTGCAGATCCACAGGTAAAAAAAGAACTTTTATAAACTTTCAAATAGCGCATAAGTAAAACAAAGGGATGGCTAGGAATGGATTACCATGGTGCAGGGACAGGTTAAAAGAGCCTGGGGGCTCATTTTTAGAATTCAGGATCCCTTTAAAACCCAAAATAGGACCCTTCACTTAACCACATATCCAGGCCTTTTGACTCCTATATATGGAAACACGTCTTTCTCCGTTGATTTAAATAGTTCCTCCTTTCTAGGAATCCAAAAAATGTCATATCCGACACTACAAGACTATATCACTCCTATGGGAGTCAAACCATTATCGGATCTACATCCATTATCTAATCCTACGCCAGGGACGTGGTTGTAAACATGAAATTCTGCAGCTACATAAGGGCCTTGCATTTAAAAGATCTAATAAGACCTATGACTGGGTTTGAGCGCATATGCAATAGTAGAGCTTACGTACCACACGCAATCTCAACTTTATACAACATTTTCCAAGATCAGCTTTCTATCGACCCTACGGATCCCCCGAGGTTTGTGAAGAGATGGGAGACAGACTTGAATAAAAATTTATCGGCCTCTGAATGGGAGAAAATTTTCTCTTTCACATATAAGGCCTCCCTCAGCTTTATCCCAGGTGGTGGCGAGGTGGTACAGATGTCCAGTGGACGTTCATGCCATCTTCCCTTACTCCTCAGACCGCTGCTGGCGCTGTTTGACCAATAAAGGCTCCTTCACACATATCTGGTGGAGTTGCCCCTTGATTACGTCATTCTGGCGGGATGTTGGAGATTTATATAGCAGAGTTACTTCTCATACACTAGAATGCACTAGTGAGATAGCATTACTTAATCTCCTCCCTATGTCCATATCAAAATTTAAAAAGAACTTGCTACTCTACTTTTTGACCGCAATGCGGCGACTGATCCCCAGGTGGTGGAAGCGGACCAGACGCCCGTCTCGTTCAGAATTAGCCTCCGAGCTCAATGATATATGTAGATTAGAGGAATTGGTATCCCAGACCTCGTTGGATGTAGATAGTGGTGCGAGACATTGTGATTTATGGGCACCCTGGATTATGTTCAGGGAGACCTGAGACCTTGAAGCATGGCTCTCCCAGGAGGGGTAGGAAGCATACTTTCTATGTTTTTGAGCCGGTCATGAGTCAGAGCATCGTGGCTGCAACCATACCTGTCATCGGGTAGATGCCAGTTACCTAGTGGAAAAACATAAGGCTGATTTAACACACTCAGTTCTATACCCTTTCCTCCTGTCTCCATCCTTTTCTGTTTTTCATACTTTCCTCTCTCCTTACTTACTCTTATATGGTAGTACATAGTGGGGTTTGGACCTTACCGGGCCTCTCCACAAATTTTATATCAGACTTATTTGTATGATATACATTAACAAGAGGGATGATATGTGTAGGTATTTGTTTATTTTCATGTTGTAGTGTCAGAGGGGGCTCTACAATGGTGGGTTTACACGCTCCAACGTCGGTCCGATATTGGATCCGACGGCGCGGGAGCGCGCTTTTTGTGCCCGGTTTTCCAAGAGTCGGATCGCCGGTGTACATGTCCCGATATCGTGGTACAACGTCCCTACGATGCCTACGCCCCCCGACCCAGGACCGACCATTTATCATGGTAGTGAATGGGGACGTTGTACTGCGCATCGGAGTTGGATGTTTACACAGCACGATCCGGCTCCAACCGGCATCCGATATCGGACGGTTGAATAGCACGCTCATTCGACCCCCGATATCGGATTGACATTTAGACCATACAACGCACGAACGATATTGGGTCCAACGCATGAACCACGTGACTTTTGGTCGGAGTTGGATGCCGATATTGGGACGTGTAAACACACCATCAGCCCTACTATGTAGGTTTTTGGTTTGATGTATCTTAATTGAGTCACTCAAATCTTTGTCTACACATTCCCTTGAATGTGTTATATGTGTTTCAACTGGTTTGAAAATTAAACTTGATTGGACAAAAAAAAAAAGACAACACAGAGACAAATTATTTTATTGGAAATAAAAACACAGAGACACTTAGTGACCCCATCTTTATTAACCCCTTAAGCATCATACCCTTCACAATCCTCGTCTTCTCTCTTCCTGCACACACGCAGCTCTGCTACATCAGAGACCGCGGGGATGAGCAAAACGCGTCTACTCCCCTTGGTCTCTGATCACTGAATAACAGAACTACAGGGATGGTGGGGAGGTTACCTGAGGACATCTGTCACACTTAGGAGGACAGGGAATCAGGTAACTGGATGATGTAATGAGTGAATGGATCCAGGGAGAGCTAAACTGACCCTCACACTGGGGGTCCCTGCCTCACCCTGCTCTCTGAGGCACCTCTGAAGGTGAGGAGGTCTGAGTCTCCACCCTACTTTCCTGAGTTCCTGAATAACCATAGGCTGAGGGCCCCTACCTCCACCCACGGATCCGGAATCACACCTACTCCCAAGGTAAAGACTTCAGCCAAGCAGCAAGCATCTACACAGCACAATTACCAAGAGTAAACTACCAGCGACGTCTGACAGAGGAAGGGGAAAGCTATTTAAAGCCAGGGGGAGGGGATTCCAGGTGAGTCACACCCAAGCCACACATTAACCCCTCAACCAACAGCTGAACATAATAGTGAGTGCAGCTCTGGAGTATAATACAAGAGGTAAGTCAGGACAAAGACCTTTACAATCGTACCTCATGCAGCTCATGAAGATATACAAACACAACACACACAGCAGCATTCAACAAGGTCGGCACAATCTTAGCGCATGACAACAGCATTGCGGTTACTATGGCAATGGTGACCTCAAATGTCCCCATTTAGGGACGCAGGCGTGAGATTCCCACCCTGGTATCTGCATAAAGTAAAACACAAAACGGGGCGGGATCTGGTGCCTGCACATCATGCAGTCAGACGCTATGCACGCAGTATGGTGGAGCACACGGCCCCTGCGCAGGCCATAGAGACATCTGCGTAGGCATCAGAAAGAAGACAGGGACGAGAGAAGAGCTGGCCCTGAGAAGAAAGAAAAGAGAGAGGAGGACTGAAAAGGCAGTGAGGTCCGGATGACTGAGAAGACCCACTGGACCCATATGTTTCAATTCAGATACACTGCAGGAAAGTTTATAAAGTGATAATTTAGGTGTACAGTGACCCGCCCTAGGGCTGTGGGGTACCCGGTCCTGGGCTGTAGTTCACGGGGATGTCACGAGCGGCCTGTTCCTGGGCCCGTGACCCTGGTGATCGCTGAAAAAAGGGTTAAAAATAAAAGATAAAGTTTGTGACGCCACCTACGGTTTCCGATAATGATACCCGAGCTGCTGCAGATCTCCAGGGATGATGAAGAGGTCACTAGTTTGTAACACTTCCCGGAGCAGTGATGGAAGAATAGAGATCTCACACAGGGAGGCAACTCATCAAGTGGAGATGCAGGCTGACAGTCTCTGAGAACAAGAGTATGGCTCCTCTGGAGCAGGATAATAAACACACCACACAGTCTTTGTCTCTGAACCGGGCTTTATTGGTGACTCAGGCAGCAAACAGTCTTTACACACAGTCAACAGGTACCGCTGGCCTGGGTAGTCACCAGAGAACTAAGATGTTTTCCTGGGGACCCTTGGAGATGTGCTTGCTTAGTCCTTTCTTCTGTCCTAACTGTGCTCTCCCTCTCCTTAGCGCTCCCGCGCACAGAGCCCTCCATTGGTCCCCACGGATCCTTATGGACAGCCCTTGTCTTGAGGCCTCCGAATCCTATACGGGGCCTTAGGGGAATTATGCAACTTCTGAAGAAGTCTGTGCCCTCAGGTTCTGCGGCTCGGGGATAAACACCTGCACCACCTCGGAGCCGGTTCTCTGGTGTTGGACTGGATCCTTCCGGTCGGGAGTCGAACCGGTCTGGATTCGGGTGCACCTCAACACTCTAGGATCCCCTTCCTCTTTCAGGCCACCTGTACTGAGGTGCCCTCCACTGCGCTTCTTGGAGAGTCCTCCTCCAACTGACTTCTCTCTTTGACTGACTTTCCCGCTCTCCACTACCCATCAAAACTCCTCACACCGGGACCAGTTCCCTAGCAACGGATTAACCTATTGGTCCCCTGACCTAAGGTGTGTGGATGCGTGTGGTGAGGTTCCCCTATTGATATCCCAGTTCACTGGCCACAGGGATGCCACACACTCTCTTGTGGGTACAGTACCCCTACGTGGTGCCCTGACCAGTGGGATGCCACATACAGGGGTTGGGTAGAGGGATTATAGCCCACTTCGCAGAGTGCAGCATAGGTGCTGCTAAATGTGGCACTTTTAGTTTAAAAAGTCCTAGGGGGATGACAGGTTCACTTTAAGAAAAGGCCATTCAAAAATTTAGAGGAGATTCACAAGAGTGGACTGCTGCTGGAGTCAGTGCTTCAAGAGCCACCACACACAGACATATCCAGGACATGGGCTACAACTGTCACATTCCTTGTGTCAAGACACTCATGATTAGACAATTCAAGAAGCGTCTTATCTGGGTCAGCGAGATAAAGAACTGGACTGTTGCTCAGTGTTCCAAGATGTTGTTTTAAGGTGAAAGTAAATGTTGCATTTCATTTGGAAATCAAGGTGCCAGAGTCTGGAGGAGGAGTGGAGAGCCAGATAATCCAAGCTGCTTGAGGTCTAGTGTGAAGTTCCACAATCCGTGATGGTTTGGGGAGCCATGTCATCTGCTGGTGTAGGTTCACTGTGTTTTATCAAGACCAAAGTCAGCACTGCCATCTACCAAGAAATTTTAGAGCACTTCATTCTTCCCTCTGCCAACAAGCATTTTGGAGAGGGACATTTTATTCTTCAGCAGGACGTGGCACCTGTCCACACTGCCAAAAGTACCAATACCTGGTTTGATAACCACATGATCACTGTGCTTGATTGGTCAGCAAACTAGTCTGACCTAAACCCAATATAGAATCTATGGGGTATTGTCAAGAGGAAGATGAGACATCAACAATGCAGATGAGCTGACGGCTGCTATCAAAGCAACCTGGGCTTCTATAACACCTCAGTAGTGCCACAGGTCAATTGCCTCCATTGCCACACCTCATTGATGCATAATTCATGCAAAAGGAATCCCGACCAAGTATTGAGTGCATTTACTGTACATACTTTTTTTATGATTTAACCCCTTCCCGACCTATGACGTAGGAGAACGTCATGGACCGGTAAGGGGTGTTTGATGTGAGCTCCGGTGCGGAGCTCACATCAAAGCCACGACATCTCAGCTGATCTCATCAGCTGAGATGTCAGGGTAACAATCGGCGTTGTTAACCCCTTGGATACTCCTGTCAATCACTGACAGCGGGATCCAAGGCAGCCGCGGCGGGAACGCGCTGTTCCCCTCCTGCTACGGAGCTCCCGCGATAGTATCGCGGGATCTCTGGCGCTCACGTGACAGCCCGGGGTCCTGGCTAGACCCCTGATGCTGTCACTGAGCAGTTCCGTGTTGTGGTTAGCAGGCGCTGCCAACCACAACTGGTCCGCGACTCTGAGAGATACAGATGAGCTGCAGCTCATCTATATCTCCCCGAAGCGATCGGACTGTGCAGCAAGGTGCCTCTTAAAGGGGCAGTGTAGAAATAAGAATAAATGAAAAAACAAAGTTTTTAAAAACCTGTAAGAAAAAAAAATATATAAAAGTTCAAAACAACCCCCTTTTCCCCCAATCACAATAAAAATATAAAAAAAAAATACACGTTTGGTACCGCTGCATTCAGAATTGCCCGATCTATCATCATATTAAATCCGGTAATGAGAGCCCTAAACCCCGTCACGGAAAAAATTGTCCAAATGCCAAAATTCTGTTTTTTTTGGTCGCCACAACATGCTATAAAATGCAATAACGGGCGATCCTCAAAACTGCGGATCCCCCCAAAATGGTATCACTCGAAACTTTAGCTCAAGACACAAAAAATAAGCTGTCACATAGCCCCAGATCCCGAAAAATGAGGACACTATGGGTCATAGAACATAGTGCAAAAAGTTCTTTTTTTTTTTTTTCAAACTTCTGAATTTTTTTTCACCACCTACTGTAGATACCAGTAAAGGTATACATGTTGGGTGTCTACGAACTCGTACCAACCCGAGGCATCACCCCTTCATGTCGGTTTTCCCATATAGTGAACATGGCGACTAAAATACCCAAAAAACAAACGTGTTATTGCACTTTTTTTGCAATTTCCCTGTACACTATATGAAAAAAATAAATTATTGCATATGAAATTACAACTTGTCTCGCAAAAAACAAGCCATCATATGTCTATATCAACGGAAAAATAAAAAAGTTATGGCTCTTGGAAGCAGGGGAGCAAAAGACGAAAATTAAAAATGAAAAATTCCAAGGTCATGAAGGGGTTAAAAATCATTATTTCTGTTGGTCTTATATAATATTCTAATTTTCTGAGATAAATGAATTTAGGGTTTTCATTGGCTGTAATACATAATCATCGATATTAACAGAAATAAACAATTGAAATAGATCACTCTGTTTGTAATGATTCTATATAATATATGCATTTCACTTTATCTATTGAATTACTGAAATAAATTAACTTTTTGATGATATTCTGATTTATTGGGATGCACTTGTATCTATCTATCTATCTATCTATCTATCTATCTATCTATCTATCTATCTATCTATCTATCTATCTATCTATCTATTCTTGCATCTATCAATATTTTTACATGTTGCTTTCTTTTTGTTGAAAAAACAATGTATATAGAGTAATGTAACATGTTAAAGATGATGTTAAAAATGCTCTGTACACGGACGGCAGACGGACAGCAGTTGAGGGAAAAATCACATTAGCATTGCACTCACATGACAAAAGGATTGAGACTCGCATGTCACTCAAAGACCTTTTCAGGAGCAACAACAGAGTGATATTTCACACACAGATGTGAGTGAACACTTATGCTATCTGCCCACTGAGCTTTTTTGTTGCGTTTTGTGTGCAGCGTTTACTGCACCAAAAACGCATGACCCACAGTTTTATAATGGAAATCAATGTGATTTTCAAAAAACTGTGCCCACTATCTGCATTTTTCAGTGGAGCCAAAAACGCATCCGTTTATAAAAGTCCCTGTCAATTATCTTGTGCTTTTTTTGGGCTGTGATTTCCAGTTGCCAGTCATTCTAATGAGCTGAAAAAAGTGCACTAAGACTGTGTTCACACGCTGTGTATTTGTCGCTTTTTTTACGGGGAAAAATGCACATAAAAAAAGCGTGAGAGAACAACTTCAATTGCGCTTTTTTATCCAGTGCTTATAATGAGGCCTATGGAAGAAACACACATAAAAAACTGGATACAATTGACATGTTCATTCTTTTTACGTACGCATTTTTTGCTCCAAAAACGCTGCGTAAAATTACGCGACATCTGAATGGCACAATTTGAATGTCCATTCACTTTGCTCGGAAATGCAGATGCACATGCGTTTTTGGGGCAAATACGTGCGTAAAAAAACGCGCCAAATACACAGCGTGTGAAAAAAAAAAGCACAATGGGCACATACCAGAAAGCATGCATGTTTTTTTGAAGGAGCTGTGTTTTTGAGGCTGGAAGAAAGTAGCCCAAACAAATAGGAACAGTGGGCACTTAGCCTGATAGTGAATAATGGTGTCCACAGCAGGTGAAGAGGAGTGCTGTTGTATAGTGAAAAACTATGATGGAGTGGATGGTTTTCTCTGCCAATTGCATCATAAATAGTATGAGGGTTCGGACTAGAAAGGATATGTGGACACTAGTTATGAGCAAATAGTAAGATATCTGGGTTCGGTTTATTTATACTAAATACTGTTCCAGTATTCATCACAAATTTGTAGCTCAAGCATTTTTCTGGAAGATTTTCCTGAAAACTATTCAAGTTCCCCATTGACTTGCATTAGGTTTGTTATGTGTGACAATACTGGAACATTTCAAATTATTCAGTATGAATAATCCAAACCCGAATATCCTATTATTCGCTCTCTTAAGAGACTTTTCAAGGGGCCTAAGCTTTGGAGTTGGGAACGAAGTATGTATGTTCACATAAAATATCAAGCTTAAAGGTGGGTTTACACGCTCAGATATCTGAAACAATATCGTTAGGAATGTCACGTGACCGTTGTCGTTTCGACATCGTTAGTGCGATGTGACACGCAAGGATATCGTTAACGATGTCTAATTGGCAATGAGCCAGCGTCGTTCAGAACAACTTTGTGAACGATTGGATAAAGGGCAGGAATAGGAGAATTCTGAACGATATCGTTCATGTAGGTGTCACACTGAACAATGCTGCAATTTGTAGGAGCGTTAATTGGACGATGAACGATGGATTTGAGGTCAAGAGCTCAAATTTATGATGAACGATCTAATGATTTTACCTTCAGACATTCGATGTTTACATGCAACGATTCAAAAACGATATTGTTTGAACGATCCGAAAAGCTTTGACGTTTCAACGATATTGTTTCAGATATCTGAGTGTGTAAACCCACCTTTAGGTTCCTTCTGCCAAGCTAGGTCCCATATTTATTGGTTCTTATGCAATAAATGGGGTAATTAACCCCCCAGCTTTCTGTCTGAAACTTCCGCCTACTTTTACGATACCCAATGTGTTTCATAAGTAATTCCTCAAGCCATATTGTTCCCCAGTTCACCCAGTGAGAAATCATCCCTTTGTTGTAGCTAATTGTAATATGGAGTATAAAGTGCAGAGAATCCCAGATTCTCGTATGGTGAGAGGGAATGTACAATATCTGGTGCATTGGAGGGGTTATGACCCAAAAGAGAGATCCTGCGATCCAACAAGTAATATCAACTCGAAAAATCTGATCAAGTAGTTTCATCTTCAGTTTCCCAATAAACTTGGTCCTAACGGTCCACAAGCCCCATGTAAAAGGGTGGTGGTGGGGGTACTGTCACATCTCCACCATATCTTGCTCTTGCAACATCTGCCTAGCTCTTGCTGTGTTTTCTCCTGGCTTAGACCCTGCTAGGCAACATTTCCTGCCTATGGTTTGCATCTCTGGACAGCAGCCCTTCCATTGGTAACAATCCACTGGACCCCATTGTAAATCCAGATCCCTGTTTTAGGGTAGAGGGTGTCAGATTTTCTCTAGATTCTGCCAAATGGAGTGGGTTGTGTCAAGTCTGTCCAAAGTAGTCTTTTTGAGTCTTTGGACTCCTAAGTCCTGAGGTCCTGGGTTCAATTCCCACCAAGGACAACATCTGCAAGGAGTTTGCGTGTTTGCGTGGGTTTCATTTGGGCACTCCGGTTTCCTCCCACATTGCAAAGACATACTGATAGGATGTGTAGATTGTGAGCCTTAATGGGGACAGCATTACTGATGCATGTAAAGTGCTATGGAATTAATAGCGCTATATAAATGAATATATATTATTATTATTATACAGACCTTATAATAAGGATCAGAGAACACCCACTGTTACACAACTGTCCTGGATCCAAGCTTTGCTTACCTCATCCCAGTCTGCATAACTCTATTGTGCTCCTCAAGCTTCTCAGGTGGCCCAACATTCTCCCTTGTAATCATCTGTATCTTGGAATTAAGTCTTTTAATGCTCTTGTGTCTTGTCTGCCTGCAGCTTCCCAGTTCTTTTACTACTGGCTTCAGGGTTTCCTGTCTTCCTGTGATCTACAGTACTTCTACTACCTGCTTCCTGGTCTACTGTATGCCTGCGGCTTGCAGTGGTTCAATTACCTGTTTCTTGTGTGTTTCATCTGCTTGCTGCATGGACGCCCGTGACCTGTGTGCCCACTTAGAATCTAGACTTGGAGGGTCCACTTCACCAGGTGAGCCGAAACACCCAATCATTTTGTTCTCTGTGAGATAACCTTCTGCAGTTCTGAAGATGCTTTCTCTCTTATCCTAATAGAAAACAAATGATTACTCATGTGTATAGGCAAGTTGAGAAATATAGTTGCCAGCCAATGCTCTTGTGTATAAGTGCTGTAAGTCTCATACGGAGTATATATGCATCTCTTGCAAAAAAATACACCAAAATAGTGATGCGTTTGTAACGCGTTTTTCACATGTTCCTTAGGGCCCTTTCACATCAGCGTTTTTTGAAATTTGCTGCAGATGCGGTGAAAAAACCGCATCTGCCGCGATTACCGCATACCGGCTGCACTTGCGGCGCGGTTGCGGTAAACTCCATGCAAAGTATAGGCGTACTTGCGGCAGGTGCGGCAAGTGCGGTTTTGCACTTGCGGCAGGTGCGGCAGCGAAAAAAACCGCGGTCAGCCGCGTTTTTTTTCGCTGCCGCACCTGCCGCAAGTGCAAAACCGCACTTGCCTCACCTGCCGCAAGTACGCCTATACTTTGCATGGCGTTTACCGCAACCGCGCCGCAAGTGCAGCCGGTATGCGGTAATCGCGGCAGATGCGGTTTTTTCACCGCATCTGCCGCAAATTTCAAAAAACGCTGATGTGAAAGGGCCCTTATGAGTTTTGGATGCGTTTTTTTTTCATGTGTTTTTCATGCATTCTGGAATGGAAAAACGCTGCAAAAATGCAGCAAGAACTGACCTGCTGCAGGTATATTTCTGCACCACATCTGCAAGTGAAAAAAAGTAACATGCACAAAACTTCAGAATTCTCATTGACTTTGCTGGCACATCGATTGGCATACAGTTTTGTGACAAAACTGCACTAAAAACACACCATGTGCACATAGCCTAAATGTCTCCCTTTTCAATCAGTAATCTCAGCATTGCTTTTATAGTGTGTGTGTGTGTGAACTGAGCCTTTTCCTTCAGTAATCTTTAGAGAAGAACATCACGAAGGATGCAGGTATGTTTTACATTTTAGTGGTAGCTCATGAAGGTTTTCATTAATATACACCACAATGTAATTACATTCTTAATTTTTACCTGAAGGCAGAAGTCCAGACACATGCTAAATTAATTTTACTACCAGTCTTCTGTAGGTTTACTGTCAAAGAAATTAGCAGATGTACACAGGTACAAGTAAAAGGTGGTTGAGCGTTAATTTATGACATTATTCATGCATGAAATGAACAAGCGATGATAAAATCGGTGGTTTAGATAAGATTGAAGAGTAATCTGATATTTCCATGAGGCTCACATATGTTATCTGTCCTTGTCATAAATACACGGTAAATAAGATCTGCGGGTGGGTTTACAACCTGCTTGATGCCAAGAAGCTTTAGGTCCAACTTATGTCTGTGAAATGGGTGGCCTGGCTCATTTGCACATTCTGCCTCTGTTTTCATACAAGAAGTGCAGCCCTAGTTAGCATAGCTTAAGGGAATCTGACACAACACAGGGAATGCTAATTACAGTAACCAACTGGCAATGATGCATCCAAAATTAAATGGCCTGTAACTGAGCAGATGAATTTTTATAGCCCCAAGTCCAAAAAAACAAGGAAATGTTGTTAAATTAAAGGGCATGCCTTAATAAGAGTGGAATTGTTACTCAGGATATTTTGTCCTTTAATGAACACAGATTACAAGATGTAATTTTCTAGCACAATTTCTTATGGGCTGAGGAGTATTTATTCCCAATTAGCAGTGCAGCCAATAGCCTTGATCTATGTAGATATGCACTTTGAATCGTAATGAGAACCTACCTTTTAAATACGGTAGTCATTTTATAAAGACACTGTATAGTGTGATCAATCATAATTTCAGATTTATAAAAATAATATGCATTTTAATATATTGAAGCAAGGTGATATGTCTCACCTGGAGAGATGAATCCTTGAACCTTGGATAAACAGCCTCTTATGCTCGACGGGAAGAAGGTGTTTGTGTAGCCGACTGGCCCATTCGGAGCAGGACAGCAACTGATGCTACAGAGCTAGGCTGGAGTCAAACTACCACATTACTTCTGCAGGGATCACACCATCTGGACCAGTTGGTGGCTTGCTTGACATTAGCCTATCAGCTTCATGTATTTCTATGCAGCTGTCACTCTCAGGTTAGAAGAGCCTCTGGCCAGTCCGGCATTTTTTGATGCGGTCCTCATGTGAGTCATATGCTAGTGTGATTCCAGCCTTACAATCAATAAGGGATCAGAGTATATTCAGTGATTAGAAACAAGTGTTGCGTCCTGCAGAATTAGTCATCATAAATATCGGTAAACATCTATAAACTCTGGTGGTGTGGGAAATCAGCTCTTTGGCCATTTTGTTTATACACGCAGATATGATTAGTGCAAAGGGCTATTGTGAAGTATGATGGTTAGCAGTCCTATAGAAGAATTACTGAGACTTTATGAGGAGCAACAGTGCTCTCCTTGGATTCAGTGGTGCTGAAGAGAAAGAAGTCCAGCCAGAGCCTTTGTTGTAGTCGTTGCCGGGACACACCAAAATCTGTGCAGCCGCATGGGACATAGTGTCCTGCGTGGTCTAAGTGGTGCCCCACTGCCAAACAACGACATTTAGGGATCAGCAGTGGTGAGGTGATGGTGTATTTCGAGAGCGGCCTTGGTGAGATCCTGAGTTATCAGCAGTAGAAAGAAAGCTAAAGTACTTTCCTGTAAGCCTGAGGCACCAGCCTTGCTCAGTGCTGAGTTACCAGAGTAGCAGAACTGAGTTGTTCAAGAAATTCAGAGTCAAAGTTAGTCAGAGATTTATGAGGGGCATTACTTCAGGGATGTAATGATTGCAGTCTCAAAAGTTGCGGCTGCAAAGGGGCCCGGACTCACAAGGGCCCGCTCCGCCCACCGATCTCAGCTTTTGCTTCATATGGATATGGGTCCCTGAGTACACAAATCCATGGAACTGCCGCTTTAGTACCCGTTTCTCAGGGAGGGGAGCCTCCTACTTCCCACTGCTGTCGCCCACACCCCGCCCCTCACTTCCTCTTACCAGCTGGCTTTCCATTTGCGTTCCACTGTGGAACACATATAATGCAGGCTGGTGCTGCCTCCTCCACACTAGGAGTAGGCGACACTTCCTGCTTTGAGTGCACGCTGACACCGCCACCTATTCCTGAGTTTTCAGTTTTTGCAAGGAGACTCGTGCAGTGAGGGAACTGGGAGAGGTAAGTACAGATTTATTTTTTTTAATAAATGCACGGTGGCCAGAGGATTATGGGGGGAGGAGGGGTGGTTCATTATACTATACTAAGAGTTATGAGGCTGCACTATATAGAAAGATATGAAACTGCACTATATGGAGACTTATGAGGCTGCATATATAAGGCTACACTATATGAGGTTGCACTATATGTAGAGTTTTGAGACTGTACTATATGGAGAGTTTTAAGGCTGCACTATATTGAGAGTTTTGAGGCTGCAATATATGGAGAGTTTTGAGGCTGCACTATATGGAGGGCTATGAGGCTGTATTATACTATATGGAGGGCTATGAGGCTGCATTATACTATATGGAGGAATGTGAGGTTTCATTATACTATATGAAGGGATATGAGACTGCATTATACTATATGGTGGGATGTGAGACTGCATTATACTATATGGAGGGATGTGAGGCTGCATTATACTATATGGAGGATAATCGGGGTGCATTATAATGTATGAATGACTATGGTGGCTTATGAATGGGGACTATGGGATGCATAGAGGACTATGGGGGTACATTTTAATATATGGTGGAATGTGGGGATGCATTATAATAATTGGAGGACTATTGTGGGAGGAGGAAGACCATATACACCATGATGAAGGACATATATACCACGATAAGAGCCATATACCATGAGCAGGACCATATATAGCAGGATGAGGGACATTGATAAATAATGAAGGGGGAAGGGTCAATTTGTGAGTCTTTTTTTTTTTTTATCAATCATTTTTATTGGTTTAACAACAAATAACATATAATCATTAATACAATCAGATGCAAAATAATGTATTATTAACAATGTACATTTTGAAAATTCACCGATCATTCTATCAATAATAAAAGTATAGCCCTCCCCTTGCCCTGAAGTACATTTCAGAGCAACTTATAGAGCACAACAGTTCTCAAAGACTTTACATTAATATTGAGCATCTTCAACATTTTACCTTTTCACCATTTAATATCTCAATTCTCGCACCTCAATCGTAATTTGCCCACAGTCCCGCCCAAATCCTCCAATGCATACTATTCCGAATATTTAAAGGATATCATCACATTTTGAATTTTCGTATCATTAAGGGAGTATTCCATGAACGATCTCCACTTTTGAAAGAATCGTTTGGCCAAGCTCTTTATGCTTCTCACCGTTTTCCTCTTTTCCATATACATTGTCTCTACTAGTGTCGAGTGTATTTCTTTTTTTTCCTGGCAATGTTTTGTTTAACCAGTGCTGGAGAATAAGGCGCTTTGCCACCAACGCAATTGTGTGGAATAATATATGCAAATTCCCCCCTTGCACCCTATTTTCCGTATAATGAAATAACCAGTGTAGTGGATCTAAATCTACTCTGATGCCGCATACCCTGTGGACCATAGTTTGCACTTTTTCCCTAAATACACGGGATCTTGGGCATGACCATAATCTATGTTCTAGATCAGTTCAGGACTGCCCACATTTAGGACAGCTCACCAGTGTATCTGGATGCCTGGGATGTGGAGGGATATTAAAACCCAGTATTGTACCATGTATAATTTTGAATTGGCTATCTCTCCATTTTTCATTGATTATGTATTTTCTAACCATCCCCCACCCACACAATATTTTCTGTGTTAAATCTGCCCCTTCATAGTAGAGTCGCCATCTTCCAAACATCTTGTCTTTACCCATTGGCTGTAGCTCAAGTCTCAATATCTTATATACAGAGGAAATTGTAATATCCAGAACATCTCTAGATATTAAAGCATCCCATACAGTCTCTGATATTTCCTTTGTGACTTCCCTTAAGTTTTGTAAGACATAATGTTTCAGTTGACCGAATTGTATTAATTGAAATTTAGGTAAACGGAATTTGTTCAAGATTTCCCATCCTGTCATCCATCTCCTTTCCGACACATTTAGCAAATCTTATTCACTAAATCTCAAATTATGATAAATGTGACTCAAAATAATTTATTAACTCTCCAAAGGAGTGCACAATTAAGATAGCTTTTTTTATTTAATTATTATTAAAATCGGTCAGTAGTGTGTGTATGCCCTACACCTGTAATCCAGTGAATACTGAGCAGTAGGGAAGGGGGAACCTATAATCCCACACTCACCCTATCCTCTGCCCCTGCCTGTCTACGGAGTTTTATACACATAACGTGTCAGGTGTCCCCGTTCCACGGTGGCTAGCCCTAGTGTCCCTGTTGCTACACTATGGCCATTACCACCCCTGGGAATCTGTCCTGGTCTCAGGTGTATCTCAAAGTAGATGTGGGTCGACCCCCATCATCTTCCCTGTGTGTGTATGATTTGATTTTGCATCGAAGGGTGTTTTATTTATAATTTTTGGTGCATAAGAATGCTATGTAGCATAACCTCCACTGGCGGATTAATATCTATTACATACAGAATAGACCTTAGAAGGATATAGTGATGTGTCTCAAGCCCCACTCTGTACTACCCACAGGGGTCCGGTCTCAGGTCTGCTGTGTCCTATAAACCACCCTCATCAGATATATGGCTAACGTCAGTGTCAGTGTCCAGGTCACTATATGCACACCTTCCCTTGATCCTTATACATACATCATATGTATGTGTCCGCCCCTTTCTCACCCTGGAAACAACAAAAACCCTCACCGTGGCCCTAATCCATTCCCGCCTTGACTATTGCAACTCTCTATTAAGCGGCCTCCCCCTCACCAGACTTTCTCCTCTCCAGTCCATCCTTAATGCAGCAGCCAGGATCACCCATCTGGCCAATCGTTACTCAGATGCCTCTGCTCTGTGCCAGTCATTGCACTGGCTGCCCGTATACTACAGGATCAAATTCAAATTGCTTGTTCTCACCCACAAAGCTCTTCACAGTGCAGCTCCCCCCTACCTCTCCTCCCTCATCTCTGTCTATCACCCCACCCGCTCTCTACGTTCCTCAAATGACCTTCAACTAACATCTGCACTAATCCGATCCTCCCACTCCCGGCTCCAAGACTTTTCCAGAGCTGCACCAAACCTCTGGAATGCTTTACCCAAAGAAATCAGGACTATCCACAACTTGCATGGCTTCAGACGATCCCTAAAGACGCATCTTTTAAGGCGGCCTATCATACTCCCTAACATGTCCATTGTACTGTAGACAGTGAATGGGCTATCCTCTGGACATTATTCTTCTACAAACTCCACCAAACCATAAAGGTCTACACAGACTGATGACCATTCATGTAAGCTTAGCCCTATACCCCATTTCCTCAAGATGCCTGGACCACCAGTGCAATAAGCCCCGGCACCTTGTACAATCCCTATCCCGTTGTAGATTGTAAGCTCTTTTGAGCAGGGTCACCTTCATTTCTTGCTTTATTTATTGTATTTTTTTTTTTTCACATTGATTCTATGCCTATTGTTTTTGTATCCAATGATTGTACTTTATTTGTTCTCTATTGTAATTACTTACTGTATATTTTCTGTACGCTAACCCTACATTGTAAAGCGCTGCGGAATATGTTGGCGCTATATAAATAAAGCTTTATTATTATTATTATTATTATCATACATATCCCCTATTCAAGGGTACACCAGGTACAGAGATGACACTCAATCCCAGACAGATCGATGGTTCCCACAGGCAGGTGTATAGAATCGTTACTTATCTGATGCACATGATCGTTTAGTCAGTCCCAGTCATACATCTCGACGCGTTTCTGCCCGCTATCATCGCTGGGCGTCCTCAGGAGAGACTGTGCTGTCAGATACCGGTCCAGCCTTATTCAGGTCACCGGGGGCGCTGTACAAGGTGGTGTGATAACCTCCCCTCCTTCCTCATTGGTGTCAGCGTCACAGAGTGCCCCTCAAGGCTCCCTTATATCTCCCATGTACTCAGGGGAGTTGGAAACGTGTGTCGGCTCCCACCATGCATTTAGGACGCTACTTCCGGTTTCGCGGGTCCCGGACCGGAAGTGCGTCATCCGACACGCTGGGCGGAGCTATCCGCGCTTGCGTTCCACCTGCCGCACATGTGACTTCCGGTATGCGTTCCAAATACCGGAAGTCCATCAAAATCGTCATTTATACGCCCCCATCTCCTCTGGGAGACACACAGGACGTGCAGGGACACGTGCACGTCCTGTGTGTCTCCCAGAGGAGATGGGGGCGTATAAATGACGATTTTGATGGACTTCCGGTATTTGGAACGCATACCGGAAGTCACATGTGCGGCAGGTGGAACGCAAGCGCGGATAGCTCCGCCCAGCGTGTCGGATGACGCACTTCCGGTCCGGGACCCGCGAAACCGGAAGTAGCGTCCTAAATGCATGGTGGGAGCCGACACACATGTTTCCAACTCCCCTGAGTACATGGGAGATATAAGGGAGCCTTGAGGGGCACTCTGTGACGCTGACACCAATGAGGAAGGAGGGGAGTTATCACACCACCTTGTACAGCGCCCCCGGTGACCTGAATAAGGCTGGACTGGTATCTGACAGCACAGTCTCTCCTGAGGACGCCCAGCGATGATAGCGGGCAGAAACGCGTCGAGATGTATGACTGGGACTGACTAAACGATCATGTGCATCAGATAAGTAACGATTCTATACACCAGCCTGTGGGAACCATCGATCTGTCTGGGATTGAGTGTCATCTCTGTACCTGGTGTACCCTTGAATAGGGGATATGTATGATGTATGTATAAGGATCAAGGGAAGGTGTGCATATAGTGACCTGGACACTGACACTGACGTTAACCATATATCTGATGAGGGTGGTTTATAGGACACAGCAGACCTGAGACCGGACCCCTGTGGGTAGTACAGAGTGGGGCTTGAGACACATCACTATATCCTTCTAAGGTCTATTCTGTATGTAATAGATATTAATCCGCCAGTGGAGGTTATGCTACATAGCATTCTTATGCACCAAAAATTATAAATAAAACACCCTTCGATGCAAAATCAAATCATACACACACAGGGAAGATGATGGGGGTCAACCCACATCTACTTTGAGATACACCTGAGACCAGGACAGATTCCCAGGGGTGGTAATGGCCATAGTGTAGCAACAGGGACACTAGGGCTAGCCACCGTGGAACGGGGACACCTGACACGTTATGTGTATAAAACTCCGTAGACAGGCAGGGGCAGAGGATAGGGTGAGTGTGGGATTATAGGTTCCCCCTTCCCCTACTGCTCAGTATTCACTGGATTACAGGTGTAGGGCATACACACACTACTGACCGATTTTAATAATAATTAAATAAAAAAAGCTATCTTAATTGTGCACTCCTTTGGAGATTTAATTTAGCAAATCTTCTAACGTTTTGACGCCCTTCTTTCGCCATTCTATAAACAGGCTGTTCTCTTTCCCCAATTTAAAGGCCGGGAATGCCCAAGGATTCAGGCATTTTGATACCCTCCAGGACATCTTCAATTTTTTCCTCACTTTCTTCCAAGTTGCTATAGTGTCTTTGCAAATTGTTGAGCATTTAATATGTGGAGGTAAGTAGTGCAAAGGAGAGTGCAATAATGCCAATAACTCCCAGGGTCCGCAAAATGCAGGGCCAGATCAGAATATCTGCTGGTTCTCTTTACCCAGTCTAAAGGCCACGTTACACACACAGATATCTGTTCAGATATCGGTCACAGATCTCTGGTTGCAGTGAAATCATGGACAGATTGTTCCATTTCGTGGCTGTCTACAAATTAAGCAATGTGTCCATGATTTCACTGCAACCAGAGATCTGTTCAGATGTTGGTCACAGATATCTGTGTGTGTAACGTGGCCTTTACACAAATCTCAATATGCATGCTAAGTTATACCCCCTCACATTAGGCATCCCAACTCCCCCCCCTTCCTCTTTTTGGTGCATTAAGGATCTAATGGGTATCCGTGCTCTCTTCCCCTTCCATATAAATTTTTATTATTATTATTATTTATTCATATAGCGCCATTGGTTCCATGGCGCTTTACATAAGAAATGGGGGTAACAAGAACAGGTACAGTACATATGAACAGTCAAGGCTTGCTGATACACGACGGGAGAGGATCCTGTCCACGAGGGCTCACAATCTACAGGGGTGGAAAGGACACGATAGGAGGGAAAGCGACTAGCGTTTGGTGGAGCGGCGCTGGGTCTCGTCATAGGTTGTAGGCTTGTTGGAATAGATGAGTTTTCAGGTACTTTTTGAAGCTCCTAAGGGTAGGCGAGTGTCTGACGTGCTGGGGGAGAGAGTTCCAGAGTTTAGGGGAGGCGCGGGAGAAGGCTTGTAAGCGGTTGTGGGAGGATGAGATGAGGGGGGAGGAGAGGAGGAGTTCTTGTGAGGAGCGTAGGTTGCGTGCGGGTTGGTATCGGGAGACCATGTCGGAGATGTAGGGGGGGACAGGTTGTGGATGGCTTTGTAAGTCAGGGTTAGGATTTTAAAGCGAGGTCTTAGGGAGGTGGGGAGCCAGTGGAGTGCTATGCGGAGAGGGGAGATAGGGGAGTAGCGAGGAGGCAGGTGGTTTAGACGGGCAGCTGAGTTTAGGATAGAGCGGAGAGGGCAAGGGAAGAGGCAGGGAGGCCGGTGAGCAGTAGGTTGCAGTAGTCAAGGCGGGAGATGATGAGGGCGTGGACGAGGGTTTTGGCAGTGTCATAACCAAGAAACGGGCGGATACGTGAAATGTTCTTGAGCTGGAGTCGGCAGGAGGTGGCGAGGGCTTGGATGTGGGGCTTGAAGGAGAGGGAGGAGTCTAGGGTGACCCCGAGGCACTTTGCGTGGGGGACTTGGGAGAGGGAGCAGTCATCGACTAGGATTGACAGGTCTGGTAGAGGGGGAGGGCGGCTGGGGGGGAAGACAATGAACTCTGTTTTGTCCATGTTCAACTTGAGGAAGCGAGTAGAAAAGAAAGATGAGATGGCGGACAGGCATTGGGGAATTTTAGACAGGAGGGAGGTGATGTCAGGTCCGGAGAGGTAGATCTGGGTGTCGTCGGCGTAGAGATGGTACTGGAGGCCATGGGACTCAATGAGTTGACCTAGGCCAAGGGTGTAGATGGAGAAAAGTAGCGGTCCCAGTACCGATCCCTGGGAGACGCCGACAGTAAGGGGGTAGGACAAGGAAGAGGTGTGGGAGTGGGTGACGCTGAAGGTGCAGTCCGTGAAGTATGAGGAGATCCAGTTGAGGGCGAGGTCGGTGATGCTAAGGGATTTGAGGATTTGGAGTAGGAGGGAGTGGTCAACTGTGTCGAAGGCGGCGGATAGAGGACGGAGTAGTGTTTTTTTACTCTTTGCGGTCAGTAGGTCATTGGTGACTTTAGTGAGGGCTGTTTCAGTGGAGTGGTGAGGTCGGAAACCGGATTGTAGGCGGTCGAAGAGGGAGCAGGAGGATAGGTAGGAGGACAGTTCGGAGTGGACGTGTTGTTCAAGTAGTTTGGATGCGAAAGGGAGAAGAGATATTGGGCGGTAGTTGGCGACTGATGAAGGGTCAAGGGAGGGTTTTTTGAGGATGGGTGAGATTAGGGCGTGTTTGAAGGATGAGGGAAAGATGCCAGTAGTAAGTGATAGGTTGAAAAGGTGGGTTAGGGCAGGGATGAGGACAGCTGTGAGGTTTGGGATGAAATGGGAGGGGAGTGGGTTGAGGGCGCAGATGGTGAGGTGAGATCGTGACAGGAGGGCGGAGAGCTGGGCTTCAGTCACACTGGAGAAGCTTCCTTTGGTCAAGGAGGGTTGGGCGGCAATGGGGGTTCGTTGGGTGGACGTTGGGCCAAAGCTTTCTCTAATTTTGTCAATCTTTTATTAATAAAATTTGGAGAAGGCTTTGTTAATCCTATTTACGTTGTCATGATGCAACAACATTGGTATTGTTTGCAGAGGATATAGTAATCTGGCGAAGCTTAACATCTTGATAAAATGGCAGCGCCCCAACAGTGATAGGGGCAGCCCTCTCCACCTCTCCAATTCTCTTTTTATCTTTACTATGATTGGCGTAAAATGTAACTTATAAATCTGATTTGGTGTTCTAACTCAATTCACTCCTAGGTACTTGAGGTAATCCTTCGCTTTTGGGATCCCACATACATCTCCACCCTGTTCTCGCACCTTATATGTTCTCATAAATAGGATTTCACACTTGTTTTTATTTAAACGGAAACCTGAGAACTAATTTGTGTGTCTTTAAAGGATTTAGAATGTTACATGGGGCCCATACTGTAAATTTCGCAGCAGAGCCCACCAGACTCTAGTTACACCACTGCGTTCATTTAAGATCTCCTCTGACTCACTTCTGTTTATCAAAGGACAGTGAAACTGTACATATGTAATGATATAAGTCTTTATAGGTTATCTGCCAATTTGCAACTCTGAAATTATAACGGCCTTTTTTTTACAGGTGCTGAAGTGGTGTGAGTTGTGATAATGGACTCAGTGGAATTCAGAGCAGTCATCAAGTTTCTTTACTTGTAAGGCTGCACATCACGTCTCGGCCAGAAAGGTATATCTGAGTGTCATCAGTGTACAGATGATATTGGAAGCCATGGGACTTTATGAGTTGACCCAGGCCAAGGGTATAAATTGAGAAGGGTAGGAGTCCTAAGACAGAGACTTGCGGGACTCCAACAGAGAGAGGGTGGGATGAGGAGGGACTGTGGGAGTGGGAAATGCTAAACATGTGGTCAGCAAGGTATGAGGTGATCCAGGACAGGGCGAAGTCTTTGACACCAAGCAAAAAGAGGATCTGTAGTAGGAGCGAGTGGTCAACTGTGTGAAAGGCAGAGGACAGGTCTAGAAGGAGGAGTATAGAGAAATGTCTTTTAGCTTTGGCAGTAAGTAAGTCATTAGTAACTTTCATCAGGGCAATTCCGGTGAAGTGGTGGGGTCGGAAGCCAGATTGGAGGTTGTCATAGAGAGAGTTAGACAAGAGGTAGGAGGAAAGTTGAGTATGGAAATGCTTCTTAAGGTGTTTCCAAGCAAATAGGAGCAGCGATATGGGGCGATAGCTGGCCATAGTAGTTGGGTAAAGGTTTTACTTTTGGAGGATAGGCTTGATCGTGGCATATTTAAAAGCAGAGGGGAAGGTGCCAAAAATCAGCGAAAGGTTGAAGATGTGAGTTAGGGCTGGGATAAGCATGGTGGTGAGGTTGGCGAGGAGGTGGGAGGAGATGGGGTCCAGTGCACAGGTGGTGAGGTGTGATTTGGAGAGGAGATGAGTAAGCTCATCTTCAGTGATGTGGGAAAGGGACTGTAACTGCCCCGCGGTCCAGCGCCTCCGCCCTGCACCCTGTCCGTCCCTCTTCCCATGCAGTTACCCTTCCTTCCCCGTTCCGGGGTCGGGGTTCCAGGTTGCAAGCCATCCGCAGGTGACCCCGGGGCTCCGGGGTGCTCCATCGCACACCTGCTGCTCAGACCGTCGCTCCCTGACTGCTGCCCCGCTCTGCTTCCCCTCGGTGTGTTCACTAGGGGGCGGGGCCGCTCTCTCTGTTACCTTTATAGGGCCAGCTGGCCAATTAGTCTGCCCCGCCTCCCGGCCAATCTCTGTAGGGCAGCAGGTATATAAAGTGTGCACTTGCTTCTGGACCTTGCCGGGGCAACTTCATTCATCCCGAGGTTGCCGGTCCTGGTCCTGTTGTATGATGTTATTCTGCAGTGTTTAACACTCATCTGTTTGTTCTTGTTGCAGGTGCGCATTTACTCTTAGACCTTGCCGGTTCCCTTCATTCATCCCGAGGTTGCCGGTCCTGGTCCTGTTATATGATGTTATTCTGCAGTGTTTAACACTCATCTGTTTGTTCTTGTTGCAGTGTCGCTGTTCTGCCTCCGGGCAGCTCCGTGCTCTTTTGTGCCTCTCCTTGCTGTTCCGAGCTGCTCCGTGTCGCTCCGTGCCGCGTTACTACCATTCCTTTGGACCGTCCTTGTGTGGTTTTCTCTGGTCTTCCCCCGGACCGGACTCCGTGGTGGTCGCAAGTCTCCGTGCTGTTTCCGTGCAGTTCCCCTGCCACTTATCCGGACCGTCCTGGTGTTGGTTCTCTAGCCTTCCTCCAGGCCAGCCTCCATAGTGTTCTTCATTTTACTACTTTTGTTGTTCTTTGGGTTTTTTGCATTCTGTGTTATTCCTCTGTTTTTCTTTACCGCCTGAGGGTCGGTTTAACAAGGGTAATCCCGCTCACAGACCTTCCGGAGCTCCGTGCTGGGAGCAAATCCCTGTATAGGGGTCAAGGCCTTCCCGGGCGTCTCCGGAGGAAGGAACTGTGAGGGGGCCCTGTGGCCTTTCCTAGGGGTAGGCTCCTTGTATCAATAAAACCCTTTATGCAATATAGATTCTAGTCCGGTTCTCTCTCTCTAACCTGGTATCAGCATCCGCTCCGGCAGCGGTCCAGCGGGTCCACGTCTCGTTCGCCCCTAGGGCGTGACAGGGACGTTATGAGGGAAGGGTAGAGGTCTGGTATATGGAGTGGTTGGGGTGGTGGAACAATGAAGGCTTGCCTTGTTTGATCGATGTAAATATACACATGCAATAGAGACTGCTTTGGGCTGAATACACAATAGACTGCTGCTCTATGTTTACACAATATAGAATACACAATTGAGACTGCTGCTGGCTGAGGTTTACTTAAGGCGTTTTATGATCAGTCATATTAAGTCTAATACTAAGGACATCCGAAACATGTAAGGCGGGGAGCCTGCGTGGTCAAGTACTTTTTAATGTTTTTAAGAAGAACCTGAATAAAGATATGTAACTTTATGGATAAAGTCGGCAGCCGGACCTTTAGTATATAAAGGCACACTGTAATACAAGATGTAGAGTGGACCTGTTTATACAGTATCATGCTGTGTATAGACAGACAGACACACAGACAGACAAACAGACACACATCATACTCACCCCCAGCAGCAGCTACAGCGTTAAAATCCTACCAGGCCCACGCGCTGTGTGGTGACTTCTGGTTTGTACTGTACATGTCAGCCTATTGGGTGCATGCGCAGTACAAACCTGGTCGAGCCTGATGTCACTGAAGATGTCAGTCTTGGCAAGGCCAGCCCCCTCTGCTTCGGCGGCTGCAAGCTGTGGTAGCGATGGATAGGAGGGGCAGGGCCCGAGAAGAGGTGAGGGGCCCCAATCTTCTCCAGGCCTCTCACAGGAGTCAGAGCCATCATTCTCTGACAGCAGCCTTGCCCATTCTGCTATCGATGAATGCGCCATTCAGCAAGTGGAGGCTGTCATTTTTAACAATTGCACAGTAACCATTTGCCACCTAGCCCAAAATGTCAAAATTAGTGTGAGGTCCGTGGAAAAAATCATTCAAAACCATCTTCATATGCATAAGGTATCTTCTTGCTGGGTTCCTTGGCTGCTCACGCCTTTCCAGATAAAGGAACGAGTCAAATGTTTTCAGGCTCTATTGGTTATGTGCCATGGAAACCAGAGGAACTTTTCAACAGACTGATCACACAGGATGAAAGCTGGGTCCATCACTATGATCCGTAGACCAAAGTCCAGCTGATGCAATGGAAGCATCATGACTTACCACTTCCAAAGAAGGCATGTGCTCAACCCTTGGCAGACAAGGTTATGATAACTGGGGCATACTCTGCTTAACTACTGTGGAAATTGCGAGAGGCCATCAAAACCAAGAAACGTGTCATGCTCACTAAAGATGTCTGCCTTCTGCAAGACAATGCCCCAGTTCACAACTCACTTGTTGTCCAAATGGAAGCATGTTCCTGCAGATTTGAAATTCTATGACATCCCCCTTATTCACCTGACCTTGCACCGTCAGACTTCCACCTATTTCCAAAAAGGAAGTTATTTTTGAAGCGCAAGCCTTTTCCAGATGATGAGACTCTAAATTGCAAAGTCGCAACATGACTAGGAGCAACCTGTTGACTTCTACAAGCAAGGTTTTTACAGTTGCATAAAGAGATACGAGAAGTGTGTGTCCCTAGGTGGCACCTATGAAGAGAAGGCCTAATAACTGTGCCAAGTTTTGTTGCCCTCAGTCAATAGGAAGTGGGTCAGGGTAAATCTTCAATGAACGTCCTTCATAGCAAAACTGAGTTTGTTGCAGAGTTCGATATTCCACAGATTACACAATGATATAGCATTTTATCAGAGCTGAATATGCAGCCGAGTCCAATATTGCAGAGTTGGCACAGTGATATAGCTGACTCAGCAATATAGCAGAGCAAACACAACAATGCAGTAGAGTTGACTCAGTGTTGTAGTCGAGCTGAGTATGCAGCAAAGGCTAATATTACAGAACTGGCACAGCAAGATAGCAGAGGTTGCAGAGCTGTATTTCTTAGAAGGTTCAAATAAGAGCTGAGAAACAGTCCACAATAGTGATGTGGATGCCAGTAATTAAATATGTGGAGCGCATTGGGACGGGGTACTTGGTGCCGAACCGGGGTACTGCTGGGGATATCACGGCGGTCTTGGTCTTGACCATGTCCCGGGTTCTCACAAGTAAAAGGGGTATTTACAGGGATAGTTTGTCGTGACGCCACCCATGGGTTGTGGTCAGTAATGGGACCACCGCTGCAGCGCAGCTCTGCCAGGAGGATGAAGGGATGGATGGGCTGCAGCTGGGTGGAATAGCACGCCGCGGGTCGGACAGCTCCTGGCAGTGTAAAAGGAATGTAATGCACAGTTCAGAATACCTGGAATCAGACACGGGAAACTGGAGCAGGGTTCACCGGGTTTACTTTCAAGTTCTTCAGTTCAAGCAGTTTACAACACAGTTCACGGTATAGTTCAATTCACAACTTCATTAACTCCGGACACTTGAACCTTCTGTCGCTCTGAGACTCCTCACTCTTTCTATATGTCCTTTCAGGCTTGTTCTTTCTCTCTCTGTTCTTCCTGCGGATTGTATGGCGGCAGCCCAGCCCCTTGTATGTAGCTTCTCCCTATGTGTGTGGGCAGTAAGCCGGGTCCTCTTGGATGCTGCTTAGCCTCCAACCCTGTAGGGGGAACACGGATCTGGAATCTGTGTTCCACGCCGGTTTGTCTGGGGAGCCAGTGTGTAACTTCAGTCCCCCTCAGAGCCGACTCTCTGGTGTTAGCCTAGCCTGCAGTTACCCTGTCTTTCAAGGTGTTACCAGGCTCCTTCTAACCCGTGTGACTTCCAGTTGCAATCTGGGAATCTATCCCGCCTGTAGTTGGTCGGAGCTGCCGTGTTCCTTGGACCTGGTGATACCAGTCCGGTCTCTGTCCTCACACTCCCCTGGGATGCCCACTATAGACGAGCTTTCTCTCCATGGAATGGTGTCTCTGTGGATTCTGTGTCTCCAGGGAGCCCAATCCCACCGGGATGTGTCACTTTCTGTCTGCTGTTCTTTACCTCTCGGCTCACTCTGGCCTACTAACTCCTTCCTCCTCTTTTCCTCTATTTGTACTATCTGTCACCTGACCTTCCTTCCTTCCCACCCACTTTCCTCTAAATCCCACCACCCCTTGCTCGCCTAGAGTCCCGGGCTCCGGGTTGGGTGCTGTGCTCCTGTGGGTGTGTGTGCTGTGAGGGTGTTTGGTGCCCAAACTGTCTATCTATCTACCTGGCTGCAGTTCCCTACATGGCCACCCTGGTCGCAGGGGCGCCACAAATACACAATTAGTCTTCCATTTCCTGAGCTTTTGAGTGATGTCACAAAATTTATTAAAGTGCGTTGAGTTGCAACAGCAACCTGATACACCAAGAAACAGGGAGAGCTATCTAAAAGGGGAGGCTCAGTGCTTTTTGCCAGGACACATGATAACAAATGGGCTCATCATTAGTGATGGGTGAACCCAAACTGTAAAGTCTTGGGTCTGTACTGAACACCTAGTGTTTGTGCATGGACCCCAAACACCGACTTCCTTGAGAGGTCCATGTAGCTATTTGGGTTCGGCTAAGTAGTCTGTAACAATAAGCAAACTGGTGATTAAAGCAGGAAAATTATTCTTACCAGTCTCCCGCTGTAGTCACACCTTCTTCTGGACCCGCTCATTAAAGCTTAACAACCAGTACAGCAAGTGATTTTAATAAACTTTCAAATATACTTCATAAGAGAAATCTGGTAGAAAACCATTCATAAGCCTTCTAGAAGATGTCCCCACTAGGGTGTTTATAAACCTCACATATAAGAGTGAGGGGGCGGGGCCTATATAGCATGACTGGGTACAGATCAGTGTATTAGATTACCTCAGACAAAGGGACTCCATGCTGTCAGCACAAAACTAGATGTGAAAATCCTTCATTCAGATAACTCTGCTCCATGCTGCAACTGATGGCAGCCACACAGCTCTGCTCTCACTGATAACATGGAGCAGCCAGATATGAATGCAGGAGATAAGATCTCTTGTCTTTGTGCTGACAGCCCGGAGCTCCCTGTCTCTGATGTAATCTGATACAGTGATCAGCTGTGGATGCTTTGCAGGCCCCACCCACTCCACTCTTATATAGGTACAGTTAGGGCCAGAAATATTTGGACAGTGACACAATTTTCGCGAGTTGGGCTTTGCATGCCACCACATTGGATTTGAAATGAAACCTCTACAACAGAATTCAAGTGCAGATTGTAACATTTAATTTGAAGGGTTGAACAAAAATATCTGATAGAAAATGTAGAAATTGTACACATTTCTTTACAAACACTCCACATTTTAGGAGGTCAAAAGTAATTGGACAAATAAACATAACTCAAACAAAATATTTTTATTTTCAATATTTTGTTGCGAATCCTTTGGAGGCAATCACTGCCTTAAGTCTGGAACCCATGGACATCACCAAACGCTGGGTTTCCTCCTTCTTAATGCTTTGCCAGGCCTTTACAGCCGCAGCCTTCAGGTCTTGCTTGTTTGTGGGTCTTTCCGTCTTAAGTCTGGATTTCAGCAAGTGAAATGCATGCTCAATTGGGTTAAGATCTGGTGATTGACTTGGCCATTGCAGAATGTTCCACTTTTTTGCACTCATGAACTCCTGGGTAGCTTTGGCTGTATGCTTGGGGTCATTGTCCATCTGTACTATGAAGCGCCGTCCAATCAACTTTGCAGCATTTGGCTGAATCTGGGCTGAAAGTATATCCCGGTACACTTCAGAATTCATCCGGCTACTCTTGTCTGCTGTTATGTCATCAATAAACACAAGTGACCCAGTGCCATTGAAAGCCATGCATGCCCATGCCATCACGTTGCCTCCACCATGTTTTACAGAGGATGTGGTGTGCCTTGGATCATGTGCCGTTCCCTTTCTTCTCCAAACTTTTTTTTTCCCATCATTCTGGTACAGGTTGATCTTTGTCTCATCTGTCCATAGAATACTTTTCCAGAACTGAGCTGGCTTCTTGAGATGTTTTTCAGCAAATTTAACTCTGGCCTGTCTATTTTTGGAATTGATGAATGGTTTGCATCTAGATGTGAACCCTTTGTATTTACTGTCATGGAGTCTTCTCTTTACTGTTGACTTAGAGACAGATACACCTACTTCACTGAGAGTGTTCTGACTTCAGTTGATGTTGTGTTCTTCTTCACCAAATAAAGTATGCGGCGATCATCCACCACTGTTGTCATCCGTGGACGCCCAGGCCTTTTATAGTTCCCAAGGTCACCAGTCAATTCCTTTTTTCTCAGAATGTACCCAACTGTTGATTTTGCTACTCCAAGCATGTCTGCTATCTCTCTGATGGATTTTTTCTTTTTTTTCAGCCTCAGGATGTTCTGCTTCACCTCAATTGAGAGTTCCTTTCACCGCATGTTGTCTGGTCACAGCAACAGCTTCCAAATGCAAAACCACACACCTGAAATCCACCCCTGACCTTTTAACTACTTCATTGATTACAGGTTAACGAGGGAGACCCTTCAGAGTTAATTGCAGCCCTTAGAGTCCATTGTCCAATTACCTTTGGTCCCTTGAAAAAGAGGAGGCTATGCATTACAGAGCTATGATTCCTAAACCTTTTCTCCGATTTGGATGTGGAAACTCTCATATTGCAGCTGGGAGTGTGCACTTTCAGCCCATATTATATATATAATTGTATTTCTGAACATGTTTTTGTAAACAGCTAAAATAACAAAACTTGTGTCACTGTCCAAATATTTCTGGCCCTAACTGTATATGTCCGTATTCAGTGTGTGTACTTTGAAGACAGATCTCTTACTGAGAATGGGCTTCAGACAAAGTCTAGTGGGGACATCTTGTGGAAGGTTTATGAATGGTTTTCTACCAGATTTCTCTTATGAAGTATATTTGAAAGTTTATTAAAATCACTTGCTCTACATTATTACTAAATAGAAATTTAAACGGCGGTTACACTTTAAGTTTTATGATTATTCACTGCGCTGACTGCAACAGCCAATCACTGGTGCCCACTGTGACAGCGTATGCGATTGGCTGTTGCAGTCAGACTGCGTCCCCACAATCTGTACCAGTGTCTGTGATTGGTTGTCATACACGATCTATGGCAACGAACCTGCTGTCACATGTGTGTAAAAATAAATAAATAATTGAAAAAAAGTTGTGTAGGGCTCCCCTGTATTTTTGATTCTCAGCTCAGATAAATTGGACAACTGCGTGCTGCAGCCCCCAACTGTGTGCTTTATATTGGCTGAGTATCATTAGTGCCATTTTATAGCACTAAAGTTCAGGTCCCCATAGACTTATGAGGTTTGGGCTCAAGTTTAGGTCAATTCCGGTCCCGAACCTGGACTTTTTTTAAAGTCCGTATAATGTACTGTAACCTGGCTCACTGATACACTTGGTGCTCTGAAGAAAATTAGTCCAAAAAATTATATAAACTTCGGCACACAAAAAATTAAATTTTAGAGATGAAATCACCAAAATTATATTTATTCCAGGAGCATTAGACTTAATTCACAGACGTTTCAGCAGTGCTTGCCTTCCTCAATGATACCGTACAAATAGTAAACAAAAATAGTATTACTACATACAACCAGTGCTGAAAGAGTCCACATTATAGAATTTTATACAAACACGTTATTTGGAAAAAAAAATAGATAATAACTGTTACTTTTTTCCTTTTTATAAAGTCCGTCCAGATCCGCCGAACCCACATAACTGAGGGATTGCTCATCTTTACTTATCATCGTTTCCAATATCATGAAAAACGTATATAAAATAGTTTTTTTTCCTCTTTTCTGAAGTATGAATGTTATCCCCACTATGGAAAGTTGATAAATATTATTTTAAAGGGAATCTATGAGCAGGTTTTTGTTATGTAATCTGATGATGCCATGCTGTAAGGGTTAAACTATAGAATTCAGGAATGCCTCTCTTGTCTAGGTCTATGGTGTTGTTTATTTGCAATTTTTGTTTAAGCAGCCGGATCTTATCATTGGTGAACTATGTTGCCTTGCATATGGTAGTTCGATAGACCCCATCCTCTGATTGCCACCTCACTGTCAATGTACAATTTCTGTTGAAAGTCTGGGTGGGGGCAGCTCTCTCAGCTCTACTGCATTGTTAAATCTAAAATCTTTGATGTCAGAATTGCTGCAGCCCAGTGCACCAAGTGATACATTATTGGATTCAGGAATACTACCGTTTCGTCTGTCTCTGCTCCACAAATTCTCCCTACACTATTCTGTCCTAGTATAGACTAGATGTAGCTCTTAAAAGAGCTGTGGTGTTATATTTAGTTGGCAGAGACATTATGCCTCCACGCTGCTTGCTCTGTCTCTATGTTGCCACTATGCTTTTTCCGGATTCAATGTACGAAGATGGCTGCAGAAAGGCTAATATAGAGCCTATGGTGCTGGGCAGCCAGCCAATCACAGTAATGCCACAACCAATATTGCTACAGCATTGCTGTGATTGGCAAGCAAGCTCATCATGTTTAGTGGCTGAAAATCAGGCGCCAAACTTGCCAGACAAGACACTCGAATCTCGCAAGTTGAGCGCACAATTACTCGAGGGATGAGTAGCCTGAATACAATGATATATGTGTGAGTACCGAATGGTGACGAGTAGATTGGCTCATCAATATTAAGTACATAATGAATCAAGTTAAACATTTTTTTATATGGAGAAGTCGTGTTAAATACAAAAGAGATGAAGATAAACAACAGCTTCAAACAAAAAGCAATGGGAAGGAAAAATTGAAAAACCAAAAGCTTACTATGAGACTGGTATTGGCACCCTTTACATTAAATTAGTATGGAAATGTGTATTTGAACTCACCTGTGGTAAATCACAAATGAAAATCACCTGTGATAAATTGTCGGTGCCCATGTGACTTCAGTGTTTTAAAAAGCCACATGTTAGGTCCTGTTCCTTTGTCACAATGGTGAAGACAAAGGAGCTGCTGAAGACATCAGAACTGATATTATTAGCAAACACAAGACTTCCAAAGAGTATAAGGACATCTCCAAAGAACTTGTATCCCAGTTTAAATAGTGCGCAATATTATTAAGAAGTTTGCCAAGCATGGAACTCAAGAACCTCCCCGGACATGGGGGGAAGAGTTAAATTGTCAGGAGATGTCTTCAAAGGTTGGAACAAATGGTGAAAAAACACCACATAAAACATCCAAAGACCTGAAGGCCAACCTGGGATAGCCTGGGGTCATGTTTTCAACAAGTACCATATGGCACACACTGAACCAAGCAGAGCTTTATGGGTGAAAGCCAAGGACAAAACTTTTGCTGAAGAAAAGAAATAAAAAGGAACTACTGATCTTTACCAAAGAGTACCTTGACAAACCACAATACTTCTAGGAAAATGTTCTGTGGACAGATGAAACAAAAATAGACCTTTTTGGGAATACAAAGCAACAGTTTGTTTACACATGGCACAATGAAGCTTATAAGGAAAAGAACATCCTACCAACAACAGTTAAAGCATAACCGCAATTTTAATTTTTATTTAATAGTCATGCAGAGCAAGTGATTATAGTCAACTTTCAAATATACTTTAATAATAAAATCAGGAGCGTAACACCTTTAAAGAAACTTCCACAGATGTCCTCAGTAGGCTGATTCTGAATCACACATATGCTGGTTGTCAGTAGTTCTGTCTTCAGGGAGCGTGGCCTATTCTGAACTCTTTGAGGGTCTAGTTTCCAAAATGGGGTTACTTGTGGAGGTTTCTGCTGTTTTGGCATGTCAGGGGTCTGCAAATGTGATATGACATCTGCAATCTATTCCAGACAAATTTACGTTCCAAAAATCAAATAGTGCTCCTTCCCTTCCAAGCCATGCCATGTGCCCAAATACTAGTTTTTGATCACATATGGGGAATCATCGCTATTACATTTTAAATTCTGTATAGCATCTGAAGGATTAAAAACTTTCTTGACAGCAATTTTGATGGAGTGCGGTTTTTAAAATGGTTGAACTTTTGAGGAGCTTCCACTATATATGCCTCTTAAATTCCATTTAAATCTGAATATATACTCGTGTATAAGCCGACTTTTTCAGCCCAAAAATTGGGCTGAAAAGTTCCCCCTCGGCTTATACACGAGTCATATACAGTGTGGTGTGGTGGGGGCTGTGTCCGGGCACTACAGGAGGCAGGAGGAGGCGGGGGGAGGCTGCAGAATGAGCGTCACGTCACGTGGTGCCGCTCATTAATTATGCATGGGGAGCAGCGCATAGTACATTGCTGCTCCCCTGCACAGTATAGCCTCCCCCGCCCCCCCTATGTATACAGAGGCCCCCCCAGCAGTGATCCATCTCACCCCTCGGTCTCCAGGCACCCGGGTCCTCCAGCTGCTCCGTCTGCGTGCGCGGCTTCTAATACCGGCGTCCTCCCTGCTCTTCCTGTTTGAATGTGATCATGTGACCGCGGTCACATGATCGCAATCAAACAGGAAGTGCGGGAAGGACGCCGGTATTAGAAGCCGCGCACGCAGACGGAGCAGCTGGAGATCTCAGGTGCCTGCAGACCGAGGGGGTGAGATTACCCCTGCTGGGGGGCCTGTATTACCCCTGCTGGGGGCCTGTATTACCCCTCCTGGGGGGCCTGTATTACCCCTGCTGGGGGCCTGTATTACCCCTGCTGGGGGGCCTGTATTACCCATGCTGGGGGGCCTGTATCACCCATACTGGGGGGCCTGTATTACCCCTGCTGGGGGGCCTGTATTACCCCTGCTGGGGGGCCTGTATTACCCCTGCTGGCGGCAACTGTATACTAGTTATGGCTGCTATATACAGGGATGGTGGGCTATATACCAGTGATAGGGGGCTTTATAACAGGACGGTGGTCTGCTGCATTGGTAGTTTACTGTTTCTATTTAAAATAAAAGTTCAACATTTTATTCGTATCTATTTTCATTTTTTACATTTTTCAGTACCGGTAGCTGCTGCATTGTCCACTCTAGGCTTATACGCGAGTCAATAGGTTTTCCCAGTTTTTGGGGGCAAAAGTAGGGGGGGCCGGCTTATACACGGGTCGGCTTATACACGAGTATATACGGTAGGTCCCTAAAGAAACAGGTTTTGTAAATTTCTGGAAATAATAAGAAATCGCTGCTAATGCTTTAAACATCCTACAAAATAACATGACATGAAAAATGAGGCAGATGTAAAGTAGACATATGAGATATGTTATATATTAATTGTATTGTTTGCCAAAAATTGGTTTAAGGGAATAAAAATTGAAAGTTTGATAATTGCAAAGTTTTCAAACAATTCGCCAAAATTCTGATATTTTCACAAATAACCAAAAATAAATATCAACCTAAATTTACCACTAACATAAAGTACAATGTGTCTCGAAACAACATTCTCAGAATCACTGGGATTTGTTGAAGTGTTCCAGAGTTAAAATTAATAAATCTGAGGATCTGATTTCAGACTACCACTTTTCCTTACAGGCAATAAGGAAGCAGCTGTGGTCTGAGGGACTCATTGACTACGGTAAGTTCTATGCTGGCATTTATTCATACAACATAGATACCAAAAAAGCTTTGACAAGTTTTGGACCAGTCACTTTACATAGACTAGTATACAAAGGATAGTTGGCCCTACTAATCTGGTTCACCTAGAATGGCAGCTCCCTGCTATAAAATGAGAAAGAAAATTTCCGGCTCTGTCATTTCTCTTCTATTTCTTTTGATAGAGAAAGTGCCAGGAACTCATAATGTCATTCAGAATAAAGGAAAAATGAATAGAAAAATGTACCTAAATATTGAGAACAGATCGATAATGTCATAAGATTGGATTGCATCCACAAAAGATATAAGTGGTAAGTAAATCCCAAAAAATAGCAAGATTGATGTCTTGCTAATAGTTATTCCAAATGGCTGCCAGAGCAGCTGGTCATTGATTTAGAATCACTTTCCCTTGAAAGAGTTCACAGACTTGGCCTCTTGAGAAAGAATCAATCAAGGGGCATGGCAGTCATTGCTCATTACCACATCTATATTGAAAAAGTGGCTTGCAAGGGCCTATAACATAGCAACATAGCATAGCCTGTCGAGTTTATAGAATGCCAGATTCTTATTTCAAGGCACCGCTACATCTATTACTTAAGGGAAATTTGTCATTAAGATCAACCCCCAAATGTGCATATGCGGGCATTTAGGTCCTTGAAATGTTAATCCATCAACATCTTTATGTACTCTACCCTTTTTTAAAAATTCCCAAGTAATTTGAGTTATCAGTCATACGCAAATAATGTGTTAAGTTCTCTGAGCATGGCAGCGCACTTCTTAGGCCACTGTTTCCTTGCCCCACACTACCCTCTTTAGCTTGATTGATAGCTCACTGTGTAAGGTCAGACAATGAAATCATACAGGGAGCTTAAACTGCTTATTACTCAATAATGCACCAACAGATAGAAGATATAAGGCTGGAATCACACTGTCCGTGTGATTTGCGACTAAGTCGGACGTGTCACGGATGATTAACATGGAATGGCCTTCCCCTCTCTGGATGGGAGCGTCAGCTGCTTGTGTTTCTAAGCAGCTCCTCACTCCTGTCCTGACAGGGGGGAGGCCATTCCAAGTTAATCATCCGTGACATGTCTGACTTAGTTGCATATCACACAGACAGTGTGATTCCAGCCTAAAAAGGTGTCCATAGATTCAGCTGCCCCCCACCCCATGCCCATATATTTGGTTCGGGGAAGGAATATTGATCTTACTGACAGATATCCTTTAGAACTGGGGAACATACTTTGCTCAGGCCAGTGTAGTTCTTGCAGTTGCTCAGTTTTATGGCATGTGTTACATGTGTTCAGTATACAGTGCCTTGAAAAAGTATCCATGCTCTGTGATCTTTTTCACTTTTTTCACTTTACACCCTCAAGCCTAAATGTATTTTGTTGGGATTTTATGTGCTTTACACTCAAAAAGTAACAATATTTCTGAACTGTAAAATAAATCATACATGGCTTCTTAAGTATTTTATAAATATAAATCTGAATAATGTGAAAATCAGCGGATGTTTTTGTATTTCATAACTATAGTACATAACTTTCATTATTGCAATGCATTAGGCCGAGTAAGATGGCCGTACAACACCAATACTCCTCCCAATCCAATTTCCTATGTACCTTTGAACTCATGCTTGTAAATATATACCAATGACTTCTGATATGTATGCTTTCTACTGTCTATATTCACATAGGCTTATGCCATACTAATGCTAGAATACTGTTCATAATTTATATATCTTTGCTGTGATTTGCATCTGCAGCCTTGTATATCTATCAATAATATTTGCGCTCCACTCTTTAGTCAGTATGTGCTCATTGATATGTTCTCCAATTTTGATATACCTTTTGTGTGACATTCAATGCCATACATACCTTTATTTTAGGATATATATATTGTGATATGGCGGCCAGCCATGGTCTGAATAGCTGGTATACATTGCACAGGCAGAGGTCTGATGTAATGTGAATGTTTTACTGTGTCTTGCAGCAGTAGAAAGAGTTAATGCAAGTATGTGTGTGTATGAGTTAACACGCCTCCTCTAGGGGTGTGGTCATGGCTGATATCATGTGACTTCTGGTCACAGGATGTGATTTCAGCTCAGATCCTGGAGGCTAAAAACTAACTGGGTAGCACATGGGAAGGCCCAGATATGGAGCTTGGAGCAGCTCCTGGATCAATGAACTGTCAGGAGACAGTATGAAAGAAGCCTGATATGATTGCTGGACCAGGTAACCTCATTAGAAGGGGGTTGTGTACTGACAGAGGTCAGTGAGGGAACTGTGCAGACGAACTCCATGTGTGAAGTGATGGACTGTGTACAATAATTGTTTATATCAAGTGGTTTATGTGGCTAAATAAACCAACTGGACCTGAGTTAAACGGGGACCATTGCTGTCTGCTTGAATTACCCTGTCAGGTAAGTGTACCCCGACCAGCTGAATGATTGCTATATCACTATATATCTAATACATAAAGCTGAATGTGTGTATGTGTGTATATCTGGGATTGGCATCTACACCGTCGCATCTACAGCCACAAAATTTTGCACAGTCACACATCTGGACCCCGAGAGCGTCATAGGCTATGTTGTGAGGTGAAATTTTAGCCCCGCGCGTTCCAATTCACCAAACAATTTTGGCCCAATCTACATAATGGAGAGAAAGTGACAGTTACCAGTTGACAGTTGTGAATGAGAGGGGCTTAATGACAGCGCCAAAGACTAACAGCATATACCAGCATATAGTCACTAAGGTGGGGCCCTGACATGGAATATTCACCATGCACGGGGACATGTATACACACCACATGCACACAAAGAGTAACAGCTAAGGTGGAGCCCCAATATTGGATACTCACCACGCACCCGAACACAAACACACACATCACAAAGAGACACACACAACACAGAGACACACACCACACAGACACCCCCCCCCCCCATAGGGACAACGCACACATCCACACCCAATAGGGACACATGCACTCTCCCCACAGGGACACACACACCACAGGGACATACACACATACACACCCCACAGGGACACAGAGACACACACACACCCCACAGGAACACACAGACTCCATAGGGATGGACACACACCACAGAGACACACCTCCCCCCACAAGGACACACACCACAGGGACACCCCTCACCCCAAAAAGGACACACACCATAGGGACCTCCCCCACAGGGACACATGCATACCACTGGGACACACACACCCAAGGTACACCCCCCCCAGAGACACACACATCACACAGACAGACACAGATGTGCACAAATCGCCTCACACAACTCGCCTCATATGTCTGGATATCTTTAATTTCCAAAAATAAACATCTGATTAAAAACAGCCAATGTGCAACACATGTGCCATATAGGGAATTAAGGCAGATGTCAGTCACATGAGTTGTCTATTATGTGTATGTGTGAGGTAACATATACTGCCAGGGCGGGGGGAGGGTTTACTGTTGGCTGGAGATTTATTAGGCTGCCTATAGCAATTAATCACAGCTCAGCTTCTATATTCCTACAGGTCATTAATATGACATATTCAAATTTTATTTTGTTATAGCTAACAGCAGTTATTTATTAACATCTTAATTTTCTAATTAAAGTAAAATCTCTTATTATAAACTTCATATGACCTTATTCACTTTACAAGTTACTTCACCATATGCACTATACCATAATCTATCATGTCTGTATCATTTACTAAAGGAAGGGGAACAAGGAATACGCCAGATTACTATAGGAAGGGAACCAGGATTGGGACATTACTACAAGATGAGCATCATAATTGTGACACTGCTACAAAAGGGGACCAGGATGGGCAGATTAATACAAGAAGGGGACCAGGATAAGAACATTACAACAAAAAGGGGACCAGGATGAGCACATTTCTAGAAGAATTGGATGAGGATGGGGCACATTACTACAAGATGAGGACCAGGATGGAAGATGTAAATACAAGATAGGAACCAGGGATATTACTGCAAGATGTTGGCTAAAATTACTGTATGGTGCTAATCTTAAAATTATATTACTTACAAGAAGGGGATCAAATGTAGAAAAAAAATTATCAAAAGGTGTATAGAAAAAATATGGAATCACTAAAAATGTCACTTTGTGTTGCAAAGAATGCGGCCCCCCCCCAAATTCATTTTTATCTGTGACCCATATAACCAACCAAATTTGAGACCCATTCCATACATCATTGGTTAGTAGTGATATTTTTCAGGCTACTAATTTCATTTTCATATACCTGCATCATTTACCTGTGATGATTTACTGAGACCCTCTTAAGTGCAAGTATGTATGATATTCACCAATGGGTGTTTTTTAATTGTATTTAGATTGGGCTATATAGTATTAACTGTTACCTAAAAATATTGTATCTTTATGGTGATCACTAAATTTTTTGCATACTTCTTATTTCTTTAATTTCACATCTGTATTTGGTATGTTTTCAGTAGATCCCAATCATTTGGTGGTGTTTTTTTGTTGATAAATGTAGAGTAATGCACCACAGGAGTAATCCCATTGCTGCTAAATTTAAAGAATGTATACGTGGGATTACAGAACAGGAAAAGGCTAGAAACCAGGATACAAAAGCGCAATAGGATCTTATCTGTGATAAAACAATACAGGTTTACTAAAGTTGCTGCTCACATTTATTCAACGCGTTTTAGAGCTTTTCCTTGCTTTTTCATCAGGAAAGTAACCATATTACAGTAGTAACACGAGGCGGTTTTATATACACACTGAAGACGTTAACAGAGAAAGACCTAATCATAACGTCAGTGTGGGAGGATGCTCTGACATCACATGTAATCTGACATTTTACTAAATAAAGTTCTCACTTAATAAAACATTTTGATAAAACACTCATCAATTGAAATATTATAACACTCTGAATATTGTATTAATCATTAGTCATCAACATTAATTAAGGAAAGAAAAGGAAAAAAGGGAGGAAAACATTTTTTTTAGTTAGAGAAAAATGGGAAAGAAACAACATTATAAAGCTGCTTTGAACCTGGTAGTTTGAAGGGGCCTGGTTTCATTATGTTACTGGCAACTATATACCCTTGATGCATCACCAGATTCTCTGGTTTTCATGCAGAGCTCAATATACATCTGAACAATTCTTTGTACATGTATGCAAGCTCTAAATTCAATATTGCAAACATAACAAATAAGATAAAAGATCTATATAGCAATCAGATTGATGTGTAGTGAATAGGGTGAAATGTTGATTCAAAGCGTATTAATTATAAATTAAGAATGCGTCTATTTATATTTACTGATTTATGAAATAAATTGGATTCTCTGCTTAGTGATGTAAAAATGATTAGTGCAGAAACAGTGATAATCGTGATTAAATTATCTGTGCAACCATATGAGGGTTTTTTCTATTTATAGACAAGTTGTGATAGCTTTATGTATTTGATTGAGTGGATTATAGAACTAACAAGGTCAAGGTTCCGTGACTGAAAGAGAAGCAGACACATTAGTTGGTAACTTAGTGTTCAGTGCAATCCTATTAGCAGGGGTGCGTGAGCTGCTGGGAACAAAAAAGTGTGTAACTATATAGTGAATGGAAATATGGGTGATTTTCATTATCATAAAAAAAGGGGCGGTTTAATAACAAAAGAGCCCAGAGAAACTTCTAATGAGATTAAAGGTGAACTTCAAGCTCAAGGAACATCAGTGTCAGATCCGTCATTGTTTGAGCCAAAGTGGACTTCATGGAAGATGACCAAGGAGGACACCATTGTTGAAAAAAAATCATAAAAAAGCCTGACTGGAATATGCCAAACTACATGTTGACTAGACACAAAGCTTCTGGGAGAATGTCCTTTGGCCAGATGAGACAAAAATTTAACTTTTTGGTAAGGCACATCAGCTCTATGTTCACAGACGGAAAAATGAAGCATATCAAGAAAAGAACATTGTCGCTACTATGAAACATGGAGGAGGATCTGTTATGTTCTGGGGCTGCTCTGCTGCATCTAGCACAGGGTGTCTTGAATCTGTGCAGGGTACAATGAAATCTCAAGTCAACCATGGGATTCTAGAGAGAAATGTGCTGTCCAGTGTCAGAAAGCTTGGTCTCAGTTGCAGGTCATGGGGGTCTTGCAACAGGATAATGACCCAAACCACATAGCTAAAAACACCCAAGAATGGCTAAGAGGAAAACTTTGGACTATTCTGATGTGGCCTTCTATAAGCCCTGACCTAAAACCTATTGATCACCTTTGGAAAGAATGGAA
The DNA here is from genome assembly GCA_033576535.1 of Allobates femoralis. Classification (NCBI taxonomy): domain Eukaryota; kingdom Metazoa; phylum Chordata; class Amphibia; order Anura; family Aromobatidae; genus Allobates; species Allobates femoralis. The sequence goes on along the minus strand of JARQOC010000002.1, from coordinate 557,229,935 downwards.
ACATGACGTCTGGAAAATGCAACTTTTAAACACGAGACAACTGGAGCAGTTTGCTCTTGAGGAGTGGTTCAAAATACCTCTTGAGAGGTGCAGAAGTCTCATTGACAGGTTTTTTTTTTTTTTTTTTTTTAAATCAGATAAGTTTTTATTAATATATCGTACATATATTACATTTTAAATCAGAATTATTGCAGATCTTAAGTTATCCAAAGAAAATATCCCAACTCCCCCCTCCCTCCAATCCCTTCTTCAGACAGTCCATCCATCATATAATATCCCCAGTATTTCTAGACGGGTCTCAACACATATCATGTAATATAGATAGAATCCACAAGTTACATTTCCCATAGATCACTATGTTCCTTATTCAGAATTCAGCCATGGTGTCCATATCTTTTCATACGTTTTATGCGAACCTCTCTTTTCATAAACCTTCCTTTCCAGTTGTATGATATAGTTGGCCTGACGACAAAATTCAGTTCTCGACGGCGGCTCCTCACTAGTCCACTTCCTCGCTATTAGTTTCCTTGCAATATATAGTAGTCTAGCTATAGCGATTTTAAACGTGTTGTTTACCGCTACCTCCTCCACATATCCCAATAGACACACTACCGGATCACGGGGAATGATACAGTCATACACCCTCTCAATCCTAGAAAGTGTCTCATTCCAGAATGACCCCAATCCGGAGCAGTCCCACAGCATATGGAAGATGCCAGCACCAGCAGTCCTACATCTCGGACACTCAGAGTCTGCCCTGAGGCCAATCCTGTGTAACAGCTCCGGAGAACGGTACAATCTATGGATTACGTATAGATGAGACATCCTAGCCGGTTCGCTGAGCGACAGTCTCGGTACATACTCCAAAATGCATTCCCACACGTCCCCTTCAATATGACCAATCTCTTCCTCCCATTTAGCTTTAGATTTCATTGGGTAGTTCAGCAGAAACGTGTGTAGCAAGTCTTTATAGGTTCCCGAAATTATCCCTCTAGTGAGGCCTTCTCCACAGACATACTCCAATACTAGATCTTGGTCCACCGTCAAGCTCCCCTTAGTACTTTGTACCCTAATAGCATGTTTCAACTGTAGGTAGTGGAGCCATTCAGATCCAGGTAGAGAACATTCAGACTGTAATGTAGCAAAAGGTTTCAATGTCCCACCATCCAAGATCTGATACATTAGAGTTATACCCTTTTGTTCCCATTCCTTTATGGTACCTATTTTTTGAATCTCCTCCAATTTACCATTACCCCAGATGGGTGTAAATCTAGTTAGACCATGAAGTCCTCTATTCTTTTTCAATGCACCCACACTTTATCCACAAGATCCAGCGTAGGGAGCTTTCTACCCAGTTGTCCAATCAGTCCTCCTTCCAATCCCTGCAGTATTGGAGTCCCTGCCATACAATGTTCTATCATACTTCTAGCTGGTCCTTGTGTCTCAGGTCTAGACCAGCCTCTAAAGTGTTGACTCTGAGCTGCAAGGTAATATATCTCCGGATTCGGTAATGCTAGCCCCCCTCCATCTTTCGGCCTCTGCAATGTCTCCAAGCTCATTCTGGGTTGTTTCTTACCCCACACCAGTCTCCTAAACAGGGAATTTATTTCTTTGAATCTAGTTTTGGGTATCCATACTGGAGCATTATGCAAAATATATAGGAGTTTAGGCATCACTATCATTTTCAATAAGTTAATGCGGCCCACCACTGATAAATGTAGTTTAGACCACGCATCAACCTTTACTTTCAGTGTTTCAAGTAGTGGTTGCAAATTAAGGCGCAGATAGTCCGTAACTGGCAACGATACCTCCACTCCCAGATATTTGAAACCATCCCGTCGCTGCAATTCTGTCTCTATTCTACCATCTACATCCTCCTCTCCTCCGTTTACTTTAAATAATACGGATTTAGCCCAGTTAATTCTAAGCCCCGATATATTACCAAACCTATCAATTAATTGCATGGCATGGCTCAATGATTCCGATGGGTTGTCCAAAAACAACAGCACGTCATCCGCGTATAAGGCAATTTTTTCTTCCATCTCCCCATATTTGAATCCTCGAACATCTTTTGATTTTCTAATGGCAGATGCCAAAGGTTCAATTGCAATCGCAAAGAGAAGCGGCGACAGTGGGCACCCTTGTCTAGTTCCCCTATAGAGCTGGAATGTCGAGGAAACCGCCCCATTAACTCTGAGTCTCGCTGTTGGTTGGGAATAGAGCAGTTGTATCCAGGAGATGAATTGTGGCCCAAATCCCATCCTCTCCAGCACTTTCCATAGATATCCCCACTCTATACTGTCGAACGCCTTATGGGCGTCCAATGAGGCAATCATTCTATCGTGGGTGTTGTCAAAGGGTATTTGTAAATTAAGAAATAGTCGTCTGATGTTAGTTGCCGTCGATCTATTAGGCATAAAGCCTGACTGGTCTGAATGTATCAGTCTAGATATGACACTGGACAGTCTATTAGATAATACTTTGGCTAGGAGCTTAACGTCTGCGGTTAGTAAGGAGATAGGTCTGTATGAGCCCGGATTTCTAGTATCCTTACCCTCTTTTGGGATTACAACTATCACCGCCTCCCTCATGGACGCAGGTAGGAGAGATTGTCGTTTGGCCTCTTCGAACACTCTTAACAACTCAGGGAGCAAAAATTCCTCCAGGTGTTTGTAAATCTCCACCGGAATACCGTCCGAACCAGGGGCCTTATCATTAGCCATGCCATGCAATGCCATCTCTAGCTCCTCAATCGCAATGGGCTTCTCCAAGTCTGCTCTTTCCTCCATAGTCAGCTTCCCAAGATCCCCCAATTCCAAAAACCAAGCAATGTCCTCCTCTATTGGTGGTCCCTGCGAGGAGTATAAATGTTTATAAAAGTCTGTAAAGACTTCCAGGATTTCCTCTATGGCTGTTACTGCGACCCCCCGACTATTTATCATTTCGCGTACATAAGTGTTCCCCCTCTGAGCTGCAGCAATCACAGAAAGTAGATGGCCCACTTTCTCTCCTTCAGCATAAAACTCAACTTTCTGAAAAGCCTGTCTCCTCATCATCTTCTCTAGCATTATTTTGTTAAGGGTATTTTGAGCCTTCAGGAGTTCCTTCCGATTATCTGGTGTACCATTCACAGTAACTTCCTCTTCCGCCCTTCGTACTGCTTCCATGCCCACCACCTCCTTCTGTTTTGATGCGGTTTTCTGTCTACATACGTCTCTAAATAATATCCCTCTAAGGAATGCTTTCATAGCGTCCCACATATTTAGCAGGTCAGTGCTCCCTTTATTCAGAGTGAAAAATTCTACCACCTCCTTTGACGTGTTTTGCAGATCAATGTGTTGCAACCATACCGGGTGTAGCTTCCAACCCTCCCTTCTCACCCCTGACTGATTTCCACATCTGATGGACACAAGGACAGGGCTATGATCTGATAGCACTCTCGGAAGATAATCCACTTCATCTACCATTGAATCCATCAAATCGGAAGCCAGCGCTATATCAATACGTGACAATGTACCATGTGTGGCAGAATAACAAGAATAACATCTTTTCCCTTCATTTCTTACTCTCCATATATCCACCAAACCAATCTCCCGCACCAAGGTGCCAAATGAGGTAGTATTGTCCTCCCTTCTCACGTTCGGCTGTTTATTTCTGTCCCAGAACCCGTCTATCACATTATTAAAATCCCCAATCATCAGCAGCGGTACATTTCCCCCTCGCACCGTAAATTCTCGCATTATTCTAATCTTGGAACAAGAGTATGGGGGGGGGAATATACATTGCAGCTATACACATGGGATGACCATAGAAAAGTCCACGTATCGCCACTCCCTGCCCATCCGGATCTATGCAAACCTCCTCTTCCTCAAAATGAATAGAGTTATGTATCAGTATGGACACTCCTCTTGCATAATTGGAGAACGTGGAGTGATATGCCTTTTGAATCCATTTTCTATCAAGTACATGGGAGGTATCTTTCATTAGATGCGTCTCCAGCAGACACATTACCATGGGACCTCGTTCCTGCATATGCTTGAGGACTGCCGCCCTTTTGGTTCTGTCCGCCAGACCCCTCACATTCCAACTGATCACTTTAAGTCTACTCCCCATATTGTGGATCGTATAAACAATGCTGATCTCCGTCTAATGTCCCTCTACTGACTGTCTGAAGTGCACCAATCCTCCTATCCCCCCCCCCGTACCCCTCCCTTTCCCTTCATAACCTTAAAACTCTTAACAAGAGTCGAGGACTCCCAACCTAGGCCCTCATTCTTAAAGCGCATCTGAGAATGCGCAGTCTCCTCCACTCTCGGTGTCAACCGTACTTACACCTCTGCCTGCAGTCTCCCTCCCCCTCCCCGCCAAGGCTATCCTTGTATCCCACCTTCAACCCAAACAATCTAGAAAGAATTAACTGATATAATATCATATCAACATGGGTTCAAGTATTAGGCACTATATAATTATGTCACCGCTTCTGTGACGTTAGTACAAAAGATAACAAAAAAACCTTTTGTATGATTGTTCCACCCGCATTTAAAACAAACAAAAAAAAAAGATTAACAAGTTACACATATGCAGTACGGGTGTCTCTGTAGTCGTTTCAGCCGACCTGTTAGCAACAAATGAAAAAAGATGAAAAAAGATGAAAAAAGAACAGTATCCAGAATATCACCATCCTCAAGTTTTGTCCTGTAGATTCTTCATATTGATCTCAATCCACTGCATGGCATCTTCAGGGTCTAGGAAAAAATGCACTTTGTCTGCCGTAGCTACTCGTAACTTGGAAGGGAACAGCATCGCATACTTCACTCCCAGCTCTCTCAAGCGCTTTTTCACTCCAATAAATTGCATGCGCTGCCTCTGGACCGTAACTGAATAGTCCGGGTATATGCCAATCCTGTGGCCATTAATAGTTAACTCTTCACTTTCTCTCGCTTTTTGCAAGATGATGTCTCTGTCTCTGTAGTGCAGAAGTTTTGCAAGCATCATACGGGGTCCTTTCCCAGGTGGCTGTGGTTGCGTCGGGACCCTATGAGCTCTCTCCACCGCAAAGAACCTTGTCAGAACCTCTTTCCCAAATTGCTCTCCAAGCCACTTTTCCATAAATGCAGTTGGGTCTCTTCCCTCTGTCTTCTCTGGCATTCCAACAATTCTGACATTGTTCCTGCGAGAACGATTTTCCAAATCGTCGTTTTTCGCCTCAATAGCTGACAACCGCTGCATGAATTTCTTTTCAGATCTTTGCAGCCCAAGTATCTGATCCTCTGCTGTTCCCACTCTCACTTCCACCTCTCCAATTCTGGCATCAGCTTTGGATATGTCCTTTTTAATATTAGTTACTTCAGACTGGACACCCAGGACTTGTTGGGTTAACGTAGTGAGAGCTTGTTTGCAGAAAGATACCACTGTATAAACATCCTTCAGTGTGGGCTCCTCATTACACTGTATTGCAGCAGCTATCTCCCTTCCTTCTCCAGTCACACCACTGCCTCCACTCTGAGCCTGCATCTGCCCTTCCCGGGTTTCTGAGGTTTCCACTTCTCCCTCCTCATCATCCACCTCCTCACCTCCATCTGATTTGTGAGCCGGGTCTTCTCCTGTTTGCCTGGCAAAGCATGCCAGCTTAGCAGCCGCTTCCATGCGTCGCTGACATTCAGCGTTGGCTTTATCTGCCTCCTCTCTCCTGTCGGCGCCATCTTGGGAGGAGAGGCCGTCTCCCCCTCCCAGGTCTTTCTGGCGTTTGCGGGGCATCTGCGTTTCAATGAAGCTCACCTCTGCACTCCGGCTCCTCTGCTCTCACTCCCTCACCGTCTGGTCGGCTGAAACCGGCGGTAATGTCAGCGGGTGAGCAGGATTAACCTGGGCCTCGGCGGGAGAGCTCAGAAACGCGGCCGCTCACATCTCCTGCTAGGCTCCGCCCCCTCATTGACAGTTACATGAATCATTTTATTGCAGTGATTGCCTCAAAAGGTTGCGCAACAAAATATTAAGTTAAGGGTACCATCATTTCTGCCCAGGCCTATTTCATGAGTTTAATTTTTTGTAGTCAATCTCTTTTTATTAACGCAAATTTCAATACAGAATTATGTCAAATGAAAACGTACCGTATATACTCGAGTATAAGCCGAGTTTTTCAGCACAAAAATTGTGCTTAAAAGTGTCCCCCTCGGCTTATACTCGAGTCACAGTGAAGGCTCAGCAGGGGGGGCGGTGATCAGGAGCTGGTGCAGGTGGTGGGAGGCTGCAGTAGGAGCGGGCAGTCACATGCCCCCGCTCATTAATGCAATGCAATATGCACTGCATCTCCCTGTCCATCAGCGGCAGGGGGAGCAGTGCATATTACATTGCACTATGTAAGCGCCCCCCCCCCCCATCAGTGGTATACAGGCCCCCCTTGCTGCCGCACACCTGTAAAATAATAGATCATTCATACTTATCCCTGTCGCTCTGTCACCTCGCGTCCTCCGGCCTTCTTCCTGCTTGTACCTGGCGTTATGTGACCGGCGCAGAAGCAATGACGTCATTGCTGTTGCGCCCGCCACAGGAATAGAAGCTAGGTACAAGCAGGAAGAAGACCGGAGGACGCGCAGTGACAGAGCGGTGACAGAGCGACAGGGATAAGTATGAATGATGTATTATTTTACAGGTGTGCGCCAGCAAGGGGGGCCTGTATACCACTGATGGGGGGGCCTGTATATCAGTGATGGGGTGGGCCTGTATACCACTGAGGGGGGGCCTGTATATACCACTGAGGGGGGGCCTGTATATACCACTGATGGGGGGCTGTAACCACTGATGGGGGCCTGTATATACCACTGATGGTGGGGCCTGTATATTCCACTGTGGGGGGGCTGTATATACCACTGGTGGGGGCTGTAACCACTGATGGGGGGCCTGTATATACCACTGATGGAGGGGCCTGTATATACCACTGATGGGGGGCCTGTAAATACCACTGAGGCGGGGCCTGTATATACCACTGATGGGGGGCTGTATATACCACTGATGGGGGCTGTAACCTCTGATGGGGGCCTGTATATACCACTGATGGGGGCCTGTATATACCACTGAGGAGGGGCCTGTATATACCACTGATGGGGGGCTGTGTATACCACTGATGGGGGGCCTGTATATACCACTGAGGGGGGCCTGTATATACCACTGATGGGGGGCTGTATTCCACTGATGGGCGCTGTAACCTCTGATGGGGGTGGGACTGTATACCAGTGATGGAGGTCCTATATACCAGTGATGGGGGATTATATACCAGTAATGGGGGGCCATTTATTATGATGAGAGGTGCTGTATACCATGATGAGAGTCTGCTTGATTTCCCCCCCTAGGCTTATACTCGAGTCAATAAGTTTCCCTAGTTTTGGAGGGTAAAATTAGAGGCCTCGGCTTATACTCGAGTATATACGGTAGGTTCGAAACATCGTTAAAAAATAAGTATGTAACATCACAAACAATATCATAGCTTTACATGAAACCCCTATTTAGGGATCGGGGGCCATTTGTAAGTATCTCAGTTTAGATCCTTTGATACCAGCCCCGGTCCTTAGACCATGTTCCTGGTATATGATGGGTGTCCTTTACCCTGTTCTTCGGGGATTGGAGACCCTCAGGAGAATCTAAATAGGAGTATAGACTATAAAGAGGAAAGAAAAAGAAAGAAGCTTATAGATCAAAGATGAAACTATAGAGGCAAGAGGGAGAAAGGTAATGCGGTGATAGGGGAGGAGGAGGTGGGAGGGTAGGTGGGTAGGAGGGATGGAAGGGGGAAGGAGCTAGCTCCTTTTCCCATGCTCATGACTTCAACTCTGTGGATCTCAAGGGTTCCCTCCCACTTATAGGAAAAGATCGGTAATCCGGGGAGTCTTGAAAGAGAATCCACCCAGTCCAGGTTGTAGAGAATTTATCAAGTGAATCTGAATCCTCAGCAGCCAACTCTTCCATTCTGCAAATGTCTGCCAGCTACTTATATCATTCAGAAATAGGAGGCAATAGGGTAGATTTCCAATATCTTGGGATTACTGAGCGGGCTGCAGACATGCAAAAATGAAGAATATCTTTTTTTGTGATTTGTAATTGACGGGGAAGATAGATAGCAAGGCTACGTCTGGGCTACTCATCACCTGTCTACCCATGATAAGGTTGTAATTTGCAAATACTCGTGACCAAAACTTCTGTATCTCGGCGCATCTCCACCAAATGTGGAGCATAGTGCCCCTCGCAACTCGATGGTGCCAACATGTCTCAGAGACCGGGGGGAAGATAGAGAGTGTAAGTTAGTTGGGCAGAGATACCCTGTGGTGCATAGCCTTTCCACAAATGGTTCCTCCCCCAGAGCCCCAGTTACACAAAGAAGAGCATAATGAAAATAAAAAAGAAAAAACCACAGCTATACAATATATTATTAGAAGGTCCAGAAGGCTAATTACAGGCTGGTCAAAGAAATCATATCAGAACTGTTGCCAGTGGTTAGTAGAGAAATCTTATAGTAGCCGAGTCCTTGGCAATAATACAAAAAGGCTTGAATTAAGTTTCTTTTTTCTCAGTTACTATACCACCGGATTACACGGTGACCTGTCAACCCTCCCCATGTGATGTATCCCGTACCCTCTCACCGTCCCCCGTCTAGACAGATCTCTTCCCCTCATTCTTCTTTAGACTCGTTGCTTGAGTGTGACTGCTCAAACCCTATAGGTGGGCCCTGCCACTCCTCCATAGAAATGGAAATTGACAAGATCTTCAGTGCAGAGGTAAAAGCCAGGAGGTCTCTCGGATGTAACTACATGAAGGAAGCCCTCTCGACAGACCTGGAAGAGAAAGGGGAAGCCCCATGAATATGGAATGTCTCTATTCCTAAGCTCCTTCAATAGTGGTCGCAACGCTCTGCGTTTCTGAAGGGTGCACCTCAATAGGTCACCCACAAGCTGAATTGAAGACCCTTGGAAGCAGACCGAGGCTGAGTTTCGGACTTTGGTTAGTATGTCTTCTTTCACCCTGAACTTGTATATTCTACAGATTACGTCTTTTGGTCTGGCCCCTTCCGGAGATTGCGGTCCTAGGGATCTGTGGGCTCTATCAAACTTCCAGGGCCAAGTCTTCCGGGATAACCTGTACAAGACGAAGTGTCGCTTGATCTGCGCTGCTGCCAATGAAAACCAGAAGTCCGGAGTGTCTGGATAATGGTGTTGTTTAATCGAACGCGTTTCGGAGCCAAAACCCAGCTCCTTCCTCAGATTGTCCCTCGGATCGAGCGACGCTTCATCCTGTACAGGTTATTCCTTACCACGGTTACCCGTGGATGTGTGGATCCTGCAAGAGACTTTCCTCTAAGCGATCAAACTAGTAGTTGGTATACGCAACCTAACTAGGTGAGTAGATTCCGTCAAGTATTTACATTGCCTCCATATTAAGGAGATAAGACCCTATTGCGCATTTTATCTCACATTTTAGTTTTTAAGTCTTCCGGATGTCACAGATTGAGTTGAAGACCCCATGTACAATGTCATCAAGGTCTCTGGAGCTGACAGATTTGCGGAGGCCTCTAAATCTAATATTATTATGCCTCTGTCTGTTTTCTAAGTCCTCCATCAAATCCAGCATCTGCTCGAGTTGAGATGGCTTGCTGTTCTAAGGCCCCCTACTCTTCTATGCAGAGCTTCAGTAGTAGATTCAGTGGACATCACCCTCTCAGTCAACTGCCAAACTTCCCCTCTAAGTGCTGTGGACTCAGCCCTCAAAGAGGCTTCCATCCTAAAGATGAAGCCCTCCATCTCTTCCCTGGTGGGCATAGCCTGTATATGGGTTCTGAGGTCATCCCAATTTCTTTACCTAGTGGGGTGGAGGGATGGACATTGGCTGCTGAGTTGGGAGATTCACATCAACCAGTGTCTGTTGCATGATCTCAAGTTCTGATGGTTTAATAGTATTGTCTTGTAACATAGTCCTTCACCTGAGGTTCCTTAGGTCTACTTAATTGGCCCTGAGGGCACGGGACCTACGTCCGCGCTGGAGTCTGTGTAAGCCGCCATTATCAGGTCCTCTGATTCCACGTGGTGCCATGCTGTGCATCTGCAGAAATTTGAAGATTCCCACAGCATTAGTCCCAATAAAGTGTCAGTTGCTCTTCTTCTTGGCTAGCATATGCTATTAATTAGGCAACCGGGAGCAGTTATTTTAGGTTCAATGCTGATGTGGTAGCGGGAGCTGAGAATCAACGTCTTCTCTCCTCCGTGGCAGGCCACGTCCCCCCTGAGGTTAATTTTTTAAAATTCTGAAGAAACAGTGATGAAAAGCAAAGTCTGACTTGCATTTGTTTATTTTCACAGATTTTTAATTTATTATTACTTTTCTTAGATTCCAGTTATTTCTGTGACCATTGTGGGTTTTATTGTTCATTAAATGAGAGGTACCAACAATTTTGACCATGTGTGTAAGTGAGAAATATAATTATGATAAATAAATAAGTTGGGCAATTGTCCCAAGGATCATGACAAGGACATAGCGGAAGAGATTAACACCAGGGAGCCAAGTCTTGGGGTTTTGTCATTCTCCTATGTACACCCAATTTTTTTCTCCATCTGAATAAACACTGTATAAATGCCAGGGAAGTGATTGTCCTGTGCTCTAATTTAGTTGAAATATACTGCAATATAAAACACTTTATTTTCCAGAAAACTTTCTGAACAATGTAAATAAAGCACCATATAGAGGACATTTCTAAGAATCGCTAAGGGAAAGAAACTGCATGAAGTGTAGCGGTTGTTTGCAGGAACTGAGCACAACGCTATATCAACAAATACAATTTGTATCGGGGAACCTAAAACTAAAGCAGAATTTCAGATTATTGAAAGACATTTATACGACAGAGTCCGCTCATGTTTCATTATTTTATTTTATTCCTTATTTAGCCGTGGCATTGCTCTAAGTGAAAAACATTGAAGGGAAAGTATCCCTTAATGGGCAATAATCATTAATATAGTCTAGTAGCCTTTTCAGTGCTAAAATCCTTAATAGGCAAATATTTGAAAAAGGAGAGTTATAAAACATTAAGTACAAGTTAATTTCCTTTCAGTGGAAGGCCAGGAACATGATCCTTCTTTTATTAGCAGCTGTTACTTGCTGAGAAATTGGATTCTTTGTAGACTATGATAACTTTTATTGGTTCAGCATAAAAATTATACCGAGATACAGTGGTGTGCAGAAGTCTGAGATCATGCGGCTGTGCTGAGATGAAACATATACTGATGTTACTAATGTTCCACTTCTACTTGCAGGATATTGAACGTCTTGCATTTAATGCTATTCTAAGTTTATGTTCAGAATTTGTCTGAAAATAGATACAAAAAGAAAAAAAATTGCAAGGGAGATATTAAGGCACACAGGCTTAATCAGTTTAGCTCTTGGCGTTATACTGTATTTGAAGCCAAACATTAGCGTCCTATATCCTTTAAACCCTCTATAGAGAACAATGTAGACATAAGGTAGAGCACATATCAGCCAATAACAATAGTAAAAGCTTGACCAATAATATTTTATAGAAAATAATCTACAAATAAGCATATAAGCATGAATACCAATCTGACCTATTAGTTTTGTCATAAAAATCATTTGAATGTTCTGGGAAATTTACATATTATAGGGGTTTTCCAACTAATATATAATAAAGCTTGTCATGTACCCACTCCTCAGCACGTGACTTGGGGTTGCGCCTGCAAGGGTTAATCTATCTCCTCTCACTCAATCCAGCACTCGACCTCTGTCCTGTGCTGAAGGGGAGCATCAGTCACACCCCGACTCACACCGCGCACCCTGCTTCACACACACTGCCACCACTTATCAACATACAGGATGATAAGTCCCTGAAGTAATACTGTCAGCCAATCAACAGGATCACACACTTCTTAGGGCTATGAATCCTTTTAGAACATACAAGGTTTCAACTTATTAAAGCTTTAAGCTTTAATATAAAAAGTACAGTGCTTACAGAAAAAGATATAGAAATATTAAAATGACATACACATATGCAAACAATGAAATAAAAAGGAGAAATTTACAGTAACCTAAACTTTGCTTCTGTTGCCCGATGGGGAGAGCAGAGATATATGGAAGGATGATCACAGCAGCTTCCGCTGACCCATCACTGTGACACAGAGCAGTAGCTGTGTGAGCCCAGATATAGACTCAGACTGGGGGGTCAGATTCTAGACCGGCCTTCTAGTTTAACATTCTACTTCTGGGTCTGTGATTGGACACTCACTAATTTAGCCCTGCATATATTATGTTTTAAATGTTCTTTGTCTTCTGACTAGGTGTCCTGATTTTGCTTTCCATCTGTGGGTCTGTTTGAAGCTCACTATTGGAGATGGTTCCTCTCTCTTATCAATTATCTTCCTCTTTGAAGCTCCCAAAATGTGTGAATTTTGTCACTCTGCTTTTCCCATCATGGCCCCCTGGCGAGACTGGAGTCAGTGTGACTGCTAGTGTGTGCTTATATATAGCAGGTCGTGACCTCTTGTGGATGGACATAGGATTTAACTCCTTAACATTTCTAGTGTCCAGTCCCTGTGATACATATTTCACTACAAAGTTCATCTTGAAATAGTCATTAACTTACTAATATATTCCGCTCAGCTATCATTCTCCCACTGGTTACTGTTTCTGCCTCAGCTCCGATGTAATTGAAGCCGTCAGTGATGGGAATTGATATTTTAATCATTAAAGTTGTCCCCCTTCTTCGATGCACAGACAGCAAAGTGGTCAGCCTAGCTATTGATATTAAGTCAGCAAGCTCCCATTACTAGCTGTGACAGTCACATGATGACATAGGAATTTCAGGAACCAGCCAAGAAAATGGTGTTGTAGTCATATCCGGATCGCAGACAAACAACTCCTGTTTCTCCACCTTCTTCTCAGTATCCTCATTATTCCTCAATCTGTGCTGAGAATATGAGATAAAAGTGGGCTCCTGCAGCACTGCTAGTCTGGCGGCAATGGTATGTGGCACCCCAGGTTCATAGTGCCACTGTGTCATCACTGCCCCTGGGTGGTGGTGTCATGCTGAGAGCAACAATCGGGTCTTCTCATCAGGCAGGAAAACCACACACAACACCTTCTGCCTCCAGGCCAGAAGGAGGAGACCAAGCCTGGGTTGAGGGTGAACTCCCCTATAAATTCTGGTCTGGAGCGGAGCCAGTTAGTTCAGTTCCCGAGAGGACTGTGAAGAGTACCTAGAGGATTGAGTTGTGCTAAGCTCATCCTAGGTACAGTCGATCAGTTCCTAGGAGGATTGAGGCAGGCATCCTGGGGGACTAGAGGCTGTAGAGCTCATACCAGGATCGCTGACTCGGGGCCAGGTCTAAGGCTAGGGTCTGAGGAGAGTTGCAGGAACACCTGGGGAGCTGAGCAACACCGTGCTCACCCCAGAGGAAGCCGCAGAGAATGGGCACCGGGTCCGAGACTGTGCAGGGTCTAACGTCCTGGCAGTCAATACCGGAAGGTGGGGAACTCCAGGTTTTTCAGCCACACCGTGCCCGGAGACACAGCAATGAAGACAGTTCAGGAACTGACACCGTAGACAAGGGTTAGAAAGGACTCGAGTTGCGCGTCATGTCGGCACCTCGCAGGAAGAGACAGGGCCGACTGCTTAGCTGATGCTGCAGCAGAAGCCAATACACAGAGCACAATAAGGGAGCCAAAGACCCTGCCGGGTGAGAAGCAACCCTGAGTTGCTCTTGGCAAGGACTCTGTGGACAACTGCCTGAAGTCAGCTATTCCAGTAAAAGACTGAGTGACCAACAAACAGTGAGTCTGCTTATTGCCTCGTGCCCATTGTGCTGCACCCTACACTTAAACTACCTACACCTACCATGGGGACCAAAAGCCTTGTGGAGGGCTCATCATCTCAGCTGCCAATCTCCACCATCATCCCAGCCGTCTGAACGGCAGCGGTGGCCCATATTAGTTACAAATCATGGGTGGTGTCACGTTCATTCCTAAAATATGTCCTTTTATTGACCACTCAGGGCCATGGAGCCGGGTCTCGACCCCTGTGACTCCCACAGCAGTACTGTTCTGAGTACCCCACAGTCCTGGTGGGCAAGTCAAATTGGCATCACAACAGGATGCGAGCGGCCTAGAAAGAACGGGTCTCATGCGCCTTAAGAACTGTAAAAACTGTGTAAGAATTGGCTTCGCAAAATGGCGGCAGGGAAGAGAACAAGCGCCATGTGCAGGTCTGTGGGCGTGTCTTGGCCCTCGTCATGGGAAGGACCTTGGAAAAGGTGCGAAATAGCAGGCCCCCCCGAGTACTAAAGAAAAGCCAAGGGGACCGGCTATTGAGAGTTGTTGACCCCACCTGGAGGAGGAGACGAGGCCTGAAGTGTGAGGCCTTGAGAACTTTCGGGAGGAGAGGACGATTTGTCGGCAAGTGGCCCTAACTCTAAAGTAAGACTGTGAAAGTCATTTATTAGTAGTTAGCATGTGTACATAATGTGAATAAAGAGTTAGCTAGGTACTGGAGAATGTATAGATGTAAATTAGTGTGTTCATATTTTACTCGCCATGGGCACTGTACAGCTAGGTGGAGGATATTGACCAGGACTTGTATTGAGCCCTGGTAGGGGTAATGCTCATGAGACTGTGAACTTGTTTGTTTTTCTGAATGAGCACTTTTCATTTTTACTACTTTTGCAAGTTTTTATATTTTTATACAACTGGACTGTGTTATGCAACGTTTAAGAACCCGTGCCTCCCGAAAGGGAAGAAAAACACTGATTAATGTATATGGTTGAAATTGTTGGCAGTCGGCACCCGCCGGGAAGCAGCCCACTAGAGGTACTGCACTCCTGCGGGTAGGGAGTGTAGTGTCCCTGTTTTCCAGGTGCTGGGATTGTGCAGTTGAGCCCAAAACACAAACACACACAGCACAGGCCCTGGAACAATGGGAGGACCCGGAGGGACGGCCTAGGTCAGAAAAAGAGGAAACAGGAAGTGGTAGAGACATTTGAAGGAGACCAGAGCAGTAACATTGACTATGGAGGAGTGAAAATGAGTCGGTCGACAGGGTAGGGGGTACTCTGATACCGGAACAGGTGGTTACTTCAGTGGGGATCACGGCTGGTCGGTTCTCCGGTTCCGTGCCTGGACCCTCAATGGCAGGTGGGGGTGATGATGATGGGGGAATTGTAATGTGATGCCACTTGTGGTACCTGGTATAGGGTTACCAGCACTGCGGCCGGCCGCTGAGGTGATGGAAATGCAGCTTTGATAGTACAGCTCCCACAGGTGGAGCTTTACCTCAGGGCAGCAGGGTAGAAGATGGGAATCTAGTCCTCACCTCTGTGATGCTGTAGAGGCCCTCCAGGTAATGGATGAAAGGAGACCAGACACCAGATCAGCTCAAACAGTTCTTTACTTGCACCAGGTGACATTGGTACACGGTACAGTCTTGGTTAACCAGGGGCCGTGGCTGCGGATTTTGGAGACTTTTCCAGAGTCTGTCAGAGGTGTCCTTAAAATGGCTCTCCTGGTCCTTTTCCCTTCTGTGCCCTGATGGCGATCTGTACTCCCACTCGTGAGTCTAGTCTCTAGTCCTCGGGGTCTGTTGCCTAAAGTCTCTGTACTTCTCAGCGTCGTGAACCTACCTATGGGACTGATGTTGTACTGCTTGATGGGTGATGTGGCTCCCTTATGTCGGGCCCACAACCTCCTCTAGGCTCCACCCCCCTGGGACCTACTGAATATATGGTCCCCTGTACTAAGGTAGCTTACCGTATGGGTGTTGGGTGCAGACTCTGTAGGGTCCTCCATATCCACGGCTACGGAGGCACTACACTTTCTGTTTGGGGTGCAGTACCTCCCTGTGGCGCCTTGCCATAGGGGTGCCACAGTAGTCGAGGCGGTGTGGTGCCGACTCCCATGGGTTGGAGCAATGCCACCCCACTCGCCCACAGGAGGGAAAGACTGACGGACGGAGAGAAGAGCCCTAGGGGTGCGGACGAGGCATCGACCCCCGTACGACTGAATCTGATCGAGACAGAGGAGTTGGTGGAGGATACAGGGACCGGACCTGCAGACGGTGTGGAAGCTTCAACCCGAGCCGAAACAGGAGGTCTCAGACTTGTAATGGCTGGGGGCCAACCGGTACTAACCCGGCTCTGGAGAAAGTGCTGTACCGGAGACTGGCAGGAACGTACTCAGTGGCCATGTTTTAACATTGAAGTAAAATATTGCAGTGAGAGGAATTATGAAGTCCACGCTGCGGAGAATAAAATGACAGGACGTCCAAGGTGGAATGATCGGTGCCTTTATTCCATTCACTTATGATGAGGGTAATTCAGACAGATAAATGAGAAGCTGGAGGAGTAGGGGGTGCAGAAACTTTTGTAGGAGGAAACCCTCATGGAACTAGAGAGAGAGATCTCTAAAATTTTAATAGAGGGCTGTTTAGGGCCCTCCCGAATTTATTGGTGAGGCCCCGTAAATGTATGAGAGAGGGAGGACCCTACCAAAACTCTGGTTGAGGGCCACTAGGGAGACCCTCTCAAAATTACGAGTGGAGTGCCACATGATAATTTTGCAGATATAGTGGTGGAGGTGGAGGAGGCCAAATCACGGAATACCGATGGGTATATGGTAGCTGCTATTGTAAAGGGTTGTGGAATATGTTTTGCCCTATAAAAATGAAAATAATGTATGAGGGAGACCTCCCAAACATTTGTTAGAGGGCTGGCTGAGGACCCTCCCAATTGTATGAGTGATAGCCCTCCCAAATGTATGAGTGAAGGAGGGCCCTCACAAGTGTATTCTAAACGGCCATCTGAGGGCCCTCCCAAAACTAGTTGAGGGCCATTTGCTGGCCCTCTCTAAATTAGAAATGAGAGCCGCATGTTGAGTATGTGGATATGGTAGAGGAGGAGGAGGAGGAAGCCCAGAATACCAATTGGCATGTTGTAACTGGTATTGTAAAGTGCTTCAAAATATGTTTTTCCCCTGTATAAATAAAAATTAGGTATGAGTGAGGGCCTTCCCCAATGCATGGTAGAGGGCCATCTGAGGGGACTCCCAAGTGTATAAGTGAGGACTACATGATGGACTTAACAAAATTAAGGTTAAGTGCCAACTGATGCCCCTGGCAAATTCTTGTGACTGCCGACTTTGTGGATGCCATTGTGTAATTTTAGTCTGCCAACTTCTGTGGGCAGGAAGGGACAAATCAGGCCAGGTTTAGGGAAATCATAGCCTGTTTAGCATCCCTTGATTAGTAGATATCTCTTGATTTGTTCAACCTTGTGTATATAATAATGCAGTGGTAACGTCCATGGCCACAAGCACTTGTCCACATGTTGGTCATTAGGTTGACATTCTCAGTAACTGTGTTTTTCGGTGCATGGGTGATATTAGGAGACACGTGCTGATGTAGGGCGGGGATGGCACATCAGTCAAAATAGTGTCGACTGATGAACAAGGATGGATGCTGTCATGAGGTTACAGAAAGATTCAGTGTCCACAAGCCTAAACAAAAAAACATTTTCAGATCAATAAGTTTGGAAATGTTCCCATTAGGTTTTTGAGCCTGTGGATGGATGGATGGGTATTCTGTTTGCATAAACAAGGCCTGTGGTAGGACATCTGAACAATGTCCTGTGAGAAATTATTTGAGAATGTTGCTGGTGGTGCTTGTGACTGTGCAATGACAGGTGCAGGGCAGGAGGAATCTGCGCCTATATCCTGAACAGGGAATTAACAATTACAGGGGAAGAGGCAGTGTAGAGGGCCCTCCAATATTTGAGTGAGCGCCCTCTCAAATGTTTGGAGGAGGGACATCCCAATTTTTTGAGTGAAGGCCCTCTGAAATGTATGTAGAGCGCTGTCTAATACCTCTCCCAAATGTTTGAGTGAGGGCCACATGATGGCCCTCCACAAATTATGGTTGAGGGCAGCCTACTGGCCCTATAAAAATTCAGATTGAGGGTTGCATGAGGATTCAGTGGATATGGTCGGGGAGGAGGAGGAGGAGGCCAAAGCCCAGAATACCAACCGGCATGTTGTAGCTGGTATTGTAAAGTGCTGTAGAATATTTTTTGGTCTATATAAATTAAATTATGTACGAGGGAGGGCTGGGGTCTATTGCAGTCCTTCCTAATTTTTGTCAGACCTTGCATTTTATCATAGGCTTGGTGAGTTTGAGTCCCTCCTTCATAAATTAAACAGGAGATGTCTGACCATGTCACACACACCACATGCCCAGATAAGGTAGTAAAAAGTTAAAATTACATTTCCCAGTAATTTTTTTTATACATTATGAGCAAAGAGAAAAACAAAAGCCAAAATGCACTTTCAATCAATTTCAGCATCTTCACAGCAACCCCAAACCTCCTTGCAGGGTCCAGCGGAAAAATGTTCAAGTTTCTGATTCATTTACATTGGATTCATTATTTGGTATGAAAATATGAATATTAAAAAATTATTTGGCACAGATAATCTGAACCCCAATATGTCAGTATTCGCTCATCACTATTCTTAACATCTTGGAGAAGTAACCACAGGTTCTTCTGTGGATGGAGGTTGGTGCAAATCCTTCTGTCTCTTCTTGTAATCCCACAGACTTGAGGAAATCAGGACTCTGTGGGCGTCTATCATCACTTTTAGGACTACTTGTTCTTCTTTCCACTGAAGATAGTCATAAATGACATTGTTATTGTTTTACAGAATCTTTGAACAAGTTGACAAATCCATCATAAATTATCATGAATTGTTTGACAGGTTTATTGTGATCTCAGCTACTCCTGAAATCCATTTTTAGCCCCATTAACTATCAGTCAAGTTTGATTTCTATTGCTGCATGCCAAGCTCTCTTAAGTAGAAAAGCAGATTGATGCTTTCAAAGTAGACTGCGCTGCTATAGAAAGGAAGCACTTCTAGAGTTGAACAGTAATTTCGTAGTTTTTATTTTAACATATTTTGAACTCACACCGAGCCCTTTTTCCAAAAACAATAATAAATATTCCATTTTGTATACAAACTTAAAATGAAAGCACCTGAGCAATTTTTTAATCTTAAATCGGTTTTAATTTTAGAAGCAACAGAAGCAAAAGGTTCAATCCATCGAAATTTCCATGAGTAAAAACAGTTCTTTATTGTACATAAATTCTAAAGCAAATAGAGATCCAGTTATAAAAATAGGCATCAAGTATGAGACAGGAAGTTCCGTTCAGACTACGGATATCGGTGTGTAGCCTTTATCACAGTCTTAAAACTATAGGTTTTAATTTTTATATACAGTTGTGGCCAAAAGTATTGACACCCCTGCAATTCCGTCAGATAATATTCAGTTTCTTCCTGAAAATGATTGCAATCACAAATCCTTTGGTATTATTATATTAATTTTAATTTGTCTTCAATGAAAAAACACAAAAGAGAATGAAACAAAAAGCAAAACATTGATCATTTTACACAAAACTCCAAAAATGGGCCAGACAAAAGTATTGGCACCCTCAGCCTAATACTTGGTTGCACAACCTTTAGCCAAAATAACTGCGATCAACCGCTTCCAGAAACCATCAATGAGTTTCTTACAATACTCTGCTGGAATTTTAGACCATTCTTCTTTGGCAAACTGCTCTAGGTCCCTGATATTTGAAGGGTGCCTTCTCCAAACTGCCATTTTTAGATCTCTTCACAGGTGTTCTATGGGATTTAGGTCTGGACTCATTGCTGGCCACTGTTACCCTTCGGGGGTCTGCCGCTCGTGCCCGTGGCCTGCTGCCCTTACTCCCTCTGCTGGAGCAACACTGCTCCTCTCACTTCCGGTACCACTGCTTGTGCTCCTGAAACCGTCTCCTATTCAGTTTCTGCTGGAGAGGCTGCAGGGTTCTGGCTCCTCCCCTCAGCCAATCACCAGGTCTCTGTGTCCTGCCAATCAGGACTGCCCTGTTCTGATTTAAACCTCCTGTTTTCAATCAGTCGGGGCCAGGGCAACTTCGACCTTCACCTTCCCCTGGGTGAAGTTGCCACTTCTGGTCTGTCAGGTCGCTCTCCGTTTGGTCTGTTACCTGATCGCTCTGTGTTACCTCCCCCAGATCTCGTTCCTGCCGGTTCCTGGCTGATCACCGTGTTCCTGGATGGTCTCCTGATTCCCTCCAAGCTGATCGCTGGTTCTCGCCCGGCTCCGGATCCCCCGTGGTCCTGGACTCTCCGTGTTCCTGGATCTCCCTGTGTTCCTGGATCTCTCCGTGTTCCTGGATCTCTCCTGTGTTCCTGGTTCCCCGTGTTCCTGGTGCTCTGTATTCACGGTTCTCGTTTCGTATTGTATTCCCGGGTGCTGTTTCATTACCACGTCGCCTGGGGTCGGTTGAACACTTGTGTCCGTAGCATTGGCCCCTTCGAGGCTGATCCCGGCGGTATCCCTGTATAGGGGTCAAGCGCTCCGGGGTCTCCCTCGCTGGGCTCCCGGTGTTGCGACCTTGTGGCCCTCTCCAGGGGCGTGTGGTTCTGTGTTATAGTTCTGTTTAATAAACCCGTTGACTCTACGGTACGTGTCTGCCTCTCTATCACCCGGTATCAGCATCCGCTTTACGCGGTCCAGTGGGTCCACGTGTGAGTCCGTCAGTAGGACGTGACAGCCACCTTAGAAGTCTCCAGTGTTTTCTCTCAAACCATTTTCTAGTGCTTTTTGAAGTGAGTTTTGGGTCATTGTCCTGCTGGAAGATCCATGACCTCTGAGGGAGACCCAGCTTTCTCACACTGAGCCCTACATTATGCTGCAAAATTTGTTGGTAGTCTTCAGACTTCATAATGCCATGCACACGGTCAAGCAGTCTAGTGCCAGAGGCAGCAAAGCAACCCCAAAACATCAGGGAACCTCCGCCATGTTTGACTGTAGGGACCGTGTTCCTTTTCTTTGAATGCCTCTTTTTTTCTCCTGTAAACTCTATGTTGATGCCTTTGCCCAAAAATCTCTACTTTTGTCTCATCTGATCAGAGAACATTCTTCCAAAACGTTGTAGGCTTTCTCAGGTAAGTTTTGGCAAACTCCAGCCTGGCTTTTTTATGTCTCGTGGTAAGAAGTGGGATCTTCCTGGGTATCCTACCATACAGTCCCTTTTCATTCAGACACCGACGGATAGTACAGGTTGACACTGTTGTACCATCGGACTGCAGGGCAGCTTGAACTTGTTTGGATGTTAGTCGAGGTTCTTCATCCACCATCCGCACAATCTTGCATTGAAATCTCTCGTCAATTTTTCTTTTCCGTCCACATCTAGCTAGGTTAGCCACAGTGCCT
This sequence comes from Allobates femoralis, assembly GCA_033576535.1. Taxonomy (NCBI): domain Eukaryota; kingdom Metazoa; phylum Chordata; class Amphibia; order Anura; family Aromobatidae; genus Allobates; species Allobates femoralis. The sequence goes on along the minus strand of JARQOC010000002.1, from coordinate 557,208,634 downwards.
TGGGCTTTAAACTTCTTGATGACACTGCGCACGGTAGACACTGGAACATTCAGGTCTTTGGAGATGGACTTGTAACCTTGAGATTGCTCATGCTTCCTCACAATTTGGTTTCTCAAGTCCTCAGACAGTTCTTTGGTCTTCTTTCTTTTCTCCATGCTCAATGTGGCACACACAAGGACACAGGACAGAGGTTGAGTCAACTTTAATCCATGTCAACTGGCTGCAAGTGTGATTTAGTTATTGCCAACACCTGTTAGGTGCCACAGGTAAGTTACAGGTGCTGTTAATTACACAAATTAGAGAAGCATCACATGATTTTTCTAACAGTGCCAATACTTTTGTCCATCCCCTTTTTTATGTTTGGTGTGGATTTATATCCAGTTTGGCTTTAGGACAATTCTTTTTGTGTTTTTTCATTGAAGACAAATTAAATGAAGATAATGATACCAAAGAATTTGTGATTGCAATCATTTTCAGGAAGAAACTGAGTATTATCTGACAGAATTGCAGGGGTGTCAATACTTTTGTCCACAACTGTACATATCTCACAACTTTGCTGCCCTTACAAAGTAATTCTCCTATTGAAGCCCCTAGATTCCTCCTTCATTGCCCCCATAAAGTAATATGCCAACAGAAGTTCCCTACAAACACTGTATGATACCCCACAGTGAATTCCTACACGCGCACAGTATAATGACCCTACTGTAAGCCCCTCAACTACCCTGACACAGTATGATCTCCAACTGTGACCCCTACACAGCCCTTCATACAATTTAATGGACCTACATACAGTATAATGGCCCCTAAACCACTTCACACACTGTATAATGACCCCAACACAGCCCTCAAATAGCCCTGCATAAAGTATAAAGGTTCCCTCATAACCCTCCAAGTATTATCATACCCCCCACAGAGCCCTCCATATATTATAATGGCTTCCATATATTTTATTTGTCTCTTATAGTCCTCCATATGTATTGTAATACATCATCCATAGTTCTTCATATATTATAATGCACCGCCATAACCCTCCATATATATGATAATGCACCCCCATAGTCCTCCATATAGTATAGTGCACCTCCATAGTCTGCCATATAGTATAATGCACCCCCATAGTCCTAAATATAGTGTAATGCACCCCCATAGTACTCCATATAGTATAATACACCCCATAGTACTCCATATAGTATAATGCATCCCCATATTACTCTATATAGTATAATGCATCCCCCATAGCCTTCATTGTAGTATAATACACCCCCATAGTCCTCCATATAGTATAGTGCACCCCCATAGTCCTCCATATAGTATATTGCACCCCCATAGTCCACCTATATTATATTGCCCATTACGTAGTTTCCCAATAGTGTACTCACTGATTAAAAAAAAAAGTAAATAAAACTCTTCTGCTCCGGTCTCCTCAGCATCTGCTCTGCACATCTCAGTACATCGGCGCTCAGTGATAACATCATTGTGCTTCACCGTGCTGAGCTGCAGAAGGGCAGACAGTGGCAGCTGGGACTCTGGAGAAGAATGCTGCCAGCAGAGGCGGCCGGGACTATAAGAGCGGGAGTGGTATTCGTGGGGGGGGCTACCACTGGTACACACACCTTGTACGCATGCAGCTCTGCTCCGCACATGTTGTACACTCTCGGCTCTGCTCTGTACACCTCGTACACTCGTCTCCACTCTGTACTCCTCGTACACTTGCGGCTCCACTCTGTACACTTCGTACACTCGCGGCTCCGCTCTGTACACCTCGTATACTCTCGGCTCCGCTCTTTACACCTTGTACACTCTTGGCTCCTCTCTGTACACCTTGTACATTCTCGGCTCTACTCTGTACACCTTGTACCCTCTCAGCTCCGCTCTGTACACGTCGTACATTCTCGGCTCGGCTCCACTCTGTACACCCCGTACACAAATGGCTCCGCTCCGTACACCTCGTACACATGCGGCTACGCTCCTTACACCTCGTACACATGTGGCTCCACTCCATACACCTCGTACACACTCGTCTCTGGTCCGTACACCTCATATACACTCAGCTCTGCTCCGTACACCTTGTACAGACTCCGTTCTGTACACCCCGTTCACATGCGGCTCCCTTCCGTGCACCTCTTACAAATGCGGTTCCACTCCGCACACCTTGTACAGACTCGGCTCTGCTACATCCACATTGTAAATACCTATTGACCCCACATATAAAGTTCACTCCATCCAGCACCATGACAACCAGCACAGCAGAGTCCTGCATACACTGAGGGGCTGATCATGTGACCCCTGACTCCTTCCCTCCATGTGACATCATCACAGTTCCTGTAAGCACAGAGCAGCCTTGGATGTGGTGTGCAGCTCTGCTGATGGAGAAGAATGTGATCGGGACCATGGAAGCGGGAGCAGTCATGATAGGTACTCCTCTGCTGCAGCCGATAGCTTCATCTGACCACCTGCTCCATGCCACCTCTGCACTTTGCTGCTTTGCGCCTCCCTGCTCTCTGCAGTCACAGACTGTGCCACCCCTGCTCTGCTCCTCACAGTGTGCGGGGATGCTGGGGAGTGATGAGAGCAGAGTGTCCGTGGTCTGCAGCTGACAGAACCGGATCGTGGCTCTTGATCTTCCAGGTTTGGGAAGGCGGCTGCTGTTTTAACAACCGACTCCAGCAAACCGGGGAGAACCGGCCTCATCCCACCCCTGTGTGTACCACACTCAACATGGACCAGAGCAAGCAAAGGAAAGAGTTGTCTCAGGAGATTAGAAAGAAAATTATAGACAAGCATGTTAAAGGTAAAGGTTATAAGACCATTTCCAAGCAGATTGATGTTCCTGTGACTAAAGTTGCACATATTATTCAGAAATTTAAGATCCATGGGACTGTAGCCCACCTCCCTAGATGTGGCTGCAGGAGGAAAATTGATGACAAATCAAAGATACGGATAATACGAATGGTAACAAAAGAGCCCAGGAAAACTTCTAAAGAGATTAAAGGGAAACTTCAAGCTCAAGGAACATCACTGTCAGATCGCACCATCCGTAGTTATTTTAGCCAAAGTGGACTTCATGGGAGATGACCATGAAGGACACCATTGTTGCAAATAAATCATAAAAAAGCCAGACTAAAATTTTCCAAAATACATGTTGACAAGCCACAAATCTTCTGGGAGAATTTGCCAAACTACATGTTGAGTAGACACAAGCTTCTGGGAGAATGTCCTTTGGACAGATGAGAAATAAATGGAACTTTTTGGCAAGGCACATCAGCTATATGTTCACAGATGGAAAAATGAAGCATATCAAGAAAAGAACACTGTCCCTACTGTGGAACATGGAGGAGGCTCTGTTATATTCTGGGGCTGCTTTGCTGCATCTGGCACAGGGTGTCTTGAATCTGTGCAATGAAATCTCAAGACTATCCAGGGATTCTAGAGAGAAATGTGCTGCCCAGTGTCAGAAAGCTTGGTCTTAGTCGCAGGTCATGGTTTTTGCAACAGGATAATGACCGAAAACACATAGCTAAAAACACCCAAGAATGGCTAAGAGGAAAACATTGGACTATTCTGAAGTGGCCCTTTATGAGCCCTGACATTTTGAGCTCTAGCCTTTTATGAGCCCTGACCTTTTGAGCAACTTTGGAAAGAGCTGAAACATGCTATCTGGAAAAGGCAACCTTCAAACACGAGACAATTGGAACAGTTTGCTCGGGTCAAAATACCTGTCGAGAGGTGCAGAAGTCTCATTGACAGTTACAGATCGTTTGATTGCAGTAATTGCCTCAAAAGGTTGTGTAACACAATATTAAGTTACAGGTACCATCATTTTTGACCAGGCCTATTTCATGAGTTTAATTTTTTTTTTAATTCTGTGAAAAGCAATGTCTGACTTTCATTTGTTCATTTTGATAGATTTTTTTTAATTATTATTACTTTTGTCAGATATAAATTATTTCTGTGACCATTGTGGGATTTGTCTTTCATTAAACGAGGGGTACCAACAATTTTGATCACATGCGTATAACAAGCATTATTTACCATTTACCTCATAGATTGTAAGCATGTTAGCAGGGTCCTCACTCCTCTTGGTATCTGTTGAATTGTGTTATTCTGTAATGTTTCATATTGTCTTTACATGTCCCCTCTGAATTGTAAAGTGCTGAAAAATATGTTTAACAATTTTATTGTTAATAATTATTATTAGCACCGCTGCAATATTCATGGGCTATTTTTGGAATTTTGCCGATCACAATCTTTTCAAGTGAAAAAAAATCCTTAACTCCTTTCTCATCTGTACCTTTCAATATCACCCTATTTGCACTAGTCTACCCCCTTTTTTCTGTATCTCCTCTGTTAAGTGTCATAAAAAAAAAGGAAAACCTGATTTAAAGCAAGATTGTTCAAAGCTGTAAGCGTAGTGGCATTTTTATTCACAATTGCCATGACTGTTAGGGTACCGTTACACGTCGCAATATCATTCCGATATCACATACAATTTCACGGGAGCGCGCACGTTTTTGGCACTTGTCCAAGATCGCATAGGAGATGTCACACAGGGAGATATCGGCAGGCAACGCAACTACGATGTAGTGCGCAACTTTTTTGCGCTGGGTATGAGCAACCCAGCGAACGAGCATTAACATTGTAGTGAATAGAGGAAGTTGCAAACAAGATCGTATTTGTGCCGTCACACAGCACGATCATGCCAGATCGCATATGCAATATCGTACGGTTGAAGGGCTTGCATAATCTTCTTGCAAGAGAAGGTTGTAGGTACGATTTTTTCGAGTCGCATTGCCCATTTACAGGACACAACGCATTAATGATATCAACTGCAATGGCCGTACCGCGTGACTTTTTGTCGATGTTGCATTGCGATATCACGATGTGTAAAGGTACTCTTATAGAAGATGTCCTCTTCAACAGTGTTTGGGACCCTCATATTTGTTTTCCCAACAGATTAATTACTACTTTGTCACTATGCGACATACTTAGGTTTTCCAGGGTACATTTGATATATAGTCATGGCCAAAAGTGTTAGCACCCTTGAAATTTTTCCACAAAATGAAGCTCTTCTGCCAGAACATTGTTGCAATTGCACATGTTTTGTCATACACATGTTTATTCCCTTTGTGTGTATTGAAACAACACAAAACAACCCCAAAATTGGGCCAGACAAAATTGTTGGCACCTTTTTAAAATTGGGACATACATTTTGTAAATAAGCTTATTTCATGTATATGATCTTCATTCAAACTCACCTGTGGCAAATAAGTGGTGTGGGTAATATGACAATCCTACCTGAAACAAGATAAAAAGGGGAGAAGTTAACTTAATATTTGCATTGTGTGTCTGTGATTGCCACACTAAGCATGCAGAACATAAAAAAGCAAAGAGAACTGTCTGTCATGAGAACTAAAATTATTGAAAAAAATCAACAATTACAGGTTACATGTCCATCTTATTTTGTCCACGATGTGCAACATAATCAAGAAGTTTACAAAACACGGCACCTTAGCTAATCTCCGTGGACATGGACGGCAGAGAACAATTTATGAGAGGTTGCAATGCAGGATACTCTGGATGGTGGATAAGCAGCCCCTACCAAGTTCTAAAGAAATTCAAGCTGTCCTTCAGCCACAGGGTGCATCTGCGTAAGCGCACAATATCTGTCCATATTTGAATGAAATGAAACGCTATGACAGGAGGCCTAGGAGGAACCCACTGCTGATACAAATACATTACAAAAGGTAGACTGAAGTCTGCCAAAATCCTTCATGGAAAGCATTTTGTGGACGGATCAGACCAAAGTAGAGCTTTTTGGTAAAGCACATCATTCTACTGTTTGCTGAAAATGGAGTAAGGCCTACAAAGAAAAGAACACAGTACATACAGTCAAATATTGTGGAGGTCCAAAGATATTTTGGTTTAGTTTTCTGCCTGTGTGCAAGGCATCATGAAATCTGAAGATTACCAAAGGATTTTGGGTCACAATATAGTGCCCGGTGTCAGAAAACTGGGTTTGCATTTTAGGTCATGGGTCTTATAACAGGAACAATGACCCCAAACATACTTCAATAAGCACCCAGAAATGCATGGAAACAAAGTACTGGAGAGTTATGAACTGGCAGCAATGAGTCTAGATCAAAATGCCACTGAACACCTGTAGAGAGATCTTGAAGTTGCTGTCAGGAGAAGGTGCCTACAAATATGGAAGACCTGGAGCACTTTACAAGAAAAGAGGGATCCAAAATTCCAGTTGAGAGGTGTAAAAAGATTGTTGATTGTTATAGTAACGATCGATTGCAGTTATTTATTCTAACGGAGGTGCAACCAAATATTAAGTTGAGGGTACCAACAATTTTGTCTGGCTCATTTTTGGAGTTTTGTGTGAAATTATGTCCCATTTGACTTTTTCTCTGCTTTTTTTTGTGTTGTTGCAACACATAGAAAAGAAATAAACATCTTTATAACAAAACATGCGTAATTGCAATAATATTCTGGGTGATATGCATTATTTTCTGGAACAAAAGCAAGGGTGCCAACACTTTTACCCATGACTATAGCACTGTAACACAAGTTTGGCTGAGTGCCTAGCAGTTTGAAAAGTTACAGATAGTCCTTGGCCAAAGTTGTATAGTACAATGTGTGATTAGTTGTACTTTCTCCCTTCTAAAAAAATCATTGTACAACTGTGCTGGATATATTCTCTGCTGTATATTGCCACTTTCATGGCACATAATGTATTTTGGAAAAGCACAGCGTGAAATACCACCTGGAAATTCAGTGCAAGGAAAATATTTTGAAAGCTTATAAATAGCGCTTCCATTAGGATGGCCTCCGAACATTCTTTCATAATTCCTACACAGGGTATATCAGTGGTGTTTTCTACATTGTGATACAATTACAGTGGATGTAGGTGACTTTTCATAGATCTGTCAGTGATGTCTGATACAATACACCACCAAGTGCCATTTAATAGACTCGCAATATGCCAAGCATCTGCCTTGTCATGACTCAATGATTCCATGCGGTTGTTTACAGTCTGTCACAATGGGCAGCAGTTTTTGCTAAAGCCAAAAATCTACTAATTTTAAAGGAAATCATTTTTTAAATTCCATTACTTTAGTTTGAACAAATTTATTTTTTTCCTTCTGAGAATTTCTCCCATTTTATGCAATTTTATTTTTTATTAAATACACTTTTGTAATCACATTAGCTATTTCAGAGATGACAATAGTCTCTCCACTACTGCAGGGGATCGTGTTTTTAGCACTTACAACCTATAGGCAAATAATTGGTTATTTTCTTTCCTGCACGTTAAAATATAGACAAAGCAAATATATAAAGTAAAATTGACAGGTTTTGTACCTAGTATGGTATGAAAGTATTTGCAGATCTGTCTCACATTATTAGATATGTACATTGAAAAAATGCTGAGAAAAATACATTTCTGAACAATGGTGAAAACACAATTGGGTTCAGTTTCTGCAGAAATTTAGAGTTCTAGTTCAGTAATCTTATTTGTAAAAAAAAAAAGAACCTTGGGAGTTGTGAGCAAACTCTTGAACCTTTTCTTATTACAATCCTCCTGGCATTAGTCTATTAATTGTGTGCCCTCTTTATTGGCACTGTGCACTCCTGTAGTGGCATCAGATGAATCAAGCTGTCACGCTAAAAGCTGTGTATTGCAGCGGTGAGGAACTCCAGGCTTCAAGGGCTGCCAACAGGTTATATTTTCAGGATTTCCTTAGCATTGCACTGGGGTTGTAATCACCTCCAGTGCAGGTGATTATGATATTATCTGTGCAATACTAAGGACATTCTGAAAACCTGAACTATTGGCAGCCCCTGAGGCCTGGAGTTCCCTACTCCTGGTGTATTGTGACTAAGGCTGGCTTCACACCACGATTTTTTGGGTTCGGGACTGTTCGGTGTGAACTGGACAGAACCAGACCCAATTTTGCCCCCCATGCATCCCTATGGTGCCGGGTGGCTGTTATTTGCCATCCAGTTTTGTTATTTTCTGGTAGGATCCGGTTTGGTTTGTTTTTTGCCCCGGACACAAAATCAGAGTTTGCATCATTTTTTGTATCCGGTGGCAAATACGAACAAAACCGGATCCTCCCAGATCCAGGGTGATCCAGCGCCCATAACATGGGAGTCTATGGGCGCTGGATCTGTCAAAAAAATTAACCGGTTCCTGGACGCCTGGTGCTCGTTCAGCACCATGGAGAGCACAGCATTTCAGAGCCGCCGCTGAAGTTCAGAACCTGGAGAGCTCCACTGCTGAAATTTCAGCAACATGGGCAGCTCCCCTGCACCCGTGCTGCTGAAATTTCTGCCCTGGACAGCGGCACAGATGCACATAAACAAATCTGGCACAAAACAGGACTGGAGGGCATATTTGCTCTCATTTTTTGCTTGTCCGGGGCTGTCAGGTTGTGTCCGGTGCATCCTGCAAAACACCAGACACAACCTGACAGCCAAAAATCGTGGTGTGAAGGGAATTCTTTTTCACTATTCATGTTAACCCCTTCAGGACCCAGCCTATTTTGACCCTAAAGACCTTGGCATTTTTTGCAATTCTGACCAGTGTCCCTTTATGAGGTTATATCTCTGGAACGCTTCAACCGATCCTAGCGATTCTGAGATAGTTTTTTCGTGACACATTGGGCTTCATGCTAGTATTAAATTTAAGTCGATAATTTTTGTGTTTATTTGTGAAAAAATCAAAAATATGGCAAAAATTTTGAAAATTTCACAATTTTCACATTTTTTATTTTTTTTTCTGATAAACCAGAGAGATATGTGACAGAAAAAAGTTATTAAATAATATTTGCCACATGTCTACTTCACATCAGCACAATTTTGGAAAAAAAAAAATGTTTTGGTAGGACGTTATAAGGGTTCAAAGTTCATGAGCAATTTTTCAGTTTTCAACCAAAATTTACAAAACCATTTTTTTTAGTGACCACATCACATTTGAAGTCCTTTTGAAGGGTGTACATGACAGAAAACACCCAAAAGTGACACCATTCCAAAAACTGTACCCCTCAAGCTACTCAAAACTATATTCAAGAAGATGATTAACCCTTCAGGTGCTTCACAGGACCTAAGGCAAAGTGGAAACAAAAAATGGATATTTTAATTTTTTTCTCAAAAATGTTCTTTTAGCCTCAATTCTTTCATTTTCACATGGGCAACAGGATAAAATGGATCTTAAAATGTGTTGTGCAAATTCTCCCGAGTACACAGATACCTCATATATGGTCATAAACCACTGTTTGGGTGCACGGCAGGGCTCAGAAGGGAAGGAGCCCAATTTGAATTTTGGAGCTAATTTTACATCCAAAAAGTGAAATGGCGCTCCTTCCCTTCTGAGCCCTGCTGTGTGCCCAAACAGTGGTTTATGACCACATATAAGGTATCGGTGTACTCAGGAGAAATTGCCCAACAAATGTTAGGATGAATTTTATGCTGTTGCCATGTGAAAACGAAAAAATTTAGGCTAAAAAAAAATTTTTGTGAAAAAAAAAGTACTATTTCATTTTCACAGATCAATTTGTAAAGCACCTGGGGGTTCAATATGCTCACTACCCATCTAGATATGTTCCCTGGGGGGTCTAGTTTCCAAAATGGGGTCACTTGTGGGGGAGCTCCAATGTGGAGACGCACAGGGGCTCTCCAAACACGACATGGTGTCCTCTAACAATTTCAATGCAAATTGAGCTCAAATTGTTAGCGGGCACCATGTTGCGTTTGGTGAGCCCCTGTGTGCCTAAACATTGGAGCTCCCCCACAAGTGACCCCATTTTGGAAACTAGACCCCCCAGGGAACGTATCTAGATGCATAGTGAGTACATTAAACCCCCAGGTGCTTCACAAATTCATTCATAAAAGTGAAAAAGCACTTTTTTTTTCCACAAAAATTTCTTTTTTCATTATTACGGACCAATTTGTGAAACATCTGGGGGTTCAAAGTGCTCACTATGCAGCTAGATATGTTCCGTGGGGGGTCTAGTTTCCAAAATGGGGTCACTTGTGGGGGAGCTCCAATGTGGAGACGCACAGGGGCTCTCCAAACACGACATGGTGTCCGCTAACAATTTGAATGCAAAATGAGCTCAAATTGTTAGCGGACCCCATGTTGCGTTTGGTGAGCCCCTGTGTGCCTAAACATTGGAGCTCCCCCACAAGTGACCCCATTTTGGAAACTAGACCCCCCAGGGAACGTATCTAGATGCATAGTGAGCACTTTGAACCCCCAGGTGCTTCACAAATTGATCTGTAAAAATGAAAAAGTACTTGTTTTCCGCAAAAAAAAATTTTTTCCATTAATTTTTGAAGCACCTGGGGGGTCAATATGCTCACTATCCATCTAGATAAGTTCCCTGGGGGTCTAGTTTCCAAAATGGGGTCACTTGTGGGGGAGCTCCAATGTTTAGGCACACAGGGGCTCTCCAAAAGCGACATGGTGTCCGCTAACAATTTGAATAAAAATCAGCTCAAATTGTTAGCTGTCACCATGTTGCGTTTGGTGAGCCCCTGTGTGCCTAAACATTGGGGCTCCGCAACAAGTGACCCCATTTTGGAAACTAGACCCCCCAGGGAACGTATCTAGATGCATAGTGAGTATTTTGAACCCCCAGGTGCTTCACAAATTGATCTGTAAAAATGAAAAAGTACTTGTTTTCCGCAAAAAAATTTTTTTCTACAGGAGATGGGGGGGGGGGCACTCAGAGGAAGCGGGGGCAGTGAGGAGGAGGCGGGCGGCAGGAAGAGGAAGGCCGCGGCAGGGACAGGAAGCGGGCGCAGGGACAGGAAGCGGGGAGGGTAAGAAAGATGAAGAGGGGGCAGGATAGAGAGGTGGGGGGACAGGGGGGCAGTTAGAGTATGACAGGGGAGAAGATCGGAGGGTAAGGAGAGCAGGGGCAGGCAGGGAAGCATGACAGGCGCGGTGATTTTCACTTTCACTTTTGAGTGCCAATCACCGCGCCTGTAGCCGGGGAGTGGGGGTGGGGGCAAATCGACCCCCCATGGGGTGTTGTACAACACCCCATGTACCTGCAGGCCGAGTGACAGGTCAGTGAGACCCTCACTCGGCCTGCAGGAGCCCGATCAATCCATGGCCCACCCCCTGGGCCAAGGGTCGGGAACGAACTTGTTTCCATGGCCCAAACGGTGGGCCAAGGGTCGTGAAGGGGTTAAAGGCAACCTGTGGATCACCTGGTGCTATATAGGTGCAAATTTCTGTAATTCGAGAGGGTATATTCTGTAACTTACAGATATTGCAATCTTAATATGTAGTTTTATTCTTTAAAGCCACATTACACACACAGATATCTGTGCAGACATTGTTAACAGATCTCTGGTTGCAGTGAAATCATGGACACATTGTTCCATTTGTACACAGCAACAAAATAGAATAATGTATCCATGATTTCACTGCAACCAGAGATCTGCGCACAATCTCTGCACAGATATCTGTGTGTGTAACGTGGCCTTTAGCTTCATATCTTTACATGTCTCTTACTAGACTAGTCCTGCCTTGGATTGTTTAGTCACACCTACTTTGGTGAGATTTACAGTGTCCATACACTCCCCCTTTAGGTAGGCATCTTAAAGTCTAAGATTAGACTAGACTTTAAGATGTGATCACCTATTTGCTGCTGCTGGTGCCATTTTGGAAAAGACCTCAGAATTCTACAGACTGTCTTTAGTTATATAGTGCCAGGAATCGCAGGTGGTGAATGTGGTGCCCTCGATGCTATGCTATTGCATACAGACCACAGAAGCACAGTGTATTAGCTGTGCTCCCGCTCCCATTCTTCTGTCCACCTCTCAATGCCAGCTTCAGTGCAGGAAGGTGGGCGAGAGATTATGAGCGTGGGGAGCAGTACATATTCATGTTCTTAAACAGTGGGCACATGTGTTAGCCCCAACACCGGCTCCTGCCTCCTGTGACCTTGCTCCTGCCTCCTGTGACTCCACTGCTGCTGCCACCCCCCACAGCCAGATACATCTGGACTATAATATGCACCCCCACCTTCCTCCAAAATGTGAAGGAAAAAGGTGCATATTTATAGTGAAAATATGATAATTCTCTCTGTTTTACTTGAGTTTGATTTGAGTAAAAAAAAACTATATCAAACAGAATTTGAGAAGAAGAAAATCTGACTATGATCTTAAATAAGACATACAATTAAGATATCAGCTATAATAAATAATGAGACAGACCTTTGCATTCTGTAAAGAAAAACTTTAAGGAAATTGTACCTTTTTTGTGGGTATATAATACGCAGTGTATTACATTAGCAGCAGAGTTTGTAAGATTTAATCAAATCTCATTCATGCACTTTGAAAAAATGTCAGCAAGGTACCTTATTTTTCGCTTTATAAGACGCACCTGATTATAAGACGCACCCCCAAATTTGGTGAAGGAAAAGAGGAAAACATAATTTTTAATGTTAAATGGGGTCCGTCTTATAATGTCAATGTCCGTCTAACAAATCATATAGGGTAAATGTCCCTCATAGCCTCCTCATCCTGGTACATGGTCCCTCATCCTTGGATATAGCCCCACATCCTAGATATGGCCCCCTTATTCTGGTTACAGCTGGCACACGTCCCCAAGTGATGGTACACCCCCCCAGGGTTGGCACACGCCCCCCAGGGCTAGCACACATCCCCCAGGGCTGGAACACATCCCCCAGGGCTGCCACATGCCTCCCAGGGCTGGCACACGTCCCCCAGGGCTGGCACACGTCCCCCAGGGCTGGCACACGTCCCTCAGGGCTGGCACATGCCTCCCAGGGTTGGCACACGTCCCCCAGGGCTGGCACACGTCTCCCAGGGATGGCACACGTCCCTCAGGGCTGGCACAAGTCCCCCAGGGCTGGCCAAGTCCCCCAGGGCTGGCACACGTCCCTCAGGGTTGCCACATGCTTCCCGGTGCTGGCTCACATTCCCCAGGGCTGGCACACATTCCCCAGGGCCATCACACATGTCCAGGGCCATCACACGTCCCCAAGGGCTGGCACACGTCCCCAAGGGCTGGCACACGCTCCCCAGGGCTGGCACATGCCCCCCAGGGCTGGCACACATCCCTCAGGGCTGGCACATGTCCCCCAGGTCTGGTACATGCCTACCAATGCTGGTACACGTCCCCCAGGTCTGGTACACGTCCCACAGGGCGGGGACCCGTCCCCCAGGGCTAGCACATGCCCTCCAGGGCTGGCACATGCCCCCCAGGGCTGGCACACGTTCCCCCAGGGCTGGCACACGTTTCCCCAGGGCTGGCACACGTCCCCCAGGGCTGGCACATGTCCCTCAGGGCTAGCACATGCCCTCCAGCACTGGCACATGCCCCCCAGCGCTGGCACACGTCCCCCAGGGCTGGCACATGCCCTCCAGGGCTGGCACATTCCCCCCAGGGCTGGCACATGTCCCTCAGGGCTGGCACATGCCCTCCAGCGCTGGCACATGCCCCCCAGCGCTGGCACACATCCCCCAGGGCTGGCACAAATCCCTCAGGGCTGGCACACGTTCCCCAGGGCTGGCACATGCCACCCAGGGCTGGCACAAATCCCCCAGGGCTGACACACGTTCCCCAGGGCTGGCACACATTCCCCAGGGCTGGCACACATCCCCCAGAGCCATTACATGTCCCCAAGGGCTGGCACACGCCCCCCAGGGCTGGCACAAGTCCCCCAGGGCTGACACATGCCCCCCAGGGCTGGCACACATGCCCCAGGGCTAGCACAAGTCCCCCAGGGCTGGCACATGCCCCCCCCCATGTTAAATATGGCCCCCCATGCTGCTGCTATAATAAAATAACAATCACATTACTCACCTTTTCCAGCGATGTCCTGGCTCCCTCCATGCAGCTGCACTCCTCCACTTCTCTGTAATGCCAGTAATATGATCGGGTGCACAGAGATGATGAGACTGCTGAGCCGATCACATGACCGGCTTCACAGAGAGAAGAAGCAGGAAGTGGAGGAGTGCAGCTGCATGGAAGGAGACAGGACATCGCTGGAAAAGGTGAGTAATGTGGTTGTTATTTTATTATTGGCAGCAGCATGGGGGCCATATTTAACATGGGGGGGAGCATGTGCCATCACAGGGGGGGCGCCGACAGTTTAAAATGTGCTGCTCCCCCAGTCCATCACCCTGGTGCAGTTTCAGCACCACAGTGATGGACAGCGGCAGTGCATATTAAATGAGCGGGTGCAGGAGATCTCCAGCTCTGTCTGCAGCCCGCTCCAGCCCCCCCCCCCCGGCACCGCTCCAGAGCTGCCCCCACCTCCCCTGCCCCCACACTCCATTCATTCGGGCTATAAGACACACACCCCAATTTCCCCCACAGTTTGGGGGAACAAAAGTGCGTCTTATAGTCCCAAAAATACGGTATTTGCAATCACGTGCTGTATAATCTGTATATGCTTTTGCATCATCTTCTGCACAGGAGCTGTGGTATGATCAGATCATGTCCCTGTATGGCCAGACACAGCCATTACACAGTACATAGCAGGGGCACATATATAAGATTATCTCAGCACAGGAGATGTGGTATGATCAGACCATGTCCCTGTACGGTCAGACACCCTCAGCTGCTTAATTTCCCCTTGGCTGTCAAAAAAAATGTGTGTGCTCTGCCCTATTTTCCGTGCCAGCCAAGGTAAAACTAATCAGCTGAGGGCTGGTATTCTCAGCGGGGTGAGGGCCCATTGTTATAGGGCTCCCCCACGCTAAAGAATAGCAGCCGGCAGCCGCCCCTGAAAATGGCGCATTAATAATAAGTGCCATTTCCAGGCGCCTTACCGGGCTCTTCCAGCGGCCCTGGTGGCGGTGGCACACTGGGTAATAAAGGGGTTAATACCAGCTTTGTTATACAAGCTGGTATTAAGCTCGAGATTCTTAAGGTCAGGCCAAGTTTGACCCGGCCACTAAGAATCTCCAATAAAGGGTTAAAAAAAACACCACACAGAGAAAAATTCTTTATTAAAAATAAAGACACAGACAGCATTAGGGACTCCATCTTTATTACCACCACATATCCCTCCAAAGATCCAGGTCTTCTCTCTTCTTTCTTCTCTCTTCTGTCTTCCTTCTTCTTTTCAACTCATTCAGCTCTGCTACATCGCACCACATGGGGCGGAAATGCGCTCCCTTGCTGTGTGATGAGTCAGTGAGACTGTGAGCATTAAGCGGTGACGTCACCGCCGGCCCCGTTGCTATAGTAACCAAACTATCGGTTACTATAGCAACGTTTAAGCAGTGCCGACAGCACAGCGCCTCGACTCATTCATAAGCTGCTGGGTTTAACTCCCTGCTTACCGATAACTGCAGCGCCGGTAAGCAGAGAGTATGAGCGGCACATATACCAGCCGCTGTCACAGCACAGTTAACTCTCTGCTTACCGGAGCTGCAGTGATCGGTAAGCAGGGAGTTAAACCCAGCAGCTTATGAATGAGTCGAGGAGCTGTGCTGTCGGCACTGCTTAAGTGTTGCTATAGTAACCGATAGTTTGGTTACTATAGCAACGGGGTCGGCGGTGACGTCACCGCTTAATGCTCACAGCCTCACTGACTCATCACACAGCAGGGGAGCGCATTTCCGCCCCCTGTGGTGTGATGTAGCAGAGCTGACTGAGTTGAAAAGAAGAAGAAGGAAGACAGAAGAGAGAAGAAAGAAAAGAGAAGACCTGGATCTTTGGAGGGATATGTGGTGGTGATAAAGATGGAGTCCCTAATGCTGTCTGTGTCTTTATTTTTAATAAAGAATTTTTCTCTGTGTGGTGTTTTTTTAACCCTTTATTGGAGATTCTTAGTGGCCGTGTCAAACTTGGCCTGACCTTAAGAATCTCGGGCTTAATACCAGCTTGTATAACAAAGCTGGTATTAACCCCTTTATTACCCAGCGTGCCACCGCCACCAGGGCCGCTGGAAGAGCCTGGTAAGGCGCCTGGAAATGGCGCTTATTATTAATGCGCCATTTTCAGGGGCGGCTGTGGGCTGCTATTCTTTAGCGTGGGGGGGCCCTATAACAATGGGCCCTCACCCAGTTGAGAATACCAGCCCTCAGCTGCTTAGTTTATAATAGGGCGCAGCACACGCATTTTTTTTTGCCAGCCAAGGGTAAATTAAGCAGGTGAGGGTGGCAGCTCGCAGTTTGCCTGCTTTCATCGGGCTAGACTTAAAAATGCTGCGAAGCCCCACGCTTTTTTTATTTAAATAATTATTTATTTTACACCCTACAACGCCAGGTTGGTTGCCATACACTAATGTGTATGGCAACCAAGCAGAATCACTGTCCAGATTGTGAAAATCCAGTTTGATTACAACAGCCAATCACAGAGGCTCCCACAGAGTGTGAGCTGCTGTGATTGGTTGTTAGTTTGACAGTGCAGTGAATATGTAATGAGCTTAATAGGCGGCCCCGGAAGTAACAGCGGGAGCCTATTAAACATGATTTAGCTATTGTACCAGATACAGCCTGAGAAAGACCATGTTAAAAACGCATTGCACACTGACCACACTCGCACCACAGTCACACCACATTCATCACTCTGGCACCATACTCGCAGCACACTCGGACCACACTCACACCACACTTGCAACACACTTGCACAGCACTCGCATCACTGTCATGCATCAAAAACGCTCCGTTTTTGATGTATGACAGTCTGTCTCCACCCTTTAAGGGACTCTATCATCCGGTTTTTGCTATTTAATCTGAGAGCAGCATAATGCAGAGACAGAGATCCTGATTCCAGTGGTGTATCACTTACTGGGCTGCTCAGTGTAGTTTTGATAAAATCTCTGTTAAATCAGCTGGAGATTGTCATTAGAGGACTACTCAAGTAATCCAGTCATATTTAGGAGCTGCCAAATCTGCAGCAGATAAAACAGTTATCAAAATGACAGCAAGGAGCTCAGTAAGTGACATATTGCTGGAATCAGGGTCTCTGTCTCTAAATTATGCTGCTCTCAGATGGGCTGGCAAGAACCTGGTGACAAAGTCCCTTTAAGGGAGGTACCAATTAAAAATGGTTCTGTAATGAAGTAACTTTTGGATGAATACAGACTATGTCCCCTATTCATTATCTGCAGGTTTTTTTTTAAGTCACTTTCCTTTTTGTCTTGTGGCATTAGTTGCCATATGTGGTGCCAAATTCCCCCAAGTGGTGAATGTGATTCATTAATTTGGTGCAAAGACAAAAAAAAATGGGCCTTTTTTTTTACTAAGGGCAGCTTCACACCACGGTTTTGTCAGGTCCTGAGCTGTCTGGTGTGAAGCTGACAGCCCCAGACCCGATTTTAGACATGATGTAGCCCTATGGTGCCGGACAGGGCTGGATGGCAGCTATTTGCCTTCCCGTTTTGTTCCATCAGGCTGCATTCGGTTTTTGTCCCAGATACAAAATCGCAGCTTGCAGCTTTTTTGTGTCCGGGGCAAAAAGTTAAGCAAAACCGGATCCTCCGGAATCCGGTGAGAATCAGTGCCCCCTAACATGGGAGTCTATGGCGCGCCGGATCGCGCTGGACTCGACAGAGAATCTGTCCAGTTCCTGGATGCCGGCTGCTGAAGTCTAGCAGGGAGTGCTGCTGAACTTCAGCAGCTGGAGAGTCATTTCAGAACTGCGGATATCTCCCCCCTACTCGCGATTCTGAAAGTTCAGCATCTAGACAGCGGCAGCAGCCGCTCTAATTATTCTGTCTGCAAACAGGATCAGAGGGCATATTAACCCTCAGCTTCTGTTTGTCCGAAGCTGTCAGGCTGTGTCCGGTGCCTCCTTCAAGACACTTGACCGAGCCTGACAGCTGAAAGACCATGGTGTGAAGCCGCCCTTAAACTAATTTTGCAACAACAGTTGCATTTAGTCAACAAATAATATAATAATACTAATAATCTCATTTACAGTCATATGAAAAAGTTTGGGCACCCCTCTTAATCTTACTCATTTTTTATTTTTTTTATTTGGGTTTTTGCAACAGCTATTTCAGTGTGATATATGTAATAACTGATGGACACCGTAATATTTCAGGATTGAAATGAGGTTTATTGTACTAACCGAAAATGTGAAATATGCATTATTTCAAATTTTGACAGGTGCCAAAGTATGGGCACCTCAACAGAAAAGTGACATTAATATTTAGTAGATCCACCTTTTACAAAAATAACAGCCTCTAGTCGCTTCCTGTAGCTGTTAATGAGTTCCTGGATCCTGGATGAAGGTATTTTTGACCATTCCTCTTTACAAAACAATTCCAGTTCAGTTAAGTTTGATGGTTGCCGAGCATGGACAGCCCGCTTCAAAACATCCCACAAATGTTCAATGATATTCAGGTCTGGGGACTGGGATGGCCATTCCAGAACATTGTAATTGTTCCTCTGCATGAATGCCTGAGTAGATTTGGAGCGGTGTTTTGGATCATTGTCTTGCTGAAAGATCCATCCCCGGCGTAACTTCAACTTTGACACTGATTCTTGAACATTATTCTCAAGAATCTGCTGATACTGAGTGGAATCCATGCGACCCTCAACTTTAACAAGATTCCCGGTGCTGTCATTGGCCACACAGCCCCAAAGCATGATGGACCCTCCCCAAATTTGACAGTGGGTAGCAAGTGTTTTTCTTGCAATGCTGTGTTTTTGTGGCGCCATGCATAACGCCTTGTTGTATGATCAAACAACTCAATCTTTGTTTCATCAGTCCACAGGACCTTCTTCCAAAATGAAACTGGCTTGTCCAAATGTGCTTTTGCATACCTCAGGTGACTCTGTTTGTGGCGTGCATGCAGAAACGGCTTCTTTCGCATCACTCTCCCATACAGCTTCTCCTTGTGCAGTGTGCGCTGTATTGTTGACCAATGCACAGTGACACCATCTGCAGCAAGATGATGCTGCAGGTCTTTGGAGGTGGTCTGTGGATTGTTCTTGACTGTTCTCACCATTCTTTTTCTCTGCCTTTCTGATATTTTTGTTGGCCTGCCACTTCTGGCCTTTACAAGAACTATCCCTGTGGTCTTCCATATCCTTACTATGTTCCTCACAGTGGAAACTGACAGGTTAAATCTCTGAGACAACTTTTTGTATCCTTCCTCTGAACAACTATGTTGAACAATCTTTTTTTTTCAGATGATTTGAGAGCTGTTTTGAGGAGCCCATGATGCCACTCCTCAGAGAAGATGCAACTAGGAGAACAACTTGCAAGTGGACACCTGAAATAGCTTTTCTCATGATTGGATACACCGGGCTATGAAGTACAAAGCTCAATGAGGTTACCAAACCAATTTAGTGCTTCAGTAAGTCAGTAAAAACTACTTAGGAGTAGTCAAATCATGAAAATCAGAAGGGTGCCCATACTTTGGCACCTGTCAAATTTTGAAATAATGCATATTTCACATTTTTGGTTAGTACAATAGACCTCATTTCAAACCTGAAATATTACTGTGTCCATCAGTTATTACATATATCACACTGAAATAGCTGTTGCAAAAAAACTACTGTATATACTCGTGTATAAGCCGACCCGTGTATAAGCCGACCCCCCTACTTTTGCCCCAAAAATCTGGAAAAACCTATTGACTCGTGTATAAGCCGAGGGTGGACCCCAGCACAGGTATACAGCCCCCAGCAGTGTGGTATACAGGCCTCCCCAGTGGTAGTATACAGCAGCCCCAGTGGTAGTATACAGATTCCCCAGCAGCCCCAGTGGTAGTATACAGGAGCCCCAGCAGCCCCAGTGGTAGTATACAGGAGCCCCAGCAGCCCCAGTGGTAGTATACAGTAGCCCCAGCAGCCCCAGTGGTAGTATACAGGAGCCCCAGCAGCCCCAGTGGTAGTATACAGGAGCCCCAGCAGCCCCAGTGGTAGTATACAGGAGCCCCAGCAGCCCCAGTGGTAGTATACAGGAGCCCCAGCAGCCCCAGTGGTAGTATACAGATTCCCCAGCAGCCCCAGTGGTAGTATACAGATTCCCCAGCAGCCCCAGTGGTAGTATACAGGAGCCCCAGCAGCCCCAGTGGTAGTATACAGGAGCCCCAGCAGCCCCAGTGGTAGTATACAGGAGCCCCAGCAGCCCCAGTGGTAGTATACAGGAGCCCCAGTGGTATACAGCAGGCCCCCAGGGGTACATATAGCAGCCCCCAGGGGGTACCCAGCAGCCCCCTGGGGGTACCAACAGCCCCCTGGGGGTACCCAGCAGCCCCCTGGGGGTACCAGCAGCCCCCTGGGGGTACCAACAGCCCCCTGGGGGTACCAGCAGCCCCCTGGGGTTACCAACAGCCCCCTGGGGGTACCAGCAGCCCCCTGGGGGTACCCAGCAGCCCCCTGGGGGTACCAACAGCCCCCAAAAGCTGGCACTGTCCCCCCTTGTAAGGGCCCCCCCCCCCGCTGCTTATACATTACCATCCCGGTGTTCTGATCGGCGCCGCTCCTCGGTGCTGCGTCTTCATCCTCCCGTCCGCGCTGGCTGCATCCGGGATCTCCGGCTGTCGCGCGATGACATATCGCTGCGACAGCCGGAGATCCCGGATGCAGCCAGCGCGGACGGGAGGATGAAGACGCAGCACCGAGGAGCGGCGCCGATCAGAACACCGGGATGGTAATGTATAAGCAGCGGGGGGGGCCCTTACAAGGGGGGACAGTGCCAGCTTTTGGGGGGCCATATGCACTGCTTCCCCCTGCCGCTGATTGACAGGGGGAAGCAGTGCATATATAATGAGCGGCCCCACGTGACGGGGCCGCTCATACAGCAGCCTCCCCCCGCCTCCTCCAGCCTCCACAGCCCCCACCACCGTATATGACCCGTGTATAAGCCGAGGGGGGACTTTTCAGCCCAAATTTTGGGCTGAAAAACTCGGCTTATACACGAGTATATACGGTATTTTAAACAAAAAAAAAATGAGTTAGATTAAGAGGGGTGCCCAAACTTTTTCATATGACTGTATATGGCACCAAACATATTATGCAGTACTTTACAATTTAGAGGGATATATACAGACAATATGAGACAATTCAGAGTAACAAAAATTCAACAGATACCAAGAGGAGTGGAGCCCTGCTCTCAAACTTACAATCTATGAGGAAATAGGGGAGGCACAAAAGGTAAATAGTAAAAAGTGCCATCATATATTGTCCAACCATCAATATAATAAATAGGGGCACAAAAATCGTGCAAAAAAAATTTGGTGTGTGTGAAAATACTAAGAGGGATGGAAGTAAAAGTGCTCCACTTTTTGGTACTTTTTAAGGAGTTGCAAATGATGAATCAGCCGAAAACATCTGGAATTGCTAAACTGCACCCTCAAAATGGAGAACAAAAATAGATGAGCACATATAGATTGAGACTTAAAAAAGAAACAAATAGAAAAATGATTTGAGTGCAAACAAAAAAGGCACAAAAACACGCAAAACTAGACAAAAAAACATGCTCAAAGGAAATAATAAATTGGGGCCCAAGTATTTTAGTATACAGATAACGTGACTAACCAATGCATACCATGTAAAACGCAATAAATGCTAGAATATAACATATTAATTTATGCCTTCTCGGAGAGTGGCACAGAAAAGTGCCTTTGCCAAAATGTATTTATTTGAATTGATCGGGAGGGAAACATTTATTTTTTACTTGTTCTTTAAGATTAGACAGAGCTATAAAGGACCTGTCTCTTGTTCAAAAAATTTGTTCAAAAAATATACTGAAATCATCTTACTGTGTGTGATGTGGGATGTTCAGAGGTCATCTTTGGTTTTAAAGTGTTTATGACCCAGGATGGCCAGAAACTCTTGTTTATTTGTCTTGCATTTATTAACTTCTGCTGTGCTGAGTTTCTTTGATTGATTGATTAACAAGTGTAATAGACCCAGATCTAAGTAGAAACTCACAATATATGTAGACCCAGCTAAGGGGTGCAATCATGTGCGGTCTTGCAATCATGCCAACTACATAAGTGCCAACTGTAGAAGTGCAGTTACACTGGGGCAGGAAACGGGTAAGTCATGCAAGACAAACAAACAGATTTGCAATTTGTTCACTTGTACTGCAATTATGTATTCACTATGTAAATCCCAGACTGCTCATCACTACTGACCTCTCACCCACCACTACAGCTCTCCTTCCCGCTGCATCTGACCCACACTACTCCCATCCCCTGCTCACCATCCACAATGTATCCCCTCCTTTGCACTCTCACTCCCATCCTTCTCCACTTCCTGCTACCCCCGCTCATCCCTCCACCCAGCAACCAAGTACTTCTCTCACCCTCCATCCTACCTAACCACCTCACCCTCTCCTCTGAACTATTCCTTCACTTTCAATCCTCCATCTCCAATCAGGCACGGCCACCACGTAAACTCTCATGCTCCCACCTGCTAACCCTCTCCCTGCTCCTCCTACTCGCTGGCGACATTTCCCCTAATCCCGGCCCCCCACCCGCCACATCCCCACAGTCACCTTCACCCCACCCCCACGTCCCATCACTAACTCTCATAACCCCACCATCACCCACCCTCACAACCTGACCAACCTTAGACCCATCCCCCAGCCCCTGCTCCTCTAATCTCCCTGCCAGGCGCACTCTCGAACGCCCGCTCAGTCTGTAATAAGCTCACAGACATCCATGAACTCTTTATTTCTAATAAACTCTCATTCCTTGGCATCACAGAGACCTGGCTCACCCCCTCCGACATGGCCTCCCCTGCTGCACTATCCTACAGCAGATTCAATCTTTCCCACACACCCCGCCCCTCTGAAAAACATGGCGGAGGTGTCGGCATACTCCTATCCGACACCTGCTCCTTCGCCCCTATTCCATTACCCCCCTCGGTTACTCTCCCATCTTTCGAAGCCCACTCTGTCCGCATCTTCTCCCCCTGTACCCTCCAGCTAGCCGTCATCTACCGCCCCCCTGGATCCATCCCCACCTTCCTCGACCACTTTACCACCTGGCTACTTCACTTCCTCTCTACTGACATCCCCACCATCATTATGGGCGATTTCAATATCCCCATTGACACTGCCCTCCAAACCGCCTCTCAACTTCTTTCCCTGACCTCCTCCTTCGGGCTCTCCCAATGGTTTTCCTCTGCCACCCACAAAGATGGCGACACGCTGGATCTCATCTTTACCCGTCTTTGCTCCCTTACTAATCTCACAAACTCAACCCTCACCCTGTCTGACCACAATCTGCTGACTTTCTCCTCCCTCACCTCCCCTACTACATCACCTCCTCTCTGCAAACTTGATCATCCCCGCAGAAACCTAAAACACATTGATCTACACTCACCCTCAGAATCCCTTTTCCCTCTCACCAACATAACATCTATATGTGACACAGACACTGCCACCACCCTCTACAACACCACATTAACCAAGGCACTCGACTTAGCCGCCCCCCTCACACACCACGCTCCACGCACTAATAGGCAACCCTGGCACACCACCCTCACTAAAGACCTGAGACGGGCATCCAGGGTCGCCGAGAGGCGATGGAAAAAATCAGGTTCCACTGAGCATTTTGCGCTGTTCAAACAGTCCCTCATCGCCTTCAAGACTGCACTTGCCACCGCCAAACAAACCTTCTTCTTATCCCTAATAACCTCCCTGTCCCACAATACCAAGCAACTTTTCAAACCTTCAATTCCTTACTCCGCCCGCCTGCTCCCCCTCCCTCTCCCCTTATCTCTGCAGAAGACTTTGCCTCCTTCTTCAAAGAAAAGATTGACAGAATCAGAGACAGCTTTGATCCACTGTCCCCACAGCCTCCCCTTTCACATCCATCAACTGCTTCCCCCGCATAACTGAAGACCAGCTCTCTTCCCTCCTGTCAAAATCACACCTCACCACCAGCGCCCATGACCCCCTCCCATCCCACCTCATTCCCAACCTCACCTCCGTTATCATCCCAGCCCTAACTCATCTTTTCAACCTATCACTCACCACCGCCACCTTCCCCTCAGCCTTCAAACATGCCTTGATCACACCCATCCTCAAAAAACCCTCCCTCGATCCCACAACTGTCTCCAACTACCGCCCTATATCTCTCTTCCCTTTCGCCTCTAAACTACTTGAACAGCATATCCATTCTGAGCTGTCCTCTCACCTCTCCTCCTGCTCCCTCTTTGACCGCCTGCAATCTGGCTTCCGACCCCTCCACTCCACTGAAACAGCCCTGACCAAAGTCACAAATGACCTACTGACTGCCAAAAGCAAGCGCCACTACTCTGTTCTCCTCCTCCTCGACCTGTCAGCCGCCTTCGACACTGTTGACCACTCCCTTCTACTACAGATCCTGGAATCTCTTGGCATCACGGACCTTGCCCTCTCTTGGATCTCCTCATACTTAACGGACCGCACCTTCAGCGTCACCCACTCCCACACATCCTCCTCGCCCTACCCCCTATCTGTCGGGGTCCCCCAGGGCTCGGTTCTTGGACCATTACTGTTCTCAATCTACACTCTTGGCCTAGGGCAACTCATTGAGTCCCATGGCCTCCAATATCACCTCTACGCCGACGACACCCAAATCTACCTGTCTGGTCCTGACATCGCCTCCCTTCTATCCAAAATTCCACACTGCCTGTCCGCCATCTCATTCTTCTTCTCTGCTGGCTTCCTTAAGCTGAACATGGACAAAACCGAGTTCGTAGTCTTCCCCCAAGACGCTCCCCCTCACTACCTGACCTATCCATCGTCGTCAACGACTGCTCTCTCTCTCCAGTCCCCCAAGCCAAGTGCCTCGGGGTTATCCTTGACTCTTCCCTCTCCTTCAAGCCCCACATCCAGGCCCTCGCCACCTCCTGCCGACTCCAGCTCAAAAACATCTATAGGATTCACACTTTCCTTGACCACGACACTGCTAAAACCCGCATTCACACTCTCATCATCTCCCGCCTCGATTACTGCAACCTCCTGCTCACCGGCCTCCCCAATACCTCCCTTGCACCTCTCCAATCTATCTTGAACTCCGCTTCCCGCCTAATCCATCTGTCTCCCCGCTACTCCCCTGGGTTCCCCCTCTGCCAAGCCCTTCACTGGCTCCCTACTTCCCAGAGATCCCGGTTTAAAACATTAACCATGACATACAAAGCCATCCACAACCTGTCCCCTCCATACATCTCTGACATGGTCTCCCGATACCTACCCTCACGCAACCTGCGATCCTCCCAAGAGCTTCTCCTCTACTCCCCCCTCATCTCCTCTTCGCACAACCGCATACAGGATTTCTCCCGTGCTTCACCCAGACTCTGGAACTCACTGTCCCAACACATCAGACATTCTCCTACCCTGGGAACCTTCAAAAGAAACCTGAAGACCCACCTGTTCCGCCAAGCCTACCACCTGCAATAAGACCCGGTCCACCACACCGCCGCACGACTGGAATTTCCTCCTCCCACTGTATCCCCACCCACCCCTCGTAGACTGTGAGCCTTTGTGGACAGGATTTCTCCCCTCTTGTTTCTGTACAACCGAACTGTCAACATTTATTGTTACTTGTATTGTTACTATGTTACTTGTCCTAGTCTGCCCTTTTTAGCATGTAAAGCGCCATGGAATATAATGGCGCTATATAAATAAATAATAATAATAATAAAAAATAATAATAATTTTGTTAATAATCATGTAAAAAAATGCCTTAACTCCAGTGATGCTTTTTATTCCATTGTGCAGTGTCATTCAATTGCAGAGATTTTTATATTTGTTTCTTCTGGAGCACATCATGTGAAATCTCTGCTTTGCAGTCCAACGGCACATTGCTTTTTGAATTTTCTCCACACTCATCCTTCTTCCCAGATGCCACCAGTTGCAGCACAGCAGCTGATCTAGTGTGTAGCTTTAATGTTGCTTCTGGAGATCTGCTGTCTAAAAGCTGAGCATTTTGTAGCCTTGAAGTTTGGCAACAGCTTTCAAGTTTGATTTGTATCCTTTTTGTCCTATTTGTGTGGAGTTTTACCACTCCTTTCACAGGTATATTTGTTCTATTTTCATTTCTCAGTTTACCATGTCTGCAGAAATAGTAATCAGTGGAAAAACTGAGACTATTCCGGTTCTTGTGGATAGTGGAGCAGGAGTCAATTTGGTGGATTCTCACTTCGCTCAGACCCATGGTCTAAATTGTAGTGCGCCAGCGAGATCCATTTCAGTGCTTTCCATTGATTCTGCTCCTCTCATCTAGAAGAGTTTGACCCAAGTCATACACAATGTAAATTTGCGCATAGGAACTCTTCGTAAAGTGTTCCTGTCATGCTACATCTTGGAGATACTCCCATCGTCTTGGGCCTTCCCTGGCTAAAAAAAACACAATCCGGTCATAGATTGGTGGTTCAAAGAAATAGTTGAAGCAAATTTTGTGAAGACAATTGCCTGGGTACTACTGTTTCTGCAATCTTTGTTAAACCTACATCTACCTATGCGGCCGAGGTGGCTAAGGTACTACCGGGGAATAGGGGTGAGTCTATTCCCCCACCCCAGGTTAATACTAGGTTGTGATGTCCTCCTGGGAAAGTGGGTCAGGGGGAGTGGTGTTTCGCACTAAGCTCCCTGAGGGCAAGAGTCTTATGACACAGGGGAACTTCTCTGTTGTCTATCCTTTTAGGAGAGTACCTTTGTCCAGCAAATATATGTGTGCAGTAAACATTCAGGTTCGGCCTATGTGTGGATGACTTTTTATGGGTGTTTTCTAAACATATCAGGTGGAAGTGTGCCTCTGGGGCTCCTGACCTTAAGGTTATTAGTCCTTTCTTTTAGGGTGTCAGTCATTCTCAACCCTATGATCTTCCAACTTGAGCTACCACTAGTACTAAATATCCACAATATATTCCAAGGTCATTCCTCAGGAAATGTGTCATTTTTCAGAAGCTTAGAGATAGGTATCCCTAGGCTAGACCCTGTCCCCAAGATTATTATTCTATACACAATAGGAAGCATGAGTCTAGTATTATATAATCCTTATGCCAGCAAAGTCAATGGGAATCCTGAAGTTTTGTGCACGTTGCTCTTTTACCTTGCAGTTTTGGTGCAGAAATAAATCTGTAGCATGTCTATGTTTGCAGCATTTTTGCAGTGTTTTTTCACCCAATGCGTGGAAAAAAGAGCACCAAAAATGCATAAAAAATGCCTCAAAAATGCAGGTCAAAAATACACATTTTTTTCTGCTAGGAGACTCAGATTTGGAAATTTCTGCAACCAAGTACTCAATGTGTGCGCACAGGTATACTGACTTGTCCTGGTATGTCTTTTGGTGTATAAAGTGTGTGGCCCTGTGCCCAGCCCATGGGCTGAAGTTTTGAGGTGAGCTACATGTCTAAACATTTACCCTCTATATTACAATCCGCCTGGTCTCCTTCATATTCAGTTACAAGTGTGATCATGCATATATGAAATAAAGGCTGTTTATAGGAAAGTGAGCTGTCTGTGAGCTGTATAATTTATTTACAAGTCTCATAATTGTGTTGAATGAAATTGCTTCTCACATGACATTTATTGCTCCATGTTTACCACCTACCATTACCTTGGCTTCCACTGGGCTTTCCTTCCCGCTATATTGAGTTGCATATTGTCAGATTACATTGACCTGTTTGTTGTTAAACACATTTCCTTTGCTAAAACACCACAAAATGTGTGACTGCAAACATGTTTTCAGTGTCTTTGCACATTTGCTAATGGGGAAAGGATCTACTGTCTGACAATGTGGCAGGCTGCAGTTATTTTTACATTGCCCTGTGCCCTTTCTTGCTATTCCTTTCATTTGCATTTTCCTTTCCTGCTATTTCCTGGTAAGAATCTGAGAGGTGAAAACGAAGGCAAATAAACCTGTCATCGCACTGACAAGCAGCTTATATCACCCAACATTTATCAATTTCCGATTTTTAAACTTCTCGCGATTACCATGATCCTACTTAGATTTACACAAAGTGCATTTACACTTAAATTTGGTATTGTCAGCACAGTGTACACTCGTGTGAAAGGGAGAAAAGAAATATGAATGCTACAGCTGAACACAGTTGACAAGATTTTTATTTTCATGATTACTTTTCTGCCATTTTTTCCTTTTTGCCTGCAGGCAAAGGTTGGCATACATGTCAAGAGAATGTTCTCCAGCTGCGGCCTGCAGTATAGAGAATAGTATACACCAGAGGGCTCATGGGACCTTAGGCAGATTATTATGGTAATATCAGATACTGCTGTCCTTTCCCTCCCACAGCTGGGCTACCTCTCTTATTGTAAGTATTGCAGCAATATGTTTTGCAAATTATATGTTGTGAACATCAGGGACTCGGTAAAATAAAGGGGAAAACAGGAACATAGGAATATATTGCATCCAATATAGTTTGTTCCCTTCAATGATCAAAATAAATTAGGACTTTTTTAATTAAATGAACTTCGTATGTTGAAGAAGACTAAACCATAACGCACAGTGTCTGGAGTATTGTGAAATGTATACAGGAATATAACGCAGAGGAAATTAGATAACGTTGCATATGCTCACAAATACTGACTGCAGCATGTGCACTTGGATTGTAGAAAATCATTAACATATTTTATTGTGACTTCTATTTTTTTTTACATTGTTTTTAGTACTAATGCAAATGTGATAAAAACATAAGAATGCGGTGTTACAATGTTACATTTTTTGAAAAATCAAATACTTTTTTTGCGATATTTTTTTATTAAAACTTAAAACTATGTTCAATTATTTGAAGAAATACATTAAAAATAGTTATGAGCGAGTAGTAAGATACTCGGGTTCGGATAGTTCTAGCCGAATACTTTGAACGAGTAAAGGATCCAATACAAGTCAATGGGGAAGTCACTCAGTTCCGAATACTGAAACAGTACAAAGTATTTGTTTTGTGCCAATCGAACCTGAATATCTTACTACTCGCTCATCACTAATTAAAATCAGAAGTAGGCAGACAGTCTAAACTTTTTTTTTATCATCCATTCTCTATTAATAATGGATCAGTTAAAGAGTTAAAACGCAGATGGAATGCTAAAATACAATGTAAGTCTATGTTTCATCCATTTTATACCGATCTCCATATACTTTAATGGTTGTCTAATCCAGAGGTTCCCAACTCCAGTCCTCAAGGCACACCAACAGTACAGGTTTTCAGGATTTCCTTAGAAATTGGAATCATCCCCAGTGCAGGTAATTCAATTATCACCTGTGCAATACTAAGGAAATCCTGAAAACCTGCACTGTTGGTGTGATTGAGGACTGGAGTTGGGAATCACTGGTCTAATCCACAAAAAGAATGAACATAGGACATGATCTTTGTGTCACAGATGAGACACACAGATCCAGTTATAAAACAGATGTGTATGGATCAACAATACTGCATGGATCCAAGTGCCATCTGAATACGGACATGTATAGCACATGTTTGAATGCAACTGTAGTCATCAACAGGGCGCACACTCTCATTGATAAATCTGTGGTAGATTTAACACAATGTTAGGTTTAACCTAGCACCTATTTTCTGACAATTTGTATGTGAGCTTCGGCAGAGTGAGTGCTGACACCACTAGAATGGTGCTGGCATCAGAGGAGAGTATAAGGGTTTTTATTTCAACATGGGAAAACTCTCAAAATGAGAAGGGGTTGTCTGAGTAGTGGACAACCCCTTTTAAAGCGAATATAAGAAACTTTATAATTATTTTTAATAGAGAAATGTGCTACCTGTCCCACAAATTCTCTCCCTCTGCCTACTGAACTTGTAACCCCCCCTCCAGATCTTAGCCATCCTGCTTAGGCAAGATTGCCTGCCAGGCCACTGTGTGTCATGTTGCACAAACCCATTAAGGTGAATATAAGAAACTTTGCTTATTGTTTCTCCTCTACCTCCTGAACTTGTCATCTTCTCTGAAAAAAGAAAAAAACAAAGCAAATCCATCTTGCTTAAACAAGAAGGGCTGCCAACCCACTATTGTGTCATGTTATAGTCCCATTATACTAAATTGGGAGGGAAGGGGAAAAAAGTGAGGACTATAGTGTGGAAACAGGCAGAGGTAGTCTCCAGCTTTCTGAAACAATCTTTTAAAATTCAAAATCACCAATTTTGCACAAAAATTATTTTGTAGTGAATTGATTCATCACAAACTGCAAGTACTGCAAAGCCTCCTTTTAAAAGGAACCTGTCAGGTCATTTTTACCCCCTAACCTATCATTACCTGTCCCTGCACCTTCCTAGTACATCGCTAACCAAAGGCCAACCTGGAACAATCTGGGGTCATGGTTTGAACAAGTACCATACGCCGCACACTAAATTGAATAGAGCTTTATGGGAGAAGGCCAAGGAAGAAAACTGCTGAAGAAGAGACATAAAAAGGAATGACAGATCTTTTCCAAAGAGTATCTTGACAAACAATCTTTCTGGAACACTGTTCTGTGGACAGAAGAAACTAAAATAGACCTTTTTGGCAATGCAAAGCAACCGTTTGTTTACATACAGTGCAATGAAGCTTGTAAGCAAAAAAAACACCCTACCAACAGTTAAGCATGGTGGAAGATCCATAATGCTGTTGGGTTGCTTTGCTACATCTGGTACTGGAGGTCTCGATGTATTACAGAAATCCTAAAATTAGAAAATTATTTTCTAATTATTTTTTTTTTAGAGCAAAATGTCCTACCCAGTGTAAGAAAACTTGGTTTGAGTTGAAGATGGTGGGTCTTCCATCAAAACAATGATCCAAAGTACACATCCAAAAGTACACAGGAATGGTAGAAAAAGAAAAAATGGATTGTTCTAAAACGGACAGTAATGAGTCCTGACCTCAATCCCACTGAAAATCTTTGGGGTGCACAGCTGAAATCTGCCATTGGGAAAAAGAACCCTGCAAACATTTAAGAGCTTGAATAAACTACAAAGGACGAGTGAGAGAAAATACCAGCTGAGGAGTGCAAGAAGCTTATAGATAGCTACAAGAAATGTTTGAAGGCAGTCATCAATTCCAAAGGGTATGCTACCAAGTATTAATTAGAGGTGCCTTTATTGCTGCACATGCTGCACAATGTTTTATTATCGTATTACTTTGGACCACTAATAAAAAAATACTGAGGATATAAATTTGGTACATTTCCATTTATTTATGAAAATATTACACAGTCTATGAAAATATAAAGGGGTGCCAATAACGGTGAGCAACTGTCACAAGTCTGTGAAAGCTTTTTGTGTTGATTTACTTTAGGTGTTTATTTCTTCAGTACCAGCGAGGGTTAATGTGGTATCTTTGCTGCTAGTGCTAGTGCTAGGAAGGCAGACTGCAGTATAGGTCCACTCCCATCTCTCTTTAAGTAGTCCTGTATTCCTGCAGTTGTTGTTAGTGATAGCTCTTTCTTGCCTCAACCATCCTAGAGTGTGGATGTGTGTGAGTCACTGCTGTGTGAAGATCAGCCAACATGGTGCTGTTCTCCCTGCTGCTGTTTGGAGTTAAGCAGCAGATTTTAGTAGTGTATCTTTTGAGTTTTCCCTGTTCCTTTGGGTGGGGAGAAGGGGTTTAATTCCAGGGTATCTCAGGAGACAGGGTTATGTTGGGAGCTCAGACCTCACCACAGGCGTACCTCTTAGATAAGGGACAGTGCATGGTCTCAGTGTTAAGTGACAAATTAAGCATCTCTTTCCATCGAGTTGGTAGTTAACCCCATATCTCCCTGTGACAGCAGCACTGTAGTAGTAACAATCCAGGTGTCTGCATCTCCCACTCCTGACTCTCACTTTAAATCGTTTGTGATATCTAGGGCTAGGTTATGACTACAATGGTAATTCTTTTCTTATTTTGATGCTGTGAATATCTGTTATGGATCATGTCAATAGCTGCAATTCAGGCTGAGATACAATCTTCTGAAATGCCCTGTCTCCCACTTAGCCAGTGTAAAGTAGGAGATAGGGAGATAGCAGGCTGTAGCATTAGGGACAGAATGGATATAAAGTATGTTCCTGTGTAATGCTAGGTGTTTACAAAAAAAAAGTACCGTATATACTCGTGTATAAGCCGACCCGTGTATAAGCCGACCCCCCTACTTTTGCCCCCAAAATCTGGGAAAACCTATTGACTCGTGTATAAGCCGAGGGTGGACCCCAGCACAGGTATACAGCCCCCAGCAGTGTGGTATACAGGCCTCCCCATTGGTATACAGGCCTCCCCAGTGGTAGTATACATCCCCCAGCAGTGTGGTATACAGCAGCCTCCCCAGTGGTATATACAGGCCCCAGCAGTATTACAGCAGCCTTCCCAGTGGTATATACAGCAGCAGCCCCAGTGGTAGTATACAGCAGCCCAGAGGTATATACAGCAGCCCCAGTGGTAGTATACAGCAGCCCCAGTGGTAGTATACAGCAGCCTCAGTGGTAGTATACAGCAGCCCCAGAGATATATACACAGCAGCCCCAGTGGTAGTATACAGAAGCTCCAGAGGTATATACATCAGCCCCAGTAGTAGTATACAGCAGCCCCAGAGGTATATACAGCAGCAGCCCGCCCGCCACCCCCATCAGTATACAGGCGCCCCCATCAGTATACAGGGCCCCCCCATCAGTATACAGGTGCCCCATCAGTATCCAGGGCCCCCCCATCAGTATCCAGGCCCCCCCATCAGTATCCAGGGCCCCTCCTTGCTCCACAAACCTGTAAAGTAAAATCATTATACTTATCACTGTCCTGTCGCCGCCGTCCCCGCCGCTGCCAACATCGCGCTCCTCCGTCTTCATCCAGCGTCTTCCGGCTTCCTCCTCTGGCGCAGACAATGACGTCATTGCCTGCGCCGACCAGAGGAAGCCGGAAGAAGACGGATGAAGCCGGAGGAGCGCGATGTCGGGAGCGGCGGGGACGGCGGCGACAGGACAGTGATAAGTATAATGATTTTACTATACAGGTTTGCGGAGCAAGGGGGGGGGGCCCTGGATACTGATGGGGGGCACTGGATACTGATGGGGGTGGCAGGCGGGCGGCCTGCCGTTGTATGACTCTCGTATAAGCCGAGGGGGGACTTGCCCGGTGTGCCCCCCAATGCACCGGGCTGGATGTGATGTACCGGCCGGTACATCATAGGAGGAGAAGAGGGCGAGAGATTCAAAGAGAGGAGGAGAATAAGAAACAATAATGACGCCCAGCAGGGCATGCGGTGATGCAGCGAGGAGGGGAGAATGGAGCCTGGAGTCGCCTTTCCAGTCTCCTGACAGAGCGACCAGCAGAAAGTTAGAAGTCATTTTTCTTAATCTTTATAGGGTGGATTTACAGCAGAGAGGGATGGTTAGGGAGCAGCTAGGAAGGTGTAGGGACAGCTAGTGATAGGTCAGGAGGCTAGAATGAGGTGACAGGTTCCCATTAAACCAAAAAGCTCTACTTTGGTCCCATTCCATCACAAAAGATTTTTAATAGCCTCTTTACTTGTCCAGGTGAGCTTTAGCAAACTGTAGATGAGCAGGAATGTTATTTATGGAGAGCGGTGGCATTCTACTTTCAATCCTGCCATGCACACCCTTGTTGTTCAGTAATCCTGACGAAGGACGCTGAAATGTAACATTTGTTACTGTTATGAGTGATTAGTTGCTTAGAGGTTGCCTTAAGGCCCAGTCACACATAACGATGCACCAGCGATCCTGATAACGCTGTGCAGAGATCGCTGGTGCGTCGTTTTTCACATCGCTGGTAAGATGTCAAACAGGTATCTCACCAGCGATGTGAAAAAACGATGCACAAGCGACGCAGAATTATACCGAGGTCATTGGGAATTGTCTCTCCATAGCGTAGCATTGAGATTGTTGGTCATTGCCCCTGTCAAACACAAAAATGTAGCGCTTCCAGCGGGAGCGCAACGACTTAGAAATTACCCAGAGCAGTGTGTAATGATCAAAGATCTCACAGCAGGGGCCAGATCGTTGGTGCGTGTCAAACATAACGAGATCACTAACGGGATCGCTGTTGTGTCACAGAATCTGTGACGCTACAGCGATCTCGTTAGCGATCTCGTTGTGTGTGACAGGGCCTTTAGGTTGAGACCATGTGGACTATTGTATACCTTGCTTTTGGAATAATCTTTGTTGTCGATCATTCCTGGTGAGACATAAAATAACATTGAATTTCCTCAATTTAAACTTATTTTATCTATCTGTGAATTGGTCCTAGCTCTTTAGAGATGGTTTGTAACCTTTTCCATCCTCATGAACATCAACAATTCTTTTTCTGAGGTCCTCAAAAATCTCCTTTGCTCATTGCATGATACACTTCCAGAAACATATGTTGTGAAAATCAGACTTTATAAGGTCCTTTTTCTTTAAATAAAAGGAAGTCATCCACTCCATACCTGATTGTGATGCCATTGATTGAAAACAGCAGATTTTCATCTTTAAATTATCTGCTAATCCTAAAGATTCACTTACTTTTGGACCTTATTTTATGCACTGTGGCACATTTATGCTGGGACAAAAAAAATTCTTCCACAAAAAGATTTCAATAAAGCTTTATACATACAATTGTCCAAAAAGTGTTAGTATTCTAAAGCATAGCTAGGGGCTGGATTTGCAACAAGCATATGCCCCAAAACTCACTTTTACTTTGCTTATTTTCCAAGGATCTACAACACTTAATCTTCCGCAGTGCTTTTCTATAAAATTCATCTTTATTTCATAGACATCTAAAATAAATGCCAATGGCATGAATTATATAAATCCAACATACAAAGTGCAATTAATATAAAATTATTACAGATCAAAAAGGCTCGGCCATAATCACTACAAAACACCATCCAAGATAGATTTTTGCTTAGAAAAATATTAACAACTTTATTTAAATTCATACCGTATATTATGTAGAAAATGGTTGGTATAGATAAAAATATACACAGATCATTATGGGGAGAAACAATATAGTGGTGTAATGAGGTGAACAATTCAGACTGCCGCATTGAAATGGACATGGAATTGGACTTTGTACAGTCCACTAATGCCCCCTGGTGGACAAGTGCGGAAACAATCTCAGAGGGTGGAAATCCCCCACCATCTCTTTTGTTTACCCAGGAAGAGAAAGGGGGGGAGATTATTACAGACCCAGAGCTCAGCCAGGACAGACCTGCGTGTGGTGTCTCCCGACATAGGGCTCTTTTGCAGCCGGATTCTTGGGAAGAAATACCCCGTGAGGATCGCTGTTGCAACCCCCGGTCTGCAGGACCTTGTCTTACCGAGGGTCCAACTCAAATTCAGGACATTGCCTCCGGAATTCAGGACATTACCACCGGATTACATGTGCAGGGGCTGTGACTGACATAAGGGAGCCATCTGTGCTACTGTGATCTCCCTTCTGCTGCTCGGTATGCCCCGGGACAGAGAGAGAGACTAACAAAAATCTGTTACCTGCAGAAGAAGACCAAAGAAGAGGACTGAGGAGTTTCCCCCTTCAGCGCTGCACCGGGACCCGTCGTCGTGAGATCCCAGGCCTGCCACGTGGGAGCGACATCTTCTTCTGTGATAGACTGGTACGTGATTTGAGGGAAAGTTAGGGAAAGATATCTCCATTTTGTTTGTTTTCCTTTTCTTCTTCTTGCTGCGCACCCGGATAAAGTGAAGATCCAGGGACTCCACCATATACATGTGTACAGCTAGATCAGTTGACTGTGTTATAGATATGTTTTACAGTAAAGAGATGTTACTACCGGTTAAATCTGAGTATGGAGATTCTGTTGAAGCCAGACATACACACACACCCGCGGCCTTACCACCGGTCGCTACATCTGGCTTGTCGGCAGGATGTGTGATCAACAGAATCTCCTCCCGGTAGTAACTTATAACCGGACAGCTCCCCCGGCATCTATTGTCAATCAGGTGAGGAAGTTTAACGGACGGAACTATCCTATAACTGAATGGACCGAACAACTTAAGATAGTGGGGGAGATGTATAACATTGATCCTAAGACCTTAGCAGAAATGGCCATGCTAACATTAGAGGGGGAAGCATGGATGACAGTCAGGCTGGAGACGGTTAGGGGCCGGCGTACGTTGGATGACTTGGTGCGGGTGCTGGAGAACACCTATGGGCCGACCACATATGCGGGAACATTACGGTATATGTTCTTCCGGCGTACTCAACTCGAGTCGGAGGACATCCCTCAATATGCCAACGCCCTCCAAGTACTGCTTGAACAAGCCTGCAGGAAAGAAGAACAGATAGCTAGTACGGGCGCCCGTGACCTGGTGTTGAGAGATCAATTTGTAACTGCTCACAGCAAGATCTACTCCGGATAAATCCGGCCCTTACGTTCGCTGAGGTTAAGCAAGAAGCGATAGAACGTTCGAGAGGACCTGTCATGGAGGCCCAGACTTATACCGCGGCTTGCAGGTCCATAACTGGTATCAGAACCCCGAACAGTGACACGGAAGAACTGAAGCAGATGGTGGCAGAGTTGCAGAAACAGGTGTTGCAGCTCCCCCTGGACCAACAGGCGGACAGGCAGGCGAGACAACAACCCAGCCGGCCGATGGGAAGATGCTGGACATGCGGCGAGCCCCGCCATAGAGCAAACCGTTGCCCCCAGAACGTTCAAGTCCGTCCACGGGCCGATATACCGGAACCAACAAGTCATGCCCCACAACAGCGGCCACCTTTAAACTAGACGCCCCTGCCAAAGAGGCTCACTCGGCGGGGGAGGCCAAAGAGAGGGGTGTAGGAAAACAGAGCCAGCAACAGAACAAACTTGCATCAAACAGCCCTACCCTGGAAGTATTATTGGAAGGGACCGCTGTGCAAGGATTAATGGATACTGGGTCTCAGGTATCCACCATCTCCGAGCAGTTTTACGAAGAGTATCTGAAGCCGCGGGTTGCCTATGACCCCGATACTACTATCAAGATCAAAGCAGCCAATAATCTACCCATTCCAGTGACGGGAGTTTCCTGGATGAACACTGAAGTCTGTGGGCAAGATCTCAGGAAGAGAGGGATAATCGTGGTCAGGGAAGGCTGTGGATCAGAAACGCCCATGATTATTGGGATGAACATCTTGAAAGACCTGAATCTGGTGTTGCTTACCAAGAGGGGGCCCAAGTACTGGCAAGAAGTGACCACACATAGGGCCACCCACCGAGCCTTCCAACAAGTGGTCCGGACCTGCAATCTCCAGCGAATGACAGAAGAACAACTGCCGCTGGCCACGATCACCGTACCCCGCCATACTAGGATAACTTTACCTGCTGAGAAGGAGACCGTTATCTCGCTACCCCTTAGCACCACAAGACAGCTCAAAGGCGTGGAGGTGCTGATTGAGCCGCGCACCCCGAAGGAAGGGAAGCTGAACCCCCTAGTTGCTCGAACGCTAGCTGTTGTGAGAAAGGGAAGGGTTCCTGTCAGGCTGGGTAACACGGCTAACGTGAGTGTTGACCTAGAGGCTGGGACACAACTCACCCGAGTTTACGCCCTAACCGAAGAGGTGAACCCTATGAACCCCCTCCAGTTTGCACCGTCTACAGAGGGAGATTGGACAGTGACGGTCTCTGCCATGGCCGCTGTCGCGGATGACATCAACGCGGGACGAGAACTACGAGAAAAGTGCCAGTTGGACATATCCCAATACTCCAACGAAGAAGTGTCCCAGGTGGAAGAGTTACTTCAAGAGCACCAGGCGTCCTTTGCCCGGCATGACACCGACTTTGGATGCACCCCCAGTATCAAGCACGAAATCCCCACAGGTGATACCGCTCCTATCCGTGAAAGGTACCGCCAAATACCTCCCCAACAATACCAAGAAGTGAAAAATCTCCTGAATTCCATGTTGCACGCTGGAGTGGTACGAGAAAGCCAGAGCCCCTGGGCTGCACCAGTGGTGATAGTCAAGAAGAAAGACGGGTCCCTGAGGTTCTGCGTGGACTACCGCCGTTTGAATGCTTGCACCATCTGGGACTCATACCCTTTACCAAGGATCGAAGAATCCCTGACATCCCTGAAGAAAGCTAAATATTTTTCGTCATTGGACCTGGCCAGCGGCTATTGGCAGGTACCCATGCACGAGAAAGATAGAGAAAAGACTGCTTTCATCCTACCCATGGGCCTGTACGAGTTCGACCGGATGCCCTTTGGCCTGAACAACGCGCCGGGGACCTTCCAGCGACTGATGGAGCGCTGCCTGGGGGACTTCAACTTCGACTTCACCCTCATTTACCTGGACGACATCGTAGTCTATTCGGCCACATTTGAAGAACACCTGCAACAGCTGGGCCGTGTGTTTCGTAGGTTGAGAGAACATGGCCTGAAGTTGAAACCCTGCAAGTGCCATCTTCTGCAGCCCGAGATCAATTACCTGGGACACCGGGTCTCGGCCGAAGGTGTACAGCCGTCTTCGGAGAAAATAGCTGCCGTGCGGGACTGGCCACAGCCTACGAACGTCAGAGAGGTCAGGGCCTTCCTGGGGTTGGCCGGCTACTACCGCCGGTTCGTAAGAAACTTCGAGCCAAGTGGGAGACTGAAGTCTACCGGTTAATAGAACGCCCTTACCCCAATGGACATGTATACCGAGTGCGGGGTGAAGATAGCCGCAGCACCGAAATATGTTGCGCCCCTGCCGCTCCCGGCCTGACTCCCCTCCCACAGTAACCGGAGGGGGTGACGCTGCTGACATGACTGACGTCACGGACATTTCTCAACATAGAGATCACGTCGACTCTGAGACCGGTGACCCACCTACACAGACCAGTCCCTCTCCCGGAGTACTGACTGGAGTGGGGCGTAAAGACAGTGACGAGGAGGGGAACAACCGACCCTTGCGACGCATTGACCGCACCACTGCTGGGATCCCGCCCGGACGGTCTTACAGGGACCAGTATGTATGGCCCACTTCTCAACCAACCCCTGTGACAACTACAGTCATCGCTGCCTGGGAACCGACGGTAGTTGACAGGGACTGCCAACCTTTAAGTGGGGGGGTATGTAATGAGGTGAACAATTCAGAGTGCCGCATTGAAATGGACATGGAATTGGACTTTGTACAGTCCACTAATGCCCCCTGGTGGACA
The DNA here is from genome assembly GCA_033576535.1 of Allobates femoralis. Classification (NCBI taxonomy): domain Eukaryota; kingdom Metazoa; phylum Chordata; class Amphibia; order Anura; family Aromobatidae; genus Allobates; species Allobates femoralis. Next base: position 557,169,632 of record JARQOC010000002.1, on the reverse strand, counting down.
AGTGCGGAAACAATCTCAGAGGTGGAAATCCCCCACCATCTCTTTTGTTTACCCAGGAAGAGAAAGGGCGGGAGATTATTACAGACCCAGAGCTCAGCCAGGACAGACCTGCGTGTGGTGTCTCCCGACATCGGGCTCTTTTGCAGCCGGATTCTTGGGAAGAAATACCCCGTGAGGATCGCTGTTGCAACCCCCGGTCTGCAGGACCTTGTCTTACCGAGGGTCCAACTCAAATTCAGGACATTGCCTCCGGAATTCAGGACATTGCCACCGGATTACATGTGCAGGGGCTGTGACTGACATAAGGGAGCCATCTGTGCTACTGTGATCTCGCTTCTGCTGCTCGGTGTGCCCCGGGACAGAGAGAGAGACTAACAAAAATCTGTTACCTGCGGAAGAAGACCAAAGAAGAGGACTGAGGAGTTTCCCCCTTCAGCGCTGCACCGGGACCCGTCGTCGTGAGATCCCAGGCCTGCCACGTGGGAGCGACATCTTCTTCTGTGATAGACTGGTACGTGATTTGAGGGAAAGTTAGGGAAAGATATCTCCATTTTGTTTGTTTTCTTTTTCTTCTTCTTGCTGCGCACCCGGATAAAGTGAAGATCCAGGGACTCCACCATATACATGTGTACAGCTAGATCAGTTGACTGTGTTATAGATATGTTTTACAGTAAAGAGATGTTACTACCGGTTAAATCTGAGTATGGAGATTCTGTTGAAGCCAGACATACACACACACCCGCGGCCTTACCACCGGTCGCTACATCGGCATTGAATGTTAAAGCCAACAGCAAGAGAGAATATAGGGCTAATGTGAAACAGCTACCCCTGAACCCAAAAATCCTCTGGAGTTAATGCTATGCTACATCAGGAATGGGCTATAATACTAGACCACAATGCTAAGCTTAATAGAAGATAAGCAGTTATCCTGAGGAGCAGTTTGAACAATACTAGTATAGCAAAGTATGCAACAGACCAATTAGGAAGATAGGTACAGCTGCTATGGGAGGATACGCAGTGCCTGACCGCAATGTACCTAAACATCATGATTACTGCATATTATATATATATATATATATATATATATACATCAATTACACCCCTTATGCAATCTACACATTATACATTCAATATGCAGACCGTTCAGTATCCAATACCTAACCATATAATAGTGAAATGTGACATTGCTTCCATATTATCATTAAGCAGTACATCAAAGTCGCTTATTATCATAATGCTTCTTTCATGACCTTAATTAGTTGAATCCTCCTCCCAGGTGGCGTGATGACAGTTCCCAATGCGGTCCTATTATGATTATAATGCCCCTAACCTGTTTTTCCCTTTCCTCTATGCACGATGCTCCACGCTGTCCGGGTCCGTCGCACCGGAAATGCCATCATTCAATATGCGTCCCGCTTCTGTGTTACTAGGGAGCACAGGAAGCATTTCGGGCGCCATCTTGCTAGCGTTCGCGCATGCGCATTGCATTCCAGCGCGATCTTACCACTCGCAGACCCTCAGACAGCTGCTGCTCCTGGCCACACTAGTAATAATAACATTGGACCCTCACTACATCCCCTAGAGGGATGCCATTATATCCTTTATGTATATTTTAATGTACTTTAATACCTACATGTATAATAATATTATTTATAAGGGCTGTGCATATATTAATATACCGGGGGTGCCAGTGCAATCATACCTACACACGTCCCCTTACCGATAGGCTCAATATATGCACCATATTTAATGCAAACAACGGGGTTAACATACCCCACCTCATGGCCATTTCGGATCCACGGGAACCATTCATCACCACCGATCACAATCTGGCACTTACCCCCCCTATCTTTATCATAACATATTTTGCACCATACCCATATAATTTATTTATACTGGATTTTAATAAGGGTAACAAAATTCCATCTACATGGCGCTTACATATTCAGTCGACCACTGTATGGAGTAACATCGAACAAAACCTTTTCTAGGGTATAATTACATGATAGGGACACTCTTCACATATGACCGCTTGGTACGTCAATCACCCTCCAATGAGATATATAAAAAACCAAATATAACAAAGGAGGAGTATTTAGCTATAACTGAATTGGCAAAGGATGAGGATCTGGTTATAAGACAAGCGGACAAAGGAGGGCGGTGGTTATACAAAGTAGACGAATGTATTTAGAAGAAGTGTTTCGTCAGTTAAATGACCATAAAGTATACAAAAAGTTGGAGAGAGACCCAAAGCACGATATACAAGGCATTATATCCAAGATCTTGGGAAAGGCAGAGTTAGAAGGTGTCATTGACGAGGATATGGTTGATTTTTTGTTTATGGAGCATCCGGCTACCCCGGTGTTATATACTATCCCGAAGGTGCATAAATCTATTGACCAGCCCCCGGGTAGGCCCATTGTAGCGGGTATTAATTCAATATTTAACAAGCCCTTATAAATAATATTATTTATTATTTAACACAGCCCTTATAAATAATATTATTATACATGTAGGTATTAAAGTACATTAAAATATACATAAAGGATATAATGGCATCCCTCTAGGGGATGTAGTGAGGGTCCAATGTTATTATTACTAGTGTGGCCAGGAGCAGCAGCTGTTTGAGGGTCTGCGAGTGGTAAGATCGCGCTGGAATGCAATGCGCATGCGCGAACGCTAGCAAGATGGCGCCCGAAATGCTTCCTGTGCTCCCTAGTAACACAGAAGCGGGACGCATATTGAATGATGGCATTTCCGGTGCGACGGACCCGGACAGCGTGGAGCATCGTGCATAGAGGAAAGGGAAAAACAGGTTAGGGGCATTATAATCATAATAGGACCGCATTGGGAACTGTCATCACGCCACCTGGGAGGAGGATTCAACTAATTAAGGTCATGAAAGAAGCATTATGATAATAAGCGACTTTGATGTACTGTTTAATGATAATATGGAAGCAATGTCACATTTCACTATTATATGGTTAGGTATTGGATACTGAACGGTCTGCATATTGAATGTATAATGTGTAGATTGCATAAGGGGTGTAATTGATGTATATGTATTATGTAAATTGTGTGGGTTTTAAAAAGAGACAAGGGGGCTGAGACTAGTTGCTAGACAAAAGCCACTTGGTGGCTGAAACGTCGCAGGTCGCCCTGTAGGCCCGATTAAAGGCTATTGAAGATATTTTTGGAGTGCTGCTGTCGTTTTTCAAGTACCTATTCAGCAAAGAGTGGTTTGTTGGACAGATTTGCACCCAGGTTTGGTGCTGCTCAAAAGGTTTTTCATTGATATATATATATATATTTATATTTATATATACACATCACAGCTCGTCTTTACCTTGGGTCATGATGAGCTCTCAGTAAGGGTTCAGGAGAGGAGACTCCAGTCCACAGCTACGTTATAGTGGTATTTCATATTTCACTCAACTCATTACTATTACCTTGTTCACCAGGAGTGTTTGATATATATTGATATATATAAATAACGAAAAGGCCCAGAATTTAGGGATTATAAATCTCAGCGAACCTGCAAAATACAGCACTATTTGACATGTGATTCTGATTTCATTGTTTATTTGCTGGAGTGCCCATGCCATAAGTGGTATGTGGGAGAAACCACGTGTGATTTTAAAACTAGATTTGCAAATCACAAATACTCAATAAATAAAAAAATGGATCTTCCTGTAGCCAAACATTTTCTTGAAATGGGACATAAGGTGAAAGAATTGAAGTTCAGAATAATAGATCATATTCCACCATTGCACTTTATCTGTGTCCATCGTGGACTGTAATGCACGGGAGCACTTTAGATCTCCCCTCCTTTGTCCTTTCCTTTGTCAACAGTAATAAATTTGATACTTTGCATAATTTAAGCCTTTACTCCTTCTTTTCTCTATGTTATTGAACCTTGATGGAGTAGCTTTTTGGAGTATGTCCCCTGATTTCAGTGTGGTCTGTCTCCTACTATGGAACTCTGTATATTGATCATATTCAGTTGAGGTCAGTCCTGGTGCAGGGTACACAGCACATGCCACCAGAAGAGAAGTATATAATACCATGATAATATCTGGATATATAGCTTCCAATACTGAATATTCAGAGTATTCATATAATATAAGCTTGCACATAGTATATCTCTGCTTCTGAGACTAATCTAAAGGTATTAGTAGTATTAGTATTAGTAGTATTCTAATACCTCTTCTTTTTCCTGTAATAAGGTTAAGTCCTCTTGGCATCAAAACAATGCGTGTTAGTTATGGTGTCCATGCACCCATTGATTGTTGGCCCAATCCCTACAGTGGGGAAAAACAGTATTTAATCAGCCACCAATTATGTAAGGTTCTCTCACTTAAAAAGATGAAAAAGGCCATAATTGACATCATGGGTAGACCTGAACTATGAGAGACAAAATGAGAAAACAAATCCTAAAAATCACATTGTCTGATTTGGAAATATTTTTATTTCAAATTTTGATGGAAAATAAGTATTTAGTTAATAAGAAAAGTTCATCTCAATACTTTGTTATATTTCCTTGGTTGGCAATGACAGATCTCAAACGTTTTCTGTAAGTCTTCACAAGGTTGGCACTCACTGTTGTTGGTATGTTGGCCCATTCCTCTATACAGATCTCTGAGATCTAGAGCAGTGATGTTTTGGGGCTGTCACTAGGCAACACAGACTTTCAACTTCCTCTAAAGGTTTTCTAAAGGGTTGAGGTCTGGAGACAGGCTAGGCCACTCTAGGACCTTGAAATGCTTCATTGCCCTGGTGTTGTGCTTGGGATCATTGTCATGCTGAAAGACCCAGCCATGTTTCATCTTCAATTCCTTGCTGATGGAAGGAGGTTTGCACTCAATCTCACAATACATGGCCCCATTCATTCTTTCATGTACACGGATTAGTCATCCTGGTCCCTTGGCAGAGAAACAGCCCCATAGCATGTCGTTGCCACCCCCATGCTTCACAGTAGGTATGGTGTTCTTTGGATACAACTCAGCATTCTTTCTCCTTCAAACATGACGAGTTGTAATTCTCCCAATACTCTTCTGGATCATCCAAATGCTCTCTATCAAACTTCAGATGGGCCCAGACATGTAATTGCTTAAGCAGGAGGACACATCTGGCAATGCAGGATCTGAGTCCCTGGTTTCATAGTGTGTTACTGATGGTAGCCTGTGTAACGTTGGTCCCAGCTGTCTGCAGATCATTCAATAGGTCCCCCTGTGTGGTTCTGGGATTTTTTACTCACCGTTCTTGAGATTATTTTGACCCCACGGGGTGAGATCTTGCATGGAGCCCCGAATCAAAGGAGATTATCAGTGGTCTTGTATGTCTTCCATTTTCTAATTATTGCTTCCACAGTTCATTTATTCACAACAAGCTGCTTTCCTATTGCAGATTCAGTCTTCCCAGCATGCTGCAGGGCTACAATTTTGTTTCTGGTGTCCTTCGACAGCTCTTTGGTCTTTACCATAGTAGAGTTTGGATTGTACTGTTTCAGGTTGAGTATGCAAATAAGTCTGTGGAGCCTCGGTTAGGAGTCTCAAACACAGGACTAGCCAGATATCCTTCCAGGGAAGGACCCAGTCAAGGGGTGGCTCCTTGCGGAGAACACCATAACCACCATGTTAAGTGGCCCTTTTAGTCAATATCCAGCTCTTTTGCAAGCTTAGAGATATGACAAGGGAATACCAAGACCAGGTATCCATCCACAGACAGCTGTTTCGGGGTGTTGCCCTCATCAGTGTGGAGTAGGATTCTGGCTAGGTGGAAGCAAGGCCTAGTAGACCAACATCACAAAGTATTCACTGATCTCAGGGAGACCAGTCCAAGAAAACACTGCGGGCAGCTGGCTAAACCGCTCAACACAGTGAATTCCTAGGCGCATTGCCTCCTGGGAATTATGAATATGCAAATAAGTCTGTGGAGCCTCGGTTAGGAGTCTCAAATACAGGACTAGCCAGATATCCTTCCAGGGAAGGACCCAGTCAAGGGGTGGCTCCTTGCGGAGAATACCATAATCACCATGTTAAGTGGCCCTTTTAGTCAATATCCAGCTCTTTTGCAAGCTTAGAGATATGACAAGGGAATACCAAGACAAGGTATCCATCCACAGACAGCTGTTTTGGGGTGTTGCCCCCTCATCAGTGTGGAGTAGGGTTCTGGCTAGGTGGAAGCAAGGCCTAGTAGACCAACATCACAAAGTATTCACTGATCTCAGGGAGACCAGTCCAAGAAAACACTGCGGGCAGCTGGCTAAAGCGCTCAACACAGTGAATTCCTAGGCGCATTGCCTCCTGGGAATTATGAATATGCAAATAAGTCTGTGGAGCCTCGGTTAGGAGTCATATCTTGTCATATCTCTAAGCTTGCAAAAGAGCTGGATACACATATATGTATATTAGTTATTCATGATGTTTGTGTAGATAGCAGTCAGGCACTGCATATCCTACCATAGCAGCTGTAGCTATCTTCCTTAGTAATTGGTCTGATGCATACTTTGCTATACTAGTATTGTTCAAACTGCTCCTCAGGATTAACTGCTTATCTTCTATTAAGCTTAGCATTGTGGTCTAGTATTATAGCCCATTCCTGATGTAGCATAGCATTAACTCCAGAGGATTTTTGGGTTCAGGGGTAGCTGTTTGACATTAGCCCTATCTTCTCTCTTGCTGTTGGCTTTAACATTCTATGCCACTATATTGTTTCTACCCATAATGATCTGTGTATATCTTTATCTATACCCACCATTTTCTACATAATATATGAATTTAAATAAAGTTGTTAATATTTTTCTAAAAAAAATCTATCTTGGATGGTGTTTTGTAGTGATTATGACTGACTAACTCTTTCACTTGTTTTTGGGTTTGATATGGTTGTTTCATCCATGTATTATTCAAGGGGCTCCATCTGTAGGCATTGTTTCACATAATATTGAGTGCAAATTATTGTGCTATGATGAAAACACAATTGAATGGTGATGGATCTATATGTAAATTAAAAAAATATTGAATATGATCCTATCAACATCAATTGAAATATAGGTGATTATTTGAAATACTTCTTCCATAAAGGACTATGCTGTGTCATGATTTTGGTCTATCTGTAAAGATAATATTAGAGTTCCTTTTTTCCTCCTATGTTTGTTTATAGAAGAAGCATTGGGGTGCACTAGAGAGATGTTTTTTGATCTGTAATAATTTTATATTAATTGCACTTTGTATGTTGGATTTATGAAATGTATATAAATTTATATAAATAGGTAATTTGCCACAGTCTTTACTATTTTTGTCAGGACAGACATTCGTCTTGATGAAATATTGATGAACTTCAACCAAATATGGTTAGTTCATTGGTTCATTGCAGTCTGCACGGACACAACAACGTCATGGCACTCTTTGGGAAGAGTGGCACCAAGATTGCTTGAACAATGTTGCTATAGCAAGTAAGTATCACTGTTTTTAACATAATTGAGCTCTTGGATTGAATAAGCTGGGGCAGACAACCCATTTATGATATCTTTATGAAAGTGGTACATTTCAATAATTTTAATTAATATTTTAAGACAACATAATAGCCTGTATGATCTCTGACCTACAGATCTTAAAAAGAGGAGATTTCTTGCAGATTGCCAGCTATCAGGGTCGTTCCTCCAGTGTACAAATGCCATAAACTAAAGAGAGTACATGACCATAGTAGGACCAATCATAAATATACAGAAACTGTCCAAGAGCTCAGTGTTACTCATATTATACTGACAAATCATGTCTCACTATGCCAAGCATATGTCAAATTGTTCTCTTTATCATCAGGCTGTAAAGCTACTTATGTCCTTTCTCAAGGGTGTAACTTGAAGCTCCTGGGCTCTAATGCCAAATATGTATCTGCCCCATCATCTACATTGTGCCATTTATAGATCTTGGTCCTCTAATGTAACAGTCATGCCTTTGGCCCCCCTAAGGCGCCAGGTCTCAGATGCAACTACTACCTGTGCACCCCCTATAGCTATGCACTTGTCCTGTCCATCATGGCTTTGCCAGTTTTTCTCCAGCGACCTGCCAATAGGAAAAAATCTAGTCAATAAAAACTACTATTCATGCAAAGCAGCAATGTGGCTTCACTGAAGCATTTCCATGGTCTTCCTACAGAACTTTGCAAAACAACAGAAAATAACATTTTTCTTTAGAGAATAAACATATTTATTTTGTCACATTTATTTTTTCTTTCTCTCTATTTATGATAGGAGTTTTGGATTGTGGCATACCACACACCAAATGATGTAAAGCATGTAATTAATACTTTAAATCTTAATTCAAACCTGTTAGAATATCTGATTCTGCAAAATACAAGAATAAACTGATTAACAACAGGATATACGCATTAAAAAGGTGGCTGTTAAGGGGCCTTATTTCCTCATTACTGTTTTAAAATGGTGATCAGGAATAAGAAAATAGCACTCCATGCAAGGAAAACATCCCTTTGGTGACAGCTGAATGTGACAGCTGAGACCCGTGGACATTGGCCCAACTGGTTTTGGAATGAAATAGGGCCGATTAATCCTCTACCTTTAACACTATATTCGGCTGTCAATCGCAACAGCAATCTAAGTGGTTAGAAATCAATAGGGTATGTAAGGGAAGGGTAGGTGGGGAATTTGCCCTTGGGGCAGCCAGCAGGGGCGCGATGTTAGACCTCCTAGTGTGGTGGTCCAAGGTGTCTCCCTAGTGGCTGCATTTTGCTCCCCCAGTAGTGATAGTTAGCCATTCTCTGAGCTGGCTGTCATGCTGACAGCGAATTGAGAAAATGTGTAGTACGCAAGCTCTCAGTGATCGATTGTACATGCATCTTTCAAGCTTGGCTGCAATTGAAGCCCTGACTGCTGGCATGTCTGGGTCAGGGCAACATTAGAGGTGTGATCAGCTGGCATTGCTCACTGGTGCCACAAAGGCATGGATAGTATTGCTCCAGGGGAGATGTAGACACCAAAGATTTATTGTGATTAAGGGAAGGAAGGAAGAAATTTGAAGAACAAGTATGAGGAGAGAGGGTGGGGGAATGTATACAGGGGAGCAAAGAGGGGAGTGCATATGAACACAGGAAGAGGAGCAAACGGGAAGAAATTTGAGGATACAGTATCAGCAGTGAGATGAGGGAATTTGAAGACACAATATAGAGAGTGAGGGTGGGAATTTGAGGATGCAGTATAGGGAGAGCAAGGGGGAAAATATTTGAGGACTGTATGGGGAGTGAGGAGATAAATTTGAGTACACAGCACAGGGAGAATGGGAGCATGATCTGTGCAGACAAAGTATGTGGAGTGATGTGTGATGTATGCGGACACCGTATGAGTAGTGAGGGGGGATGGGTGTGGAGGTAGTGAGGAGACAGTATGGGATGAGTTAAATGTGAGGAGGCACAGAATAGAAACTGAGTAGTGTGGGGAAGATGGTATGAAGAGGGGGCAGCATGAGGGGACAGTGTGAGGTCACAGCAAGGGGGGGACAGTATGTCAAGGGACAGTGTGATGGGAGCACAGTATAGAGAATTGGCACTATAATGAAGACACACTGAGAGGACAGTGTGAAGAGGGGGCCCCAGTATGGAAAGTAAGAGGCAGTATGGAGGGCATGTATCATAAGAAGTATAGCATGCATCATATTTTGAGCAAGGAACACAGTGAAGGGCAATTATTTATTCAAGTGCACAGGCAGATATTTTTATGCAAAAGTACTATAATCATTCTGTCATTTTAAAAAGCATTGTGTTGGGATGTGCTGCAGAAGACTGGAGAGGATGGAAGTCTGCAGAGACGAGCTGTGGATATGAAAAGTCATAGTGGCATCTGAACAAGATCAAAAGATGAAAGAGAACGGCTCCAATCAGATACAACGTCATCTATAAAGTACCTATAAGTAAATGTTTATTTGTGATGCTTACTTATTCTCATCAGTACTGTGGTTTCTGTATGGTCCGCTGTATGATAATCACTGACAACAACTCTCACTATCTTCTTACCATTGTTAAGGATGAGCTAGGAGTTGTCAGTTCATGGGAGGCAAATGTATTTGGGTCTGACTTGACATTACAATTGATGTACCATGTACTGATGAGAATTTTGATGATGTGTTTCTGTACTAATGGGGGTTATATGGATGTATTTCTGGTATTTATGATTATGAACTTCTGTACTGCTGGTAGTTCTGATGTTGTATTTGTGTACTGATGAGGGTTGTGATGCTGTGTTTGTGGTGATGTACTCTTGTAATGTTATTAGTTCTGATACTGTATATATTAAACCTAAGGAAAAACAATATACAAATGTGCAAAAATACCCTACCATGAATAAATAAGCAAAAAGCAAATGCTAGTGAAAAAACACAGTACTTGGTATATATGTTTTTGCAAAAAGGTAAAAGCCATCCCACCACAACAAGGTGTACCCACTTCTGGACAGTACCTACTTTATCTAATTTAAAACCTGTTCATGTGTCGACTAACCAGGATAAAGAATCTGATCTGGGTCCCAAAATGGAAGCAATGAGAGGCAAAATAAATGCTTAGCTCAGTAAAAGGACTGAAGTTATGTACATACAGTCCCTTGTTAAAGTATTTGGCCCCCTTGAACTTTTCAACCTGTTGCCACATTTCAGGCTTCAAACATAAAGATATCAAATTCTAATTTTTTGTGAACAATCAACATCAAGTGGGACACAATTGTGAAGTGGAACAAAATTTATTGGATAGTTTAAACTTTTTTAACAAGTAAAAAACTGAAAAGTGGGTCGTGCAATATTATTCGTCCCCCTTGAGTTAATACTTTGTAGTGCCACCTTTTGCTGTGATTACAGCTACAACTTGCTTGGGGTATGTCTCTATCAGTTTTGCACATTGAGAGACTGAAATTCTTGCCCATTCTTCCTTGCAAAACAGCTGGAGCTCAGTGAGGTTGGATGGAGAGCGTTTGTGAACAGCAGTTTTCAGCTCTTTCCACAGATTCTCGATTGGATTCAGGTCTCGACTTTGACTTGGCCATTCTAACACCTGGATACGTTTATTTTTTAATCATTCCATTGTAGATTTTGCTTTATGTTTGGGATCATTGTCTTGTTGGAAGATAAATCTCCGTCCCAGTCTCAGGTCTTTTGCAGACTCCAACAGGTTTTCTTCCAGAATGGTCCTGCTCCATCTTCCCATCAATTTTAACCATCTTCCCTGTCCCTGCTTAAGAAAAGCAGGCCCAAACCATGATGCTGCCACCACCATGTTTGATAGTGGGGATAGGGCCATTCCATGTCAAGTGAACCAATGATTATTACCTCTATATTTTTAATTCTTTTGAGATTTTGTTATTTGATAATAGCATGTCAGACAATGCAAAATGTGAAGAGAAATTTTTTTAAAAAATTTATTTTTTTTTCAAATGATTTTCAAAGTTCGAAAAAAGTGCAAATTTCGGTGATGCCTGCCTTTACATTTCTCCTCATAACTCAGGCTAGAAATAACATAGAGAGACAAAATAAACACAGTTCTACTCAGAATTGTACAGGCTTTCCCCGGATATGTCATAAGAGGATCTTTGTTAATATTTTACCCATGCGATCACAAACGCAAAATTTTAAAATGCAGTTATGAACAATCGGCATCATTTAAATATTTCAAAAACTGCCCTTATGTCTGCTGTGCTCTTAGCCACATCTGTACCAAATTTCAAGTTGAAATCGCGATGGGATCATATTTTAAAATATTTTACTATTAAAGCGTCAATGGGTCATTCCATATCAAGTGATCTAAATATGAATATTTGTTTTTTCCTGACGTCTTTAGATTTTTTACATGTTTTTTCTATTTGAAGTACTACTTTAGTTAATTTTATTTATTTTATGGTTGTATGAGTTATTACAACTTATTGAATTTTTATTCAATAAGTTGTAATAACTCATACAACCATAAAATAAAAAATATATAAATTTGACAGGTCCCAAGTTGAATCTCTGCACAAATATACATTTACATGCAACAAAAAAGAAACACAAAAAACCAATCACGTAAGTGCCAGGATAAATACATCTTAATCATCAGAACACGACGCTCAGCATTTTCAACCTGAATGCATTGAACAAACCAAAAGAAAAAGGTGATCATATCCTCAAGTTTGATTAAACAAGATTAAAAGAACCAAAAATGTTAACCCCTATTTATTCATGTAAATGTAAATTTGTTTTCTATTATATCACTAAACATGTAATTTATTAAGTGTTTAATAAGAATAGTACAGTAGTTAAATCATCATTCTATAAAACATGAGCTAATCAAACAATTAATAGTATGTTTTTAAAGTGGCCTTTTATCATCAATTTGTCCCTTCTAGTAGGTGAAATGTAATCTTGTCCATAAGCGCTTACTAGCAATCACCATTTCCTTTTGTGTCACAGTATGTACGGCCTATCACTGTGTTCGGCTCCACCTGAGTTATTATCTGACTTTTGTGCACTTTTAAAATGTCTATCTTTCTTGGATACACAAATGATGGCGCTGGACCAGAAGGATGCAGTAAAGTCAATTCTACTTCTTCATTTTCACAGTCTTTGGAGAGTACAGTAGCCAGCCACCAGCGCCAACCATATTCACAGGTCACATAGCCAGTTATGTCATCCATTGCCAATCTTGTGCCGCCTTCTACCACTTCATGGACTTCACTGTCTTTACTGAATGAAAACATCCTTGTTTTTATTTCTGTTTCACTACATGGAATGAAAGTGTGGTATTGCTGAGTCCCTTTGATGGGTTCTGCTTCCTGTAACCGATGTTTTAACAAACTCTCCTCCTCTTCGTAGTCCTGGTTTGTACAATATTCAATACAATATTGTTCATTCTCAGGTTGAGCCCTAACAAAGCTTTCTCCTATATGTCCTCTCCTGCTTCTAAGCTGTAACATATCAAAATAATACAGTAATGTCTAAAAATCATGGATTATTTGGTGAATATAGACCCCACACTTTTAGACCACAGGCTGAACAGATTTGAATTTAAGATTTTCAAATTGACACTATAATAGTTAAATATTTTAAAATATGATCCCATCGCGATCCCAACTTGAAATTTGGTACAGATGAGGCTAAGAGCATAGCAGACACATGGGCAGTTTTGGAAAATGTTAAATTATGCCGATTTTTCGGAAATGTGTTTTAAAATGTTGAGTTTACGATCGCATGGGTAAAAAATTAACAAAGATACTCTTGTTACATATCTGGCGAAAGCCTTGACAGTTCTGAGTAGAATGGTGTTTATTTTGTTTCTCTACCTAATTTCTAGCCCGAGATATGATAGAAAATGTAAAGCCATACCAGGCCAAAATTCACACTTTTTTAAACCTTTAAAAATCTGTAAAAAATTAACTGATAAAGAAAAAAATTCCAAACTTTTTATTAGTAATTAACTAAAGTTGTACTTCATATAGAACACTTCATAAATGTCATGTTTAGTGATATAATAGAAAACAAATTTACATGTATAAATAGGGGTTAACATTTTTGGTTCTTTTAATCTTGTTTAATCAAACTTGAAGATATGATCACCTTTTTTATTTTGGTTTGTTCAATGCATTCAGGTTGAAAATGCTGAGCATTGTGTTCTGATGATTAAGATATATTTATCCTTCGCATTTACGGGATTTGTGTTTTGTGTTTCTTTTTTGTTGCATATAAATGTTTTATTCAATATGTTGTAATAACTCATACAACCATAAAATAAAAAATATATAAATTTGACAGGTCCCAAGTTGAATCTCTGCACAAATATAACCAAGAACACAAGTAACACACAGGCATTTTTTCAAACTAACATTTATTTCACAATTGCGCATCAAAATTTTTAATTTGATTTTTCCCAAATCTGGTTATTGTTGACCAATTTTTTTAAATCAGTTAGTTTTGGAAGAATTTACTTTTGTCACCCCTTATATCATAAATAGAGACTGCTTTTGTAATAGAATGACATGTCCAGAAGAGATCCCCACCCAACAGTCACCTTATTATCATAACAATCAGGATTACAATGAGAGAACAGAATCCAGCCCTCACGGTAGATGGTGTCAAAGCTCACCTCTGCCCTATTCCTGCACAATGACATCTACATGTCACTAAATATGAGAACATGTATAAAAAAAATCCCAAAGAAATGGTCCCCTATAATGCCCTTATTAAATAAATATATATCCAATGTTCTTACCTCCAAGCAAGTAGCAGAGCACCATCCATAAATGTACAGTGAATACAACACAATTACCAATCAGTAATAAAGATTATACAACATATCATCATCTGGTTTCAATCAGTTTAAAAGTTGGATGTGACACATTGCCTTAAATAAATATAAAGAAAAAAAAAACAAAAGGAAAAAAACGTTAATGTAAAAAAATAAAAGTTAAAAAAAAAAAAAAATATATAGAGTAGAGTAGCACCCTGCCAAAAGAGTCTACCTTGTCGTGGTGGCAGGCTTAAAAAAATCTTTTGGCCAAACATAATCTGATGGCTGTGTTTTTATGTGACCTGGTCTTTGATGCGACGTGTTAACGTATGATTGGTGATAACATGTTGCAGAAGTGGAGCTTTTCCAATAGTGGGTGGTAAAACTGTGGGGTGTGTGGCTTGGGTGGGGGTGGAGCCTAAAGGGGCCCCAAAATTTTGCCAGTGAGGGGCCCCGAAATTCCTAGTGGCAGCCCTGTGCATGTGTAAAGCTAATCTATTAGCAAGAAGTCCCTGCAAAGTTCCAAGAAAGACATATACTGAAGCAGATACAATTTACCAAAGAACACATCAACTGGCCTAAAGAGAAATGGAGAATCATTTTGTGGACTGCTGAAAGTAAAATTGTTCTTTTTGGGTTGGGTTGCCGCAGGCAGTTCTCAGATGACCACCAAACTCTGAATTTCAAGCCACAGTACACTCTGAAGATAGTGTAGCGTGGTGGTGCAAGCATCATGATATGGACATGTTTCTGTTAAGGCCGCTTCACACGCTAGGATATCTGTGAACGATATTGTTAGGTATGTCACGTGACCACGATCCTTCCGACATCATTAGTGTGTTGTCACACGTAAGGATATCGTTAACGATCTTAAATTTGGCAGCACTCCAGCTATTTGGAGAAGATCGTTTGACCGATTTTACAAAGCGGCTGGAATAGGAGAAATATGAACGAAATCGTTCAAAAAGGTGTCACACTGAACGATGTTCCTGCTTCACAAATCCTTAATTGGATGACGAACGATAGATTTGAGGTCATTCTCTCAAATTTGAGATGTCCGATCCAACGATTTCTCGTTCAGATATCCTGCATTTACCCGCAACGATGCACAAACGGGATCGTAAGAACGATCTCAAAAGCGTGTTGTTTCAGATATGATGGAATGCCCATGAAATAGGTGTTTCAATAAGACAATAACCTTAAACACACAAGTAAACAAGCAAAATTTTTGTTCCAGTCCAATTATGGAGTGGCCATCACAGACCTTAATGTGAAAAAACGTTTGGGGTGACATAAAAAAAGCTGTTTCTGTGCCAAAAAGCAGAAAAAACTGCACAGCACTCACAGACACAATGTAAACTGGTGCCAGCAGGGACACTGGGTCAAACAACTAGAAAAAAATTCTCTGCAGCACTCAGCTACTACCAATGATGCACAGATGCTAACAAGCTATATATGTATGAGAAATTTTTTTTAAAAAATGTACGTTTTTTTAAAAAAACTCAAATTCTTATTTTTTTCTTTTTTTGGGGTTCTTAGTACACACATTGGCCAATGTCTGTTTGCTCATTAACCGCAACAAGGTGACCCCAGGTCTGATGAGACCTAACGCTGCCATCCCTGTCCTCGTTTTCCTCCCTGTCCCACTCTGAAGTGGGTAGACACTATCTCAACCTCAGACCACCTGTGGGTGATGAGGGTGCAAATTGCAGACATGGAGCCAGGAACTCCATATGTTATGCACAAAACAGAAAAAACTGCACAGCACTCACAGACACAATGTGAACTGCTGCGAGCAGGGACACTGGGTCAAACAAGTAGAAAAGAATTCTCTGCAGCACTCAGCTACTACCAATGATGCACAGATGCTAACAAGCTATATATGCATGAGAAAAAAATGTAAAAACGTACGTTTTTTTTTAGGACTCATCAGACCTGGGGTCACCTTGTCACGGTTGATGAGCAAACGGACATTGGCCAATGTGTGTACTAAGAACCCCAAAAAAAATAAAAAGATAAGATTTTGAGTTTTTTGAAAAAAACTTAAGTTTTTAAATTTTTTTCTCATACATATATAGCTTGTTAGCATCTGTGCATCATTGGTAGTAGTTGAGTACTGCAGAGAATTTTTTTCTAGTTGTTTCTGTGGCAAAGCCGACAATTGCAA
The DNA here is from genome assembly GCA_033576535.1 of Allobates femoralis. NCBI lineage: Eukaryota > Metazoa > Chordata > Amphibia > Anura > Aromobatidae > Allobates > Allobates femoralis. The sequence goes on along the minus strand of JARQOC010000002.1, from coordinate 557,153,212 downwards.
GTAAATTGTGAGATGTAGTCAGTGCATTCTGGGCTAGAATAACAGTTGACAGGTGCCAGAAGTTGGTTGACTCTATGCAACATAGATGTGCATCAGTTATAAAAAACTGTGGTTATACAACTAAATATTAGGAATGCTAAATCCTAAAAAAAAATACATATTTTGAGTTTGAGAAGACAAATGCAGATGCTGCTATTTTTTGATTAGCCCAAAGTTCTTTATTTTTCATTTTTTATTATTTTCTGTAAGGTAGTTAAAATTATAAACATTTCTCTTCATGTTTTTATTTAGAAAACAGTGTATAATATTCCCAATGCATGGAAATAAAAAATATTTAAAAGATTTTGGGCTTATCTCATGTTTTGGAACACACATTATTTTGAATACCACTGTACTATAACAAACAGACAGCGGAACTCTGAAATGCTAAGGGATGCAAACAATTAATCCCTTCCCGACCTTTGACGTTGTACAACGTCTTGAAAGTCGGTGCCTTCCCGAACCATGACGACGTCATGGCGGTTACCGCGGCACCATTGCCACGGTAATCGCCATTGGGCCCCGGTGCTCTGTGATTCCTTGAGGTCTGGGGGGTGGATTCCCCACCCCGCCCCCAGGATCACTGTGATTGGATGTTTAAACAGTCAATCACAGTAATCCTGTCTCCACCTATAGAAGGCTCATATATAGGAAAGATGGTGTGTCACGGTCCGCGCTGCTGTCTCAATGGAATCACAAGGGATGGATGTCTCCAAGAAGTCACAAGGAAGGCAAGGTTCCAAAGCAACAATGTCCCCCCTTTTTGTATTTATACACCTATAGAAGGGGCGGTCAGAGCTCCTTCTATAGGCTGGAGAGCTGGAGGTGGTGGCTATTGCCTGATCTGATCACTCCCCATCATCTTCAGCACTTTCCACCTTCTTCCCTCTGCCTACCCGCTGACGGATTCATCTCCCGCTGCCGCCGACAACTTCTGCCCGCCGCCGCTTCTCTGCAGCCCGATCACCCTGCGGGGGAATCAGGCTGCAGAGAAATCAGGCTGTGCCCAGGCTATCAGATAACTTCTCTATAGCCTGATCCCCCTGCATGGGGATCGAACTGTAGAAAAAGATCTGACAGCCCAGACACAGTGATCCACTATGTGATCACTGTGCCCTGGCTGTCAGATCACTTCACTGCAGCCTGATCCCCCTACATGGAGATCGGGGCTGCAGTGAAGCAATCTGAAAGCCAAGGCACAGTGATCCGCTATGTGATCACTGTGCACGGGCTGTCTGATCACTTCACTGCAACCTGATCCCCATGCAGAGGGATCAGGCTGCAAAGAAGCAATCTGACATCCCAGGCACAGTGATCAAATATGTGATCACTGTGCCAGGGCTGTCAGATCACTTCACTGCAGCCCCGATCTTCATGCAGGGGGATCAGGCTGCAGTGAAGTGATCTGACAGCCCAGGCACAGTGATCCATTATGTGATCACTGTGCTAGGGCTATCAGATCATTTCACTGCAAAATCGGATCACCTGACCCAAGCCTCAGAAATCATGTGATCTCTGAGACTTGGGTTTGCACAGTGATGCTGCACTGTATGGCAATGATCTGTCATACAGTGCATCATCACTATGACACCAGAGACTGCAACAAGAGGACACTTGATCCCTTGCTGCAGTCTCTGGATATAGCAGAGGCGATCGAGCGTTGTGGGACCTTCGTTGTGGCCTATATTGGATCTTTATAATATAGATGGAGTCTGAATTTTGTTTATGGTTTTTTTTTTCAAATAAAGAGATTTTTTCCTGTGTGGTGTTTTTTTTTTTACTATTTACTAGAGATTCCTAATGGCTGGGTCTAACATTGGCCCGACATTATGAATCTCGGGCTTAGTGCCAGCTGCCATTAAATATGCTTGGGCCTCTCCATGCTAAGGATTCCAGCCAACTACTGCCTAGTTGTACCTGGCTGGACCAAAACTATGGCGGGGCCCCACATAATTTCTCTGTCTAAAATTAGTTCTATAAATAAAAAAAATGGGCTCCGCTGTATTTTTGGTTGTCAGCCAGGTATAACGAGGCAGCTGGAGTTTGGTGGCAGTCCATAGCTGCCAAGTTGTACCTGGCTGGACCAAAAATTTGGCAGCGCTCCACGTCATTGTTTTCTAAAATGAGTTCTATAAATAAAAAAAAAGGATTTTGCTGTATTTTTGGTTGCCGGCCAGGTACAACAAATGCAGCTGGGAGTTGGTGGCAATCCATTGCTGCCAAGTTGTGCCTGGCTGGACCAAAAATATGACAAAGCCCAACGTCATTTAAAAAAAAAAAAAATTTCTTCAAATAAAACGACATGGAGATTTGCCGTATTTTTGGTTGCCAGACAGGTACCACTTGGGTTTATACAGTGATGAGGGTTGGTGGCAGTCTCTAGCTGCCAAGTTGTACCTGGCTGGACCAAAAATATGGCGGAGCCCCACATAATTTTTTTTCTAAAATTAGTACTATAAATAAAAATAAATAAAAAAGTGCTTCGCTGTATTTTTGGTTGCCAGCCAGGTACAACGAGGCAGCTGGGGGTTGGTGGCAGTCTATAGCTGCCAAGTTGTACCTGCCTGGACCAAAAATTTGGCAAAGCCCAACGTCATTTTATTTTTTCAAAGTATTTCTACAAATAAAATGACATGGAGCGTTGCCATATTTTTGGTTGCCAGCCAGGTACAACTTGGCAGCTGGGGGGCTGAAATACTCAGTGTGGAGAGACCCAAACATTGTGGGCCCCCCAGGCTGTGAATTGCAACCCACAGCCACCCCAAAAAATAGCACATTCATTAGAGGCGCATTTTTTGGTGCTGTACCACAACTCTTCCAGTTGCCTTTGTGCTTCCATACGCGACATGGTGTCCGCAAACAAGTTGAATGGAAAATTATCTCCAATAGTTAGCGGACACCATGTCACGTTTGGAGAGCCCCTGTGTGCGTGAACATTGGAGCTCCCCCACAAGTGACCCCATTTTGGAAACTAGATCCCCCAAGAAACTTATCTAGATACATAGTGAGCACTTTGAACTCCCAGGTGCTTCACAAATTGATCCGTAAAAATGAAAAAGTACATTTTTTTCACAAAAAGTTTATTTTTTTCATTTTTACGGATCAATTTGTTAAGCTCTTGGGGGTTCAAAGTGCGCACTATGCATCTAGATAAGTTCCTTGGGGGTCTAGTTTCCAAAATGGGGTCACTTGTTGGGGAGCTCCAATGTATAGGCACACAGGGACTCTCCATAATCGACATGGTGTCCGCTAACAATTTCAATTGGGTACAAAGATAGTGGGGCCATTCTTCATCAATGGAAACCTCAATGCCACTGGATATATGAATCAAGTAGCAAGTTCAGATATCCAGGGGCATTGAGGTTTCCATTGATGAAGAATGGCCCCACTACACACTTTGTACACCATATACCACACTATACCATGTATTTTTGTGTTCTATCAGTCTTGGAGAGATCTGTCCACTGTGGGTTAGTGTCAGACCATAGCGGTGGTTTTGTTTGTTAACTTTACTATTCACAAAAACGTTTGCCCCATCACTCATCTGAAGGCTATGCTGTGAAGATACGAGATGTGCAGCCTATGAAACAACGGATACTGGGAGCCTGTTCTAGCATTTCTCCTGCGGTGTTGCTATCAGTGTGTCAAGAGTCGGAAAAGAGGATTGCATTGACAATCCAACACAATGGGCAGCATTTTGAACACATTTTATGAGTGGTCATAATCTTTTAAATAACTCATGAAAGAATAAAGTTCCTTTAAAACCAAGCACACCATTGTTTTTCTTATGAAATTCTCCATAAGTTTGATGTGTCACATCACCCTTTTTTCATTGAAAAAAATAAAGTTGGATCCAAAATGGCTGACTAAAAAATGACCACATGGTCACCACTCATCTGTAAAAGTTTTCCCCCTCCCATATACTAATGTGCCACAAACAGGAAGTTGAAATCACGAACCATTCCCATTTTATTTAGGTGCATCCATATAAATGGCCCACCCTGTATTTGTATTGATTCAAAGTATATTTATAAATACAAATGATTTCCTTTCTTGGGTGTTATTTTTTTTTTAATCTAAATGATACCAATTTCTATTAGCTTTTTTTGATGACACATGTATGTAGAACACAATTAGTCAATCATCACCAACAAGGTAGAGACAGGTCAGAAGAATATGTAATGTATCTCCAAGAAGTCAGTATTTCATTAGTATTCAGTACCATTAAACCATTTTAGCAGAAATAAACAAGCTTAGCAAACTAGCAAACTGCACATATTATGCACCAGAGGGGGAAAAAAACTATTGACTTGCTGTTCATAGGTGCATCCTTTATTTTCACCTGCCAAGTGCTTATTGATCTTTCGATATTTGTTTGCTATATATTGTTATCAGGCTCAATTTTATAGTACATTTGCAGGGTCAAAAATGGAGTCTATTAACCGTGAGGACTCACTCAGTGAATGTGGTGGGGATACTTGCTTCTATCCCAGTGAAGGGATCTCAGTCTTCATTCACTGACCTCTGTCAGCTCACACATAACTATCTTTTTCTGAGGTTACCTTTCAGGAGCTTTGGCAGGCCCCACACATATTGTCTCCTGACAATGCACGCATGCTGGAAGTCTGCCTCTTCCAAACAAAGGGGGCTTATGTGAACAAACAGTCTCATTATAACACGAGACACAGTAATGGGTGGGAGGTATGTGGATAGCCAGACCCACCCAACACTTTGATGATCTGTAAAACCTGGCCCTGGCTGCATTAACAAAACTCATGGAACTACGAGTCCCAGAGTAAACATTCCAGGTTTACATCGCAGAATGTTTACATTGAGGAATGGCCTCTGCGATATGTACTGGCCATTCACAATATAGCCGTTCGCAACCTCATATAACCTCCTTCTCTGCCTAAAGCATTTGGACTTGGCAACTGGCCATACCAGACAAGAGAGCCTTGTCTGTCGACTTTAAGACTCAGTTCCTGAAACACAGTCTGTCACTATCACCAAACTTTTTTGTGAACATTGCTCTATCAGACTCTGTCACTTCATGTATTTAAGTCCCACCTTTGTTAGACGTCCCCCAGCGGTCATGACAATATAAGAGGGGATTTGGTTGTATTCTGCTTACCAACCCCTCCTGTGTCATCCATACCCATTTTCTATATGTAAAATAAACACACACCAGCTGTGACTTGGATTAAAATGGCCACAGGAACCTTTTATGACTATTTTACAGCAACCTTGGGTGCCCACCAAAAGGCAACTCCACAATAATAACTATAAACAGTTAATAGGTGTAGTCCAGAGGCAACCCCCACCCCCCTTGTACTTGTTTCCATGGCCACGCCACTAACCCCACATGGTTAATACCCTTAACCCTTGCAGGACCTATGCCTGCTAATTGAATTGTTGTACCAAAACCCAGATAGGCATAAATACCCCATGGTAAATACCCCTAACCTGAGCAGGACCTACGCCTGCTGCCAACCTTCCTGGCCGCACCGCAGCTAGCCCAGGGAGAGAGGTATTAACACACCCATGGTTAATACCCCTAACCTTAGCAGGACCTCCGCCTGCCAATTAAATAGCTGTACCAGAAGCCACTATTCCCTACTCGTGGCTTTTTACTTAAGAACATGAGCAATTACCCAGCCTCTGAACAAGACCTATTCCCCACTGCTGTGACAAAGAAATGTATTTATTCATTCATTTTCCATCATTCTGATATATACATGTATTTGAAACAGTGCAACACCCGTGTATTGGCTAACACCCCTATTCCACTGATTTGGATGAACCAACGTCCGGTCCGGAGGTGTAGTGCCTGGTTCTTTTGCATTTGATACATATATTTTATTTTTCATTCCTTTTTTTTTCTTTTATTTTTAGTTATTTTTTTCTTTTTTTTTTTTGAAAGATAAACATGCCTTTGAACATGCACATGTCAATGTACAAGTAAAAGTGAATACATATATACGCCGATAATCAAACGGATGCCTGTTTATAGGACACAAATTATCAACTACCAAACAAAATTAAAATTAGGACGTGAGGGTGGGATGTAGATTCTGAATGCCAAAGAGGAGGTAACTCCCCCTTCCCCAGCCTTATATTCCCCCAATCCTTCCCCTTCTTTACCCCTTCCAATCCGTGCCCTGCTGCACATTCACTGTGCAGGACTATGGCATCCCTTCTAATCCCTTTCACCCCTTCACTCCCACTCCTCCCTATTGCATGTAGCCCGTGTGCCTGATTCAGGTTCCCAGGCCTTTCTTGACAATATAAGAGGGATATGGTCATATTCTACTTCCCAACCCCTGCCGTGTCATCCATACCCATTTTCTGTGTGTAAAATAAACACACCACAGCCGTGACTTGGATTAAAATGGCCACATCACCTTTTATGACTATTTTACAGCAACCTGGGGTGCCCACCAAAAGACAACCCCACAACCATAACTATAAACAATTACCGTATATACTCGCGTATAAGCCGAGTTTTTCAGCCCAAAAATTGGGCTGAAAAGTACCCCCCTCGGCTTATATGCGAGTCAGTGCTGTATACCGATGTATACATCGGTACATACCGATGTATACATCGGTATACAGCAGCCCCCGCATCCCCAGTAATGCAGGGCCCCCCCAGCGTCTCTCCGGTCACCTGTAAAGGAAACTATACTTATCACAGTGCTCTGTCCATGCCCGCTGTCCGCGCCCGCTCGCAGCTGCCGACCGCGATCCTCCATCTTGCGTCTTCTTTCTTCCTGTTTCTGTGCTCGTCGCGGGCAATGACGTCATTCCCTGCGACGAGCACAGGAAACAGGAAGAAAGAAGACGCAAGATGGAGGATCGCGGTCGGCAGCTGCGAGCGGGCGCGGACAGCGGGCACGGACAGAGCACTGTGATAAGTATAGTTTCCTTTACAGGTGACCGGAGAGACGCTGGGGGGGCCCTGCATTACTGGGGCTGCCTGTATACTACCGCTGGGGCTGCTATATACTTCTGGGGCCCTGTATACTACCACTGGGGCTGTATATACTACCACTGGGGCTGTATAAACCACTAGGGCTGTATATACTGCTGGGGCCCTGTATACTACCACTGGGGCTGTATATACTACCACTGGGGCTGTATATACCTCTGGGGCCCTGTATACTACCACTGGGGCTGTATATACTACCACTGGGGCTGTATATACTACTAGGGCTGTATATACTGCTGGGGCCCTGTATACTACCACTGGGGCTGTATATACTACCACTGGGGCTGTATATACCTCTGGGGCCCTGTATACTACCACTGGGGCTGTATATACTACCACTGGGGCTGTATATACCTCTGGGGCCCTGTATACTACCACTGGGGCTGTATATACCTCTGGGGCCCTGTATACTACCACTGCGGCTGTATATACCTCTGGGGCCCTGTATACTACCACTGGGGCTGTATATACTACCACTGGGGCTGTATATACTACTAGGGCTGTATATACTGCTGGGGCCCTGTATACTACCACTGGGGCTGTATATACTACCACTGGGGCTGTATATACCTCTGGGGCCCTGTATACTACCACTGGGGCTGTATATACTACCACTGGGGCTGTATATACCTCTGGGGCCCTGTATACTACCACTGGGGCTGTATATACCTCTGGGGCCCTGTATACTACCACTGCGGCTGTATATACCTCTGGGGCCCTGTATACTACCACTGGGGCTGTATATACTACCACTGGGGCTGTATATACTACTAGGGCTGTATATACTGCTGGGGCCCTGTATACTACCACTGGGGCTGTATATACTATCACTGGGGCTGTATATACTACCACTGGGGCTGTATATACCTCTAGGGCCCTGTATACTACCACTGGGGCTGTATATACTACCACTGGGGCTGTATATACTACCACTGGGGCTGTATATACCTCTGGGCCTTGTATACTACCACTGGGGCTGTATATACTACCACTGGGGCTGTATATACTACCACTGGGGCTGTATATACCTCTGGGGCCTTGTATACTACCACTGGGGCTGTATATACTACCACTGGGGCTGTATATACTACTAGGGCTGCGTCTATACTACCACTGGGGCTGTATATACCACTGGGGCTGTATATACTACTGGGGCTGCGTGTATACTACCACTGGGGCTGCTGTATCTACCTCTGGGACTGGTGTATACCACACTGCTGGGGGCTGTATACTTGTGCTAGGGTCCACCCTCGGCTTATACACGAGTCAATAGATTTTCCCAGGTTTTGGGGGCAAAAGTAGGGGGGTCGGCTTATACACGGGTCGGCTTATACACAAGTATATACGGTAATAGGTCTAATCCAGAGGCAAATCCCCATTTGTACTTGTTTCCCTGGCCACGCCACAGATAGCCCAGGGAGAGGGGTACTAACCCCACATGGTTAATACCTTTAAGATCTGCAGGACCTATGCCTGCTAATTGAATTGTTGTACCATAGCCCAGATAGGTATTAACACCCTGTGGTTAATACCCCTAACCTTAGCAGGACCTACGCCTGCTGCCAACCTTCCCGACTGCACCGCAGCCAGCCTAGGGAGAGAAGTATTAACACCCCCACGGTTAATACCCTTAATCTTAGTAGGACCTCCGCCTGCTGATTAAATAGCTGTACCAAAAGCTAAGATTCCCTACTAGTGGCTTTTTACTGAAGGAAATTACCAATTAACTGGCCTGAACCAGACCTATTCACCTCCATAGGTCCTTCCCTGGTGGGATAACTGGCTGGTGTCCATGTTGTAGACTCTTAACCGAGGCTCCATGGACTTCATCTGCATATTCAAATTCTAGGGAGCAATGCACCTTGGGTTTCACTGTGTTTGAGTGCTTTGACTGGTGCCCGCAGTGTTATCCTCCACTGGTCTCCACAAGGTCAGTGGGTGCTTTGTGATGTCTGTCTATCAAGCATTGCTCCCACCCAGCCAGAATCCTGCGCCACACTGATGAGGGGCAACAACCCCGAAACAGCTGTCTGTGGTTGGATACCTAGTCCATGGTAAATCCCTGGCCATATCTTCAAGCTCGCAAGGGCTGGATAGTGACTTAAGGGCTACTAATACCCTGGGCTAGGTCCTTCCCTGGTGGGATAACTGGCTGGTGTCCATGTTGTAGACTCTTAACCGAGGCTCCATGGACTTCATCTGCATAACCCATGTTAAATGTTGTCGAGTGGCACCCATATAAGGCAGCCACCAATGTTACATGTTTCCCAGCAGCCACCATCTAAGGCTGCACTGAATATCAAAATCGACCGGCAGCCACTGTCTCAATCTGCAATTGGTGTTAAGTGCCACCCAGCAGCGACCATCTAAAGCTACTACCATGTTTCCCCGAAAATAAGACACCGTCTTACATTTATTTTTGGTCCAAAAGTTGCACCATGTCTTATTTTCGGGGGGGTGCCTTATATTAAGCATCATCCACTATCCCTCTGTAGCCCCCATGATCCTCCACTATCCCTCTGTAGCCCCTATCATCCTCCACTATCCATCTGTAGCCCCCTCATCCTCCACTATCCCTCTGTAGCCCCCCATCATCCTCCACTATCCCTCTGTAGCCCCCATCATCCTCCACTATCCCTCTGTAGCCCCCTCATCTTCCACTATCCCTCTGTAACCCCCTCATTCTCCACTATCCATCTGTAACCCCCTCAACCTCCTCTATCCCTCTGTAGCCCCGATCATCCTCCACTATCCCTCTGTAGACCCTATCATCCGCCACTGTCCCTCTGTAGACCCCCATCATCCTCCAACATCCCTCTAGCCACACACACACAAACACACACACACAGAGCCACACACACACACAGTCAAACACACACACAGCCACACACACACAGCCACACACAGTCAGACACATCACTAGAGCCTGCCGGAGCTTACCGTCCCCACTTGATGTCCCCCGGTGCGTACATAGCCGGGCGCCGTAGATGTACGATGATAAGCCATCAGCCAATCAGGTGGCTGCTGGCGTCTGATCGGCCGCGGCATTACCGTACATCTACACTGAGCGGCGCAGATGACCTCTGTACAGGAGATGTACAGTAATGCCGCGGCCAATAAGACGCCAGCAACCGCCTGATTGGCTGATGGCTTACCATCGTACATCTGCGGCGCCCGGCTATGTACACACACTGGGTGTGGAACAATGGCGGCGGCAGAGGCAGCTGAGTAGGTGAGGTAGCACCCATATAAAATCTGCCACAACTAGTGATGGGCGAACCTGCCGATGTTCGGGTTCAACAAACTCGTCCGAACTTTTTTTTAAAGTTCGGGTTCCGGGTCAAAAGTGGCTCGAACTTGAGTCCAAACCTCGAACTCGGAATGTAAAGTTATGGGATGGGAGCTAGGAGGCTGTAAAAGAAAGAAGATAGTTATTAAACAGCATTATACTTACTGGCATCCACTCGCTTGTACTTCCGGGGCTGCTCATTAACTTACTGAATATTCATTGCAGAGGAACACAACAGCCAATCACAGATGCTGTCACAGAGAATTGGCGCATCAAAACCATGATGCTGTTTTTGCCGCAGATTTCATGCTCTTTTGGTGCAATTTTGCCACAAAAATGCATGCATTGTGTCCAACGTGTTAATCTGCATCCTCTGGCCCAAAAAAGCACCTAAACCACAATGCGTTTTTTGCCACAGATTAAATTTTTTTTGGTACATTGAGTTCAACGCGTTCATCTGCATGTCCTCGCCCAAAAAAGCGCCAAAACCGCAACATGGTTTTTGCAGTGGATTTTATGCTTTTATTGGTGCATTTTTGGTATAGAACTGCATGTTCAATGTGTTCATTTGTATCTCCTGGCCCAAAAAAGCCCCGAAACCGCAATATAGTTGAGCCCTTTTTAAAAAATGATTCCTTGAAATTATTTTTAAAAAAATGACGTGGTTCTTCACCGTATTTTTGTATGCCATCCAGGTACAGCAGGCAGGTTCAGCAGCCCCCTCCCCCCAGCTGCCTATTTTTACCTGGCTGGAAACAAAAAATATAGGAAAGCCCTTTTTTTAATTATTTCATGAATTTCATGAAATAATTTTAAAAAATAACATGAGGCTTTGCTGTATTTTTGCCTTCAAGACAGGTACAACTGGGCAGCTAGGGGCTGGAGTCCTTAGTGCAGGGTGGCCCATGCTTTTTTGGGCCTCTCCGCTGTGAACTGCAGCTCGCACCTGCCCCAGAAAATGCTACATTCATAGAAGTGCCATTTTCTGGCACTGTACCCTGACTTTTCCAGTGGCCCTGGTGACATTGGCACACTGGGTAATAAAGGGGTTAATGACAGCTACGGTTGCACTCGGCTTGAAATTCATATTGTGAGCAATAAAAGAAAAACACCAAAAAAAATTAAGAAACGAAATACAAGACAAGCCTGTTTCCAATTTTTAATTAACAAAAAAACCTTTTCCTCTGACATAATCCACAGGGAACATATTTTGCTCTGCTACATATCTCTGTGAGTAGATGCCCCTTCTCTGTGACAGCATTTGTGATTGACTGTTGGGCCCCTCTGCAGTGAATATCTAGATAATGAGCAGCACTGAAAGTAGTTGCAGTGGGATGGAGGGGCAGTGGGATGGAGGGGCAGTGGGCGCAACAAGTTTAAAGTTACCGTTACACTGCACGACATCGTTAACAATGTCGCTGATATGTCACGGGTTTGGAGTCGTTCCAGCGACATCATTAGGATGTCGTTGCGTGTAACACCGAGATTCAACAACGATAAGTTGTTGGATCGCTGATCGCAGGTTTGAGAACAAGTTCTCAAACCACACGATTAACGATCAGCCTTCCCGGTATATTTTTGTGTGTGACACTGCGATAACGATGTCGTTTACAACTTCACCTATTCACAGCAATGAGCAGGTATTGTTTGCTGGGTTATGCGAACGATACCTGCTCACAACATTGTTGGTTAGTCGTCCACGATATCTAGACGTGTGACATCTCACCAACGATGTCAAAATGATGTCGGAATCGACCGCGCATCCACGAGATCGTTGCCTACATTATTCCAATGTCGTGCCATGTAACAGCACCTTGATGCTGATTAATAACTATTTTCTTTATTTTTTCAGCTCCCCCACCCCCGAACCCAAAGCCGAACTGTAACACGAACTTCCCAGGAATGTCTGTGTTCGAGAATTGTGCCCGAATACTAGGTGTTCAGTAAGAACCCCGAACTTTACAGTTCGGGTTCGCCCATCACTAGCCACAAACTTTAGAGTTCACACACCTCGCAATAGCCGCCCAAAGCTGCCACAGTTGTTGTATATAATTGCTGAACACATAAAACCAACTGTTCAATAAACCTCAGTTCTTATTGAACAACCGTTGTCACACCCACAACTTCAAATGCGCCCCCAACAAACCATTAATGAGACTTTTTTTGCACCTTGAATCCCTCAGGTCATACCACCTGTCCTCCTGAGCAACCCCCTGTCATCCATACCTTGGTCAACCTAACCTTTGATCCCCCTACCTCCCAATCCAGCATGCAAATTGCCAGTTTAAAACCAAGTTTTATTCCCAGTAAGAGTTCACCCAAATCATTATTTTCTTCGATTTTGATTGTCGGTTTCTTCTCACTGATAGCATTCTGACCCCACTCAAAACCTCACTATTCCTTGAATTTCCATCTACTTTCTCCTGGCTAGGGATCACACTAGCTCTCCTGTCTGACCTATTTGAACACACATCCGCTCGTCACCACACTCAAAACCTGGACAATGTTCACCGCCAGAGTGACTGACAAAGCCTTAGTAATAATTTAAATCTTAGAGCGGTCATCTTACCCCCAGACTGCACACCAATATTCCCGCTCATCTCTTCTCTTCAGGTCCATGTTGCCCAATCAAACCAACTTACCAAACTTGTTCCACTTAATGAACTGTATTGCTTTAAAACGGTGCCCCCCCACCCCTCGAACACAAGGACGTCAGCACCATCACACGCACATGCAAGAATCACATAGACGAATCCAGAATAAGTTTCATTAATGGCAATGGCAGCTTGGCACAAGCTACAATAACACAATGGTGGCTGCAGCCTTATAGCACAGGAGGCAGCATTAATTGCCATCTATTACACTGGGGAACACAATTTTTTAAGAGTTAGGTCAGACAACTGTTCTTAATTAATTTTTGGATGCTGAATCTAGAAATGATCTCAGTTTTTCTCTATCACGTCAAGTTTTTGAACTATAGGATTTTTGTCTTCTCAAAAATATGTAAACTACTGTACCTAAAAAGTGTTTTTTTTCAAGATATTGATAATTATGATGTATTGGAAGCTGCACACACCTCTCACCACACTGTCTCAGTTGTGACTACTCTTACAAGTTGCCACGTAGCTCTATATGAGTCGAATTGTAATCAGATAACAAGTCTTATTACAGATATCAGTGCAATTGTGCTTCTCTGGCAGGCAAGTTGTGGAGGAAAAACTTGACGTGCTAGAAAAAAACTGACTACATTTTTGGAATCAGCATGCTAATTTTAGTATAAATCAGCTCAAAAACCTAACTCAACAGAAATTTTTTTTCAAATTGTTCCCCAGTGTTATCTATGGCACACACCTACAAAACTCTGGGCAGCTCCAATGTGATCACTGCCTGGCACTGACTAGTCAGACATGTCACCATCCGGCACCGTCCATACAACAACCTGCAGTCTGAGCATCAATAAGCCGCCACTGCACTATGCTGGTAAAATGGTGTGTCTTCCCCAACAGACTACGCCTCCTCCCGAAACGCTTAGCCAATCACAAGCGCCGCACACGGGGCTGTCCGGAGCTAATACCCTGTTTCCCTGACAATAAAACACCGTCTTAAATTGATTTTTGCCCCCAAAGAAGTGCGATGTGTAATTTTCAGGGGACGTCTTATCTCCATGAAGAATTCACATATATTGATGAACAAAAAAAATGAACATTTATTACATACTGTACAGTAATTGTCATTACAGATCAGCATAACCAAACTGTGTCATCCATCATTCATTTGCAGCCCCATCATCCCCAATGTCCCCCTGTTGCCTCCATCATCCATGTGCAGCCCCCATCATCCCCCAATATCCTCCTCCAGCCTCCATCATCCATCTGCAGCTTACATCATCCCCCAATGTGCCCCTGGGGCCTCCATCATCCATCTGCAGCCCCCATCATCCCTCAATATCTCCCTGTAGCCTCCATCATCCATCTACAGCCCCCATAATCTCCCAATGTCCCAATCATCTATCTGCAGCCCCCATCATCCCCCAATATCCCCCTGCAGCCTCCATCATCCTTCTGCAGCCCCCATCATCTCCCAATATCCCCATCATCCTTCTGCAGCTCCCATCATCCCCCAATGTCCCCCTGCAGCCTCCATCATCCATCTACAGCCCCCATAATCTCCCAATATCCCAATCATCCTTCTTCAGCCCTCATCATCCCCCAATATTCTCCTGCAGTCTCCATCATCCATCTACAGCCCCCATAATCTCCCAATATCCCAATCATCCATCTGCAGCCCCCATCATCCCCCAATATCCCCTTGCAGCCTCCATCATCCTTCTGCAGCCCCCATCATCTCCCAATATCCCCATCATCCTTCTGCAGCTCCCGTCATCCCCCAATATCCCCCTGCAGCCTCCATCATCTATCTACAGCCCCCATAATCTCCCAATATCCCAATCATCCATCTGTAGCCCCCATCATACCCCAATATCCCCCTGCAGCCTCTATCATCCTTTTGCAGCCCCCATCATCTCCCAATATCCCCATCATCCTTCTTCAGCCCCCATCATCACCCAATATTCTCCTACAGCCTCCATCATCCATCTACCGCCCCCATAATCTCCAAATTTGTAGAAATGAAACAGCGGTTTTGGGGCGCTCAAGGAGGAGACAGTGGAGGAGTAATGATACTTTGGCGAGCGGTGGGTGCTGCACATAGAGAAGACGTCTAATCCTCTGAACGCTGCCGAGCTGGAGGACCTGTGGTGAGGTCACTCCATGTGACTGCACCATGTGACTGCATTCTCCACACTGGCCAGTACCTCATGCTTACAGCGCTTCTCCACGGTGTTATGCCTGCAGCATAACCCTTAGAGGTGAGCACACTAAACCCAGCCTGCCCTCACAGCTGTCAGGTCCTCACTAGGAGCGCCCCTCCGTTTCTTTTTTCTTTTATTGCATAATCTCCAAATATCCCAATCATCCATCTGCAGCCCCCATCATCCCCCAATGTCCCCATCATCCTTCTGCAGTCTCCATCATCCCCCAATGTCCCCCTGCAGCCTCCATCATCCTTCTGCAGCCTCCATCATCTCCCAATATCCACAACATCCATCTGCAGCCTCATCATCCCCCAATGTCCCCCTGGAGCCCCAATAAACCGTCTGCAGCCACCATCATCACCCAATGTCCCCCTGCAGTCCCCATCATCCCCAATATCCACCTGCAGCCCCCATTATCCTACTGCAGCCTCCATCATCCATCTGCTGCCCCCAACATCTCTCAATATCCCCATCATCCATCTGCAGACCCATCATCCCCAATGTCCCCCTGCAGACCCGTTCATCCATCTGCAGCCCCCGTCATCCCCTAATATTCTCCTGCAGCCCACATCATCCCTCTGCAGCTCTCATCATCTCCCAATATCCCCATCATCCATCTGCAGCAACCAACATCCCCCAATGTCCCCATCATCCTTCTGCAGCCTCCATCATCCCCCAATGTCCCCTGCAGCCCCCATCCTCCATCTGTAGCCCCATCATCCCCCAATGTCCCCCTGCAGACCCAATCATCCATCTGCAGCCCCCATCATACCCCAATATCCGCTTGCAGCTCCCATCATCCTTCTGCAGCCCTCATCATCCCCCAATGTCCCCATCATTCTTCTGCAGCCTCCATCATCCCCCAATGTCCCCTGCAGCCCCCATCATCCATCTGCAGCACCCATCATCCCCCAATGTGGGAGCAGGAATGAGGACAAGTGCTGACCAATCGGTGGGAGAATTGATCTTCCATTGCCCCCATAAAATATGATGCCACCATAAGTGTCCCCCAAACACTATGATACCCCCACAGTGAATTCCTCCACAGGACCCTCCACACGTACCATACGGTACCCCCAACTACTCTGGCACAATATGATCCCAACTGTGACCCCCTCACAGCCCTCCATATAGTATAATGGTCACTAAACCTCTTCACACAGTATAATAGACCGCAACACAGCCCTCAAATAGCCCCCCATAAAGTATAAAGGCTCCATCATAGCCCTGCAAGTATTATCCTGACCCCACAGAGCCCTCCAAATATTGTAATGACTTCCATATAGTATAATTGGCTCCATATATTATAATACACCCCCATAGCCCTCCATATAATATAATTCACCCCCATACACAATGCACTCCATAATGTTCCATATATTATAATGCACCCCCATAGTCCTCCATATATTACAGTGCACCCCATAAACCTACAAATATTATAAAGCACCGCCATAGCCCTCCATATAATTTAATGCACCATGCATAGTTCTCCAAATACTATAATGCATCCCCCATAGTCCTCCATATAGTATAATGCACCCCATAGCCCTCCATATACCATACAGCACCTCCATGTACAATATAGCACCCCATATATAGCACCACCCATATATAGTACAGGAGCCTCATATACAGCACCCCCATAAACAGCACAGTACCCCCATATACAGCACCCCAATATACAGCACAGCTGCCCCATAAACAGAACAGCACCCCCATAAACTGCACAGTACCCCCATATACAGCACCACCTTATACAGCACAGCACTCCCATATACAGCACAGCACCCCCATATACAGCACCCCAGCCCCATGTACAGAGCCTTCACATACAGCAGAGCACCCTGATATACAGCAGATCCCCCATATTCAGCACCCCAGCCCCATATTCAGCACGCCCACATGCAGTAGAGCCCCACCAGATACAGCAGAGCCCCCCATATACAGCACACCAGCCCCATATACAGCACCCCCATATACAGCAGAGCCCCCCATATACAGCAGAGCACCCCCATATACAGCAGAGCCCCCTATATACAGAGCTCCCCCATATACAGCTCCCCCATATACAGCAGAGCCCTCCATATACAGCACCCCAATATACAGCACCCCAGTCCCATATATAGCACCCCCATATACAGCACCACAGCCCCATATACAGCACCCCCACATACAGCAGAGCCCACCCCATATACAGCACCTGGAGTCCCGATGAACACAGGATCACTTGATGCAGAGGTAGAATGACTCCTGGATTGACCAATCATCACACTCCCTGGCTGGAGGGGGAGGACACTGAGGAGGCAGAGCCAATTGCTACAGTATTGAAAGTAAAAGCAGCCAGGAGCCTGAGCCTCCTCCCTCCCCAGTCCCGAGCGCAGCTGGTCCACACAGTCACTGACAACACACAGGATTGCAGGAGCACTGCAGCATGTCATCTGACCGCTCTGCCGCCCCCTGTCTTCAGGGACTTATCGCCGCCTGAACAGAGTGCTCATATTGGCTCATTGATGATGCAGCCCTGAACACCAGACTCCCTCTGCCTAATTGCAGAACCCACCGATATCTTAAGATGAAAGTTCGGAAATGTCAAACTACCGTCTGAACCCAGTACCCTCCGACCTCCACCATCCTTTGAATGGATAATCCCGCTATCATCAACTGCACCACCAACCCAATCCTGCAACATCCATCCACAATTAGCATCCAGAGTTTTTGGTAACTATTTTTGACTGATGAACTATTGCTTTAAGGCTGCCTGACCACTGGAACAGTCCAGTGCTGTATCCCCTGTCCAAACCAATGAAACCGACTCCAAAGGAACTACCCATGGAATTACACCTGACCTACCATGTTGGCTACCCCTGCAACATGATTCACACTTGTCCTGCCTCAACCCGATTTCCCATTTACCAGATCCCTCCCAGACCCGTAGTCAGATGTCACCCAGTGCTGTGGGCTGCCTATTTCTCTGCAACGCTCCCCTTAACTGACCTCCCAACTATGTCTCCCCTCACCTTGGGACTTTATTAAACTTTTTGACTACCCAAGTCCCATACCTTTAAGCCCTGCCCCACAAAGGTAATATGTGTTCTCTCACCAAGCTGACTTGGAGAATATTTCAGATCCAAATCTACTATTCAATGAGCTGCTGACGAGCCTTGTAATGCATCCATTGAAATACTGCCTCCCAGCTGAACCACCGGAGGCTGCTTACTCCCCGGTGAATGCCAGGTTTCAACAAGACTATGTGTACCTGGCAACCTGGGTATGAACTCTGATGCCACCTAAACCTTGTCCACTAAACCACATAAATCTGCTGTTAATGACAAATGAGTTAGTTCTTGGATTACCTGAGCCATCATTGAGAAGAGAGTTGTGGCAGAAAAAGCTTACTGCCTGGTGTCTACAGACCTTCCTCAGCTGGCTCCCTGCATGTTGCACTCCTTTCCTGTTCAATCATCTGTTTCTGAGGGAATAATAACATCAAGAGTGACAGGGGCCCCTGGTGCCCGAGTTTGCACTGATCTCAGGGTCTTATGGCCACTTTACACGCGGCTACATTTCTAGCTTATCCACAGGTAACTTACTGGTTGCAGTGAAATCATGGAGACATGGTTCTATCTTGTTGCTGTGTACAAATGGAATAATGTCTCCATGATTTCACTGCAGCCAGCAAGTTACCTGTGGATAAGCTAGAAATGTAGCCGCGTGTAAAGTGGCCATTAGACTCTCGACTCTAGGCCACTTCACAGCTTCTGTTATCTGCAACTGTAAAGGTACCTTTACACGCCGCTACAACAGGATGGATCAACCCGCTACAGGCTACAAATGTAGCTTGTTGCGCCAATATAGCCCGTAGTAGCGGCGTGTGAAGACGGGACGTGACAGCCGGCAACAGATAAATCTGTTTCCGAGCACTGCTCGAAAACAGATGGCTACAAAGCCGATTGCAGCGAGCTGTATCGGCGTGTAAAGAAGCTACAGAAGGGAACTCTGGACACCCGGCGATGTAGCTGCAATGTAGCTAAGGCGTGACCCAGGCTCCGTGTTACCGGCCCCATCTGCGATCATTGGTGGAAGATGCTGCGTTACGATTGGTAGTCGCTGCATAGGGTGGCATATTTAAGGAGCTGACCAGTCACACTACACAATCGCTCGAGCGTCATGTATTAATCAGCCTCCTGCGATGCCTGCCCAATCATGATGTTCTTGCGTTGTCCTATCAGCGTACGGACGTCTCGTAATCCACAATTGTGGCACGCCTATGTGCTGTCCCTGCTGCACCAGGTCCGCCCATATTAGCTTGTTGTAGCGGTGTGTAAATGAGGTACGATGAGCTACAGATGGCTACTTGAGACACCCGGCGATGTAGCTAGTTACAGATGTAGCGTAGCGTAGCGCACCTTGTGGCGGCGTGTGAAGAGGGTGCGTTGACCGTTTGTAACCGTTTGTGCGTGCTCGTGCACGTGAAGTAGCGGATTGTATCCATCCTGTTGTAGCGACGTGTAAAGGTACCTTAAGAGCATTACCTCTGGCTCTATGAGCATCAGCTCAGCTGTGAGCTGTATCTGCAACTATGCCAGGCTTACCTGATAACAGGAGAGCCTGCTTACAGACTCACTTATGAATGGATAGACAAGGGCGCAATGGATCTTATCTTCTTATTATAGAGTGTACGTAGTGCAATAACTGCCCACCTTAGTCGGTTGTGTGACCCACAACCGGTATCAGTGCTCAAATCCAGCTTCCCCAGGACTCCCCACTCGAGGTAGCTAACGTGATATCACAGAGGACAGAAACAATGCAGTCCGCGTTGCTGGGTGTGGAAAAAATAAACTTTCAGAAGATATTGTTCGGTGTCTTTATTTCTTGACCCTTTTCAACACGGTCCCTGTCTCTTCCTCAGGAGTACACCTACATATGTGTAGAATCCACCCACTCCACATCTTAGAATCTTGTTCCATCTATAAAATAACTCAAAATCTGCATTAGTAATGGGTTCATCTCAGACATTGTCAAACCCTGCCGATTCTTTATGTATCAGAGCAATGCAATCACGAGGTGTATGTATGTTTGCTCTGTCCTCTATTTAAGACTTTTGTAATATAAAGAAAACACTTAAAATTTAAAACGACGTAAAAAGTAAACTTTTTAAACTTTTAAAATAGGCAGGCATCTTTCCACTTCTGAAACCCCAAGTTTTTAATCCTATATCCAAAGCATATCTGGATTCAAAAACTATGTTGTTACTTGAGTTTCATATTTGGAGCCTGAAAAGATCCCATTCTCTATATTATACATAACTGTGAATACAATAAGGCTATGTGCACATACTAAGCATCCGGTGTGTGCATTTTCTGCATCAAATCTGCATCTCGCGACAAAAAAAAACACACACAATCTGCAAGGAACAATAAAAAAATTAAATAACGTGTGCAACACTTCTGAAGTCTCACCAACTTTGCTGGCTTCATGATAGGCATCCAGATTTATGACAAAATTGCACAGCAAAAAAAGTCATTAAAATAAAACGTACTATTTGTAGAAAGCCTAAATATTATGTTATGTGTAACTTTAATTAAGACTCCATTCTGTGTAGAGACAGAATAAAAATGCAAATCATCATGAATTGTTTTGCTAATTTCATGAATACAGCAGACTTCCTGCTCCAGTATCTATTAATAAATCAAGGTGAGATAAAAAAAAACAATCTACAATGAATTAAATGTTAAATGTAGGGAAACTTTTGCTTAAAAGATACATGTGGCTTCAGCCATTTTTAGATACTTTGTGGGAGAGGTTTTTTTCTCTGTGAAGCTGGCTTTGTTCTAGTAGGTTTGCACAAGCCCCCTCCCCCAACTCGAGCAGTATCCCTTTACAATTCATTCTACTTCCTGCTTGGAGAGAGAGAAGGCCAGAGTTCCTGTCCCACTGGTTCCACTTTGTTTGGATTTACAATGGCCACTTTGCACCATGTGTTCTCTGGATTACTCAGTTAATTCCTCCACCATTGGCAAATTCTATATATTTTTGTCATCTCATCTTTGCCGAGTTATGTCATTTATACTTTTTAGTGTGCTCCCTCTACAGTTATTTATTTTTTATGTTTATTTTAAACTGTTCTCTGTGTCATCTATAAATACTTAAGGCCCCGTCACACCAGGCGAAGGGGCTGGAGATGACTGGCGGGTGCGCGCACGTTTTTGGCGCCCCGCCAGCATCGCCGTTCCCCATTTACATGGGGCGACATCTCCAGCTGACAGGTTGCATCGCCGCCAGGGTGTCTGACAACCCCAGCGGCGATGCAGGACAATGGGAGCCTATGGCTCCCATCGCCTGACAGGTCGCCGGCGCCCGGTTACATGGGGCGTTGTGTGCACATCGCCCCAGATCGGTCGCCTGGTTTCAGAGCACTGCTTTGAAACCAGGCGACCTCCCGGCTGCGACAACATCGCCCCTTTACATGAGGCGATGTAGGGGCGATTTTGCCCCCGGTAGGCCACGCCCCTACGTCGCCTATGTTATTGGCGGCGATGTTGCCCCGTGTGACAGGGCCTTTAGTCTCCCATACCAACTAGATATTATTTTTTTCCTTCCTATCCCAATTAATACATTATTAATATATGCACTCACATCTTTTACCTTTTCCATTTAACAATTTCTTAGAGTTTTTTTAACACATGGTTATATCTGACCAGCACACTGGATTTATCTGAACCAAGGGAACTTCCATGTGCCTTATTTTTATTTTATTTATTCTCTATTTAATTTATTTATTTTAATTGTCAGCATGCTCATTTAATCATTTAATATTTAGTCTTTCAGTCTAAGCAATACGTCATGTCTTTAGCTATAGGTTTCTCAACCCTAACTCACCACACATCATTGTGGATGTGGGGGACGGGGTAGTACTAGCTCCTGCTTCTTTGTTTGATGTGTGTTTTGGGAAGACTCGCTAAAACTAGTCAAACAACTTAAATAACTATCCCAATCAGCCATCCTCCTAATCATTTCCTGTGTCTCCTTCCTTCACATTCCTTTGCCTGTAACCATGTGGCCTTCATTTGGCCGCCATCTTTGCCTGAACACATGTATATTCCCAGATTCTCAATCTGAGCCTACCCTAACCCATCTTTTCCAACATTCTTTTATAATCTGAATTTTTGTTTTAGCACTATTTAAACACTCATTTCTTGGCTGTCTTACATTTTTTTTAGTATATCTGTTTTTACCATTTATTCGACAAGCCTCTCATACTTGCCATACTTGCTAACATCTTTTATGGGCACAAAAGCCAAGAAGCTACACTTGAACTTTCAACCTTTTGCCACATTTCAGGGTTCAAACATAAAAATATAAATTCTAATTTTTTTGTGAAGAATCAACAAAAAGTGGGACACAATCGAGAAGTGGAACGAAATTTATTGGATATTTTAAACTTCTTTAACAAATAAAAAACTGAAAAGTGGGGCATGCAATATTATTCAGCCCCCTTGAGTTAATACTTTGTAGCGCCACCTTTTGCTGCGATTACAGCTACAACTCACTTGTGGTATATCTCTATCAGCTCGAGCTCAGTGAGGTTGGATGGAGAGGGTTTGTGAACAGCAGTTTTCAGCTCTTTCCACAGATTCTCGATTGGATTCAGGTCTGGACTTTAACTTGGCCATTCTAACATCATGATATGTTTATTTTTGAATCATTCCATTGTAGATTTTGCTTTATGTTAGGGATCATTGTCTTGTTGGAAGATAAATCTCCGTCCCAGTCTCAGGTCTTTCGCAGACTCCAACAGGTTTTCTTCCAGAATGGTCCTGTATTTGGCTTCCTCCATCTTCCCATCAATTTTAACCATCTTCCCTGTCCCTGCTGAAAAAAAGCAGGCCCAAACCATGATGCTGCCACCACCATGTTTGACAGTGGGGATGGTGTTTTGGGGGTGATGAGCTGTGTTGCTTTTATGACAAACATATAGTTTTGCATTGTGGCCAAAAAGTTCGATTTTGGTTTCATCTGACCAGAGCACCTTATTCCACATGTTTGGTGTGTCTCCAGCTGGCTTGTGGCAAACTTCAAACAAGATTTTTTTATGGATAGCTTTGAGAAATGGCTTTCCTCTTGTCACTCTTCCATAAAGGTCAAATTTGTACAGTGTACGACTGATTGTTGTCCTATGGACAACCTCTCCCTCCTCAGCTGTAGATCTCTGCAGTTCATCCAGAGTGATCATGGGCCTTTTGGCTGCATCTCTGATCAGTCTTCTCCTTGGTCGAGGTGAAAGTTTAGAGGCATGGCCGGGTCTTGACAGTGCTCCTTGAAATGAATAAAACTTGGGAAATCTTTTTGTATCCAAATCCGGCTTTAATCTTTGCCACTACAGCATCTCAGACCTGCCTGGTGTGTTCTTTGGTCTTCATGATGCTCTCTGCACTTGAAACAGAACCCTGAGACTATCACAGGGCATGTACATTTATGCAGAGAGTTGATTACACACAGGTGGATTCTATTCATCATTACCAGTCATTTAGGACAACATTGGATCATTCAGAGATCCTCACTGAACTTCTGGAGTGAGTTTGCTGCGCTGAAAGTAAAGGGGCCGAATAATATTGCACGCCACACGTTTCAGTTTTTTATTTTTTTTTAAAAGTTTAAAATATCCAATAAATTTCATTCCACTCACTATTGTGCTGCACTTGTTGAGTCTAGTATTAGAATTTTATATCTTTATGTTTGAAGCTTGAAATATGGCAAAAGGTTGAAAAGTTCAAGGGGGTCAAATACTTTCACAAAGCACTGTATAATATTTATACCAAAAATATAATAATAATTTAAAACACCACAAAATGGCTGCTGGTAGAAGTAGCACACGTTTGCCATCCACAAAATGTCCACCACTAGAAGGAGCACATGTGACATCCACAAAATGGCCTCTACCAGAGGGAGCACATGTGACATTATCTGAAGTCATACAAAGTCAATCAAGGGGGATCCTCGCTCACCTGGCCCTTTGTGCACGGCAGAAAGTCCTTTTGTTTGTATAATGTACGACCAGAATGCTTCGGCAACACATCAATGAGCATCTCAGAGATTCCATTAATCCGGATGCTCCAAATCCATCTAATGTGTCATGTCACTTCATGCAGATCCATGGAGGAGACTTGAGGGGCTTTGAATTCCAAGGCATTGAAAGAGTCCACAGACCAAAAAGAGGGGGGCTTGGAGATGGAGCCTTCTGAATCGGGAGGCTCATTGGATCCTTATGCTAGAAACCTCCCACCCTATGGGTCTGAATAAGCAGACTGATTTAATCCTATTTTATTGAATTTTCACCCCTGTAACTTTGGACGGTGTTCTTTAATGGTTTTAAGTATTTGTAACATTTGCACTTTTGTATTTTATGTGTACCTATGTTTGATTGAAATGTGTACAGCTGGCTAATCATGGGACCGACAGGGGGTGAGTTCACCCAACCCCAGGGAGATTTAAAAACCCTGAACACTGGTCACCACACTAGGTTATGATTAAGAGGTAATTTACACCTTGAAACGCATAGACCAGTGCCCGGTCACCCCACCATATGCCTGAATTGATTTGTCTCATTTCACTGTGATTTTAAAATTGTGGAATAAAGATTTTGGAATCAACCAGCTGGTGCCGGAACCTCTCCTTAACATGTGACATTACCACCACCACAAAATGGCCACCACCAATAAAAGCACATGGCAATATGTCACCATCATCAACAGCAGTGGCTGTTCACATGATACATTTTTGTAATACACAACTCAAAACTCTGTCCTTCTTTTCTTTCCTCTTCTACTCAATTTTCTCTATACAGACTTACAGAGACTCTTTCCCATGCCCTAGCAGTAGACAACAATCCATTATCTTCCAGAATACCTTTTCTCTCTTTTAAGACAATCTTACACTGCACTTCTGCCATTCCACATAACTTCATAAGCTTTTTGCACTGTTTAACATGAGTTTTCCCTTCACGAGTCGCAACTAATGTACACAGGTCTAACTTGTCATCTGAGTTTGGCTTAGTGCCAATACAACACAACTGCATTAATTTCTCCATCTTCCTTTATACAGACCAAGATAACAAACACCAAACAAACAATAAGACAGGGAGATGACTCAAACCTGATATTCTAAAAACAACTGGGTCTGCAGCACACACTTCCTATCCATACCTGTCTGATTTCCATATAAAGAAAAACACCTTGTATTAATCGAAATTACCAGGCCCCCGTACCGAGTCAGTCACTCTAGGCTCCGTGCAGATACTCAATTTACTAGGCTCCGGACCGAGTCAGTCACTCTAGGCTCTGTGCCGTTACCATACCGAGTCAGTCACTCAAGGCTAAGTACCCCTACTTTCTCCTAGGCTGAGTCAGTCACTCAATGCCTATTTTCTCCTCCAGAATTGAAAATTGTATCACAGGTGACAACCGTGAACTGTAGCACAGATAATATCCTTTACTTCTCCAGACAACTGCTCAAAACCCACTTGATCTCTTAACTACAAACTACTAACTACAAATAAATACAATTTTCTGCACATAGAAACACATAGAAAAGTACTCCGGCCAAATGGAAATCACAAGGTTCATAACAGAAGAAGACGAATGCCTCTCGGCTTAATAGGAGAACTGTACACACATCAAAATATTTCAAGGGTAGGTTCTCAACCTATACATAGAGTGCACAGAAAACACACCATGGGTGTGTAGTCCCAGACAAAAAAAATATTAAAGGAATACTAAATTATCTGGGTACAAGAATCGTTTTTCAAATAACAATCTGATGTCTATAAACACTATTCCCTGGAATTACTCATATACATGGTACTAAAATGCCACCACACTTCAGTGACCAGCGAATATATAAGGTATAGCTACATCAGTCAGGTTTTAATGAAAGTAAGGGCAACTCATCACCATCCAGAGTTATTAACCATGTGTTCTGTAGTCTTCCATGAATGGTCATCTCATACATCTAAATAAGAAATCAATGTAGTACACTATGGGACTGTCCACATTCTCTGCTGTTATGCGCTTAACGCCTGGTTTGTGCTATAATTTAATACCTAAAGGTGACCTGCATAAAATAATGGCCCAGTGGAGGTTATTCCTTGAAGATACTGTCCCTAGTTATGCCAGAAATCACTCAATAATCATATAAAATTTTGGGCTAACTAGGACAGATAATTGGCATAAAAACCCACTTGGAATCAAAGTCAGCTATTTGGAGGCATATAAGGTCATAAACTACACACACAGGCTCTGCTTAAATCATGCTACATCATATCCCTTTTATTAAAAGGCTTAAGGTTTTAAGAACATACTCAGGAGATTGATATCTCAAAGATATGGTCTTGTTCTCCAATGGCCACTCCGCACATTTTGCACGCTGAATCAAGGGGTTAGTGTGCTAGAAGCAGGTTGTATAGTACAGCCATTTATAGAGGGGATATGATGGTTAATCGTCCAGAGTACTTGTCTATGTGTTTTTATGTGTATACAATTGTATTCATTAGTGTTTTATTATCCTTTATTTTTTTTGTTTTTAAAGAGCGCTTAAATAAAGATGTTATATTTTTTTTAAATCACCTGACTTTTAAGTCACTTTTAAGACTTTTTGATTGATGACCAATCCTGTGCTGAAAGGCATTCTGTGCCACATCTAGCAACATCCAGGCACCTAGACCTTTTTGCCTAGTACCAGTGTTTGTCAAATTTGGTCTGCTGGATTCACATTCCCTGATTTTTTTGGCCTACAAACTGACTAGCAAATTTGTTACCATCAAATATGAGTGATAAAAGCCATGGTTGTGGTGGAAAGGGGAATAGGTGTGGTGGTAAGGGGAAACCGCATGGTGTCCTTGGGGTGGGTGGTAAAGTAACCAAAAGTTCTGTTAAACAAACACAGGCTTTTCTAGGCAAAGAAAAATAACTTCTTTTAGACTGCCTTCAGACTTGCAGATGCCTCCGCAGCGTTTTGCAGTGGTATCTGCAAGTATCTGCATGCAGACCGCGGCCCCTATGTTTATAATGGAGCGCACGGTGGTCTGCAGATGCTTGCAGACCGCCGTGCGCTCTCATTGCCCGCCATTAGTGATCTGTGCGCAGGCGGATCACACAGATGTTGCGTCCCTGGTGCGGGCGAGAGTGTGTGATTTGTGCGCAGGCATCCGCCTGCGCACAGATCACTAATGGCGGGCAATGAGAGCGCATGGCGGTCTGCAAGCATCTGCAGACCGCCGTGCTCTCCATTATAAACATAGGGGCCGCGGTCTGCATGCAGATACTTGCAGATGCCTCTGCAAAACGCTGCGGAGGCATTTGCAAGTCTGAAGGCAGCCTTAGTAGGCAGTCTGGTATTATTATTTTCTTAGGCAGCAGCTGCTAGATTGGTCACTCATTAAATACATCTGCACCCTTCTGCACAGTTTTGAATTGGCAACTAAGATGTTTAGTGCTGATGATGCTGTTATCAGCAGCACTATTCCACTCATCTACACGCTGGAGCACACTTTGAACAGAATGCGAAGTCAGAAGCATATGTGGAAGGAATAACAAGATCTGAAAGCTCCAGACAGTCGTCAGCACAGAGGTGGGTGGCATGGGAGGGTGGAGGAGAGCGATCAAAGAGAGCTCATGGTAGCAACCAAACAGTTGTTGAAGGTACAAGAGGTGAGGAAGATATGAAGGAGGGAGAGGTGATATTAATGGAAGACTCAGCAGATGAGGGAAATTTTGGTCACTTTTCTATTGTTTGAGGTTGGCGGGAGAGGGCAGAGAAGGCAAGCAGGAATATTACCCCACTGCCAACAACAAGAACTTGGGCCTAATGGATGCACTTCTTGTGCCTTCTTGCTGCACTATATGCAACGTGATTGTTAGGATTCAAAGTAATGCTAACTATCGGGTTTCCACACTGTTAGACCCTCGGTACAAAAGTAAATTTGGCCAAATGTTTCCACCCTGGAAAGGGACGCATGGATGCAGGAGTATCAAAAGAAGCTTATAGACTGCTTTTCCCCATAATATCAGTGGCAGACATAGCGCACATCGCAGCTCTACACTTCCAACCCAGGGAATGTCGAGTTGTCATCACAGAAATATTACCAGCAACAGTGTATCTGTTGCCGCAATTTCTGGGAATCGTTTGACCATTATTTAGACCATCCTTTTCAATTCCAGAAGAAAGGAGAAGTCTGACACATAGTCAATGCCTAAAGATGATGGTGCAGGAGTATCTACAGCCAAATATCAATGCCATGACTGTTGAACTGAACTCTTGTGCATTTTGGGCTTCAAAACTGGAAAAGTGGCCTGAGCTCACCACTCATGCCTTGGAGATTTTGTTGTGTCCGGCAGTCTGCGTTCTCTCAGAACTTGTCTTCAGCGCTGCTGGTGCTGTCCTGACGGATAAGCACATATGGCTGTCCACTGAGAGTGTAGATCGCCTACCATTTATCAAGATGAACAAATCATGGGTCTCCAAGGGCTTTTTCACCCAGTGTCTGAATGGGCAGACTGGACGCTGGTATATTTTTCAGTGTGCCTACATTAAGCTCCACATTACAATAATTCAACTCTGGGGCAATTGTTGCCTTTAGCGGTGGTTGTATCTAATTTCTGGAAAAGTGGGGACTCCTGTTTGGGTCTCTTTCCTGTGTGGTGCATTCCTTTAGCAGGTCTGTCTGAGCACAATACCTGCTCCTGACACTTGCGTACCACTTCCTAAATAATCAAACCTCCAGCCTTGCTGCTATTGTGGTCCAATACATAAAGTTTCATTGGATACTATTTTGCTGTGGTGTAACGCAAATTTTTGGAAAAGTGGGCACTTTTGTTAGGGTCTCTGCTGTGTGGTGCATTCATTCAGCAGGGCTCTCTGAGCACAATACCTGCTCCCCATATTTGTGCACCACTTCCTAAATAGTCAACCTTAAAATGCTGAAAAATTGAGAAAAGAACTTCTGTATAGGAAGAGCACAACCAGGGTTTATAATGCAAAAGTGAAGGTTTATTCAAGAACATGTGCAGGCTACACAAAACTCCAAGGATTAAAAACAATTAAAAACCAAATGGTTCGACCATCCAAATTGCTGTAAGTAACATCATTCACAATTACAAATCATGATGGATATATTGGACAGATCATATATTGTAGTCAGACGATTTTGTCAATCCCAATTAACAAAATTAATGCAGTATTAGTACAGAGTCAACCAGGGGATATCACAAGATAATTTCAGGAGCTGGCGTTAGGGTTGTTACAGGGGGACACAGAAATAATTCATGACAGTGATAAATCATATAACCGATTAATGTGTCCGCAGGGGTACAATGGAAACCATATGATCAAAGTATGAAAGATCAATGTACCCCACGGTTGTGGTGGATAAATAACAATGATGTCAATAAGCTAATTCCAGTGAGGTTATGGAGGGAATAATGGGCAAGATAATCAAAAATTTGTATCAATGCATTATGTATAAATAGAGCATTGGCAAAATATAACCATTATACTATCCTCACTAAGGAGTATTAGGTGCATATAGCATATGCAGGCTGTTCTACCTCAACACACCACAGCAGCAAGGGGAGTGGGGACCCCTGTGTGTCCAAGTGCACTAACCCAGGGTTCCAGACCGGTTCTAAGTCTCCAGGGGGATTTGGTAAGGCTCCACAGCAAGAGGGATGGCGGACAGGGCCCACACGTATCGCCCCAAGGCTTCATCAGGAGCTGGTGTAGTGCGGTGGGGACTGCATTATATAGCCCTCTATATTGTGTAGGACGGCGTGCGGTGCGGTCACATCCGGTTCCTGGATGGCCGACTTGTCACATCTGTGTACATGTGGCCAACCAGGGGTGTGTCACTAGGTGGGCAATGGGCGGGGATCCGGTGATATTAGAGGGGTGGCAATCTATTAGGGGGCCAGCGCGTCATAGTGGGTTTCGCATACTGGGCGGGGCTACCGCAATTGTTGTTGTTATGGCCATGGTGTAACTCCCTGAGGGGAGAGGCTAGTGGGCCATGTTAAATGGGGTACAGAAGGTGTGAGAGGGAGAGTACCACCAGAGCTGGTAGGAATAAGTGTCATGGTCAGAAGTGTGCACAATCCTTGTCAGTGATGCAGTGTATATAGGCATGATAGTAAATATTTTACATACATGGCAAATCCCATAAAGTAGGGGTAAACAGGTTTATTAATATTCTAGGTAGGGGCACACATTTGGTGGATACTGTGTGAGAACCATATAGTGGGAATGCGCATCAGGACAGGGATCCATAGCCTGTATAGTTTGGGGTATTAAGGGGCATGGACTGATCATGCAGTACGTAGAACCTGGTGTTAAGGGTTGTTGAGCCTGGGTCTGGGATGAGGGAGTTATAAGGAAGTTGACCACGAGACCATGGTTAGAGGAGAACCTATTGTGCTGGGTGGAGATACTGCAATTACTGTTACTATGGCCACAGTCTAACTCTCTGAAGGGAGAGTCCAGTGGGCCATGTATAAAAGAGCACAGTAAGGTGTAAGGAGTAGGAGGGTACCACCAGAGCAGGCAGGAGTAAGAGTCACAGACAAGTGGGCACATTCCCTGTCAGTAATGCGGTGCCCATAGTTGTTATAGAGAGTAAAATATATACTAAGCAATAACCTTCTAGTGGGTAAACAGATTATGTTCTTACTATCCGAGGTAGGGGCACACTACTGGTGGGTAATGTGTGACCACCATATAATGGCAGGCGCATCAGGACAGGGATCCATGGGCTGTATCGTTTAAGACATTAAAGGGCATGGAACGACCATGCAGTTAGTAGATCCTGGTGTAAAGTTTTGTTACACCCAGGTTCAGGATTGACAGTGTTATGAAGAGGTAAACCACAAAACCATGGATTGGAGGGAACACATGGTAGTGGGGCAACCATAGTGGGTGGTAATAAGGAGTGAGGGGTGCAGGGAATTTTGCAAAACCTCATAGATAAATGTCGAAACAGAGAGACCCAGCGACATTATTATGGGTCAGTCTGAGAAATTACCTGCAACATTCTGTTGGGGAGGTTCCAATTAAAAAATTACTAAGTAAGGACCGTCTGAAGGTCTAATTGACATAAAAAAAATTACTGTCAATTGTGGCTGGCCAGCCTATTGGAACCTCTGAAACCAGGACGTGTCAGGATTTGGTAATAACCAAGGACAAGTTTCCCCATTAACCAGTCGAGTAACATAAGTAAATATAGTATCTCTGGAGGGAAAGTAACCTCTCGAGCAAGAGGATATGATGCTTATAGAGTATTTAATTATCAATAAGAAGTAGAACAGGGGCCCTATTATGAGGAGTAGACGCACGAGACCCCACCAATGATGGGATTAGTGGATGGTTACTAGAAGTCCAGGTGCATGTGACGAGGTTAGCAAACGGGGGTAAAAAGATACCCTAAACAAGACTGAAATGCTGGACCCAGGCCTCCAGTATTGCTGCTATTGTGGCAAAATACATAATGTTTCAATGAATACCACTTTGCTGTGGTGTGACCGTAATTTTTGAAAAAGCATGGACTCTTGTTAGGGTCTCTTTGTTGTGTGGTGCATTCCATCAGCAGGGCTCTCTGAGTGACATGACTACACCTGTCAATCATTCTCCCGTAACTCTTCCTTCTACTCCTTTTACTTAATGTAGAAAACTGCTGCACTTTTCCCTTTTATCTCATCCATCTGTCAATTCAAATTGAGTTTCACCCACTTCTAAAATTTAACTGAATGTGAGCCACCGCCTATTTTGAACTAATTCTGAAGAGTGTGAAGGCTGGCACAGACCGTGTCCCGTGCACCTATGCTATTTGTACTCTAGGTAGATTTTTGTCCATTTTCCTGATGTCTGGCACTAATATGAGCAGTTTGGCAGCTATTGGACACCTTTGAAGGTGTTTTCTTTGTGTTTCATGTTGCGTATCATTGATTTCAATGGTGTTCGGAAGGTTTGGCGAACTATTTAGCGAATACCCCAGCATTTGGCGAACCAGAGTCTGAACCCTCAGGTGTTTGCTCATTTCAAATACTGACCTGCAGAATCATACTTGATCATTCTTACCAAACAATGAACATAAATTAAAAACACCCACACACCCCTCCCAAAAAATATGGCAGAGTTGCATTTTCTTCACTGCTTCATTCCATTTGGAATTGTTTTTTTTTTAAAATTTTTCAATATATCATATGGTAAAATAAATAGCGTCAAATGAATATTAATAAAATTAATATATCCCATAAAATGCAAGCTCTCATATATCTATATTGTGAAGGAATACAGTAAAAAGTTATAGTTCCTGGAAAAAGGGAACGAAACAAAGAAAGGCACAAAAGCAAAAAGTTGCCAGACTTTTTAGTAATAGTCATTTACTTTTCATCCTATCGCATGAAGTCAAGCTGTGTCGATAATTTTATGCGCCGATATACAGTGCATGTAACTGAAACATCGGAACCTAATAATTAAGAGGAATGTTTACGTTTTTAGTCATGTGTGCTCAATACAAAGCAGAGTAACATAATTCATTAATTCCAAGAACTGTACAAGTCCAGGACAAGTGAAAGAATTGTGATTGTACAACCCCTGACAAAAATTAAGGAATCACCTGGCTCGGAGGATGTCTATTCAGTTGTTTAATTTTGTAGAAAAAAAGCAGATCACAGACATGGCACATAACTAAATTCATTTCAAATGGCAACTCTCTGCCTTGAAGAAACACTAAAAGAAATCTTGAAAAACAAATGTGCTAACCAGTGACTGTTACTTTTGTAGACCAAGCAGGGGGAAAAATTATGGAATCACTCAATTCTGAGGAAAAAATTATGGAATCATGTAAAACAAACAAAACAACACTCAAATACATCACTAGTATTTTGTTGCACCGCTGTTATAACTGCTTGCAGTCTCTAAGGCATGGACTATGAGTGATATACAGTACTCATCATCAATCTGGCTCCAACTTTCTCTGATTGCTGTTGCTAGATTTGCAGGTTGGAGCCTTGTCATGGACCATTTTCTTCAACTTCCACCAAACATTTTCAATTGGATTGAGATCTGGACTATTTGCAGGCCATGACATTCACCTTATGTGTCTTTTTTCAAGGAATGTTTTCACAGTTTTTGGTATATGGCAGGATGCATTATTATCTTGATAAATATTATTTAATCATCCCTAAACATCCTTTCAATTGATGGGATAAGAAAAGGGCCAAAATATCAATGTAAACTTGGGCATTTATTGAAGATATAATGACAGCTATCTCCATAATGCCTTTACCTGACATGCAGCCCCGTATCATCAATGACTGTGGAAATTTGCATGATCTCTTCAGGCAGTCATATTTATAAATCTCAATGGAATGACACCAAACAAACGCTTCAGCAGATTTGCGATTCATCACTGAACATGACTTTCATCCTGTCATCCACAGTCAACGATTGCTTTTCCGTAGCCCATTGTAAACTTTTATTTTTCTGTTTAGGTGTTAATGATGGCTTATGTTTAGCTTTTTTGTATGTAAATCCCATTTCTTTTAGGCGATTTCTTACAGTTCGGTCACAGACATTGACTCCAGTGTCCTTCCATTCGTTCCTCATTTGTTTTGTTGTACGTTTCCTGCTTTGGAGACATATTGCTTTAAGTTTCCGGTCTTGTCGCTTTGATGTCTTCCTTGGTCTACCAGTATGTTTCCCTTTAACAACCTTCCCATGTTGTTTGTATTTGGACCAGATTTTAGACAGTTGACTGTGAACAACCAACATCTTTTGCAACATTGCCTGTTGATTTACCCTCTTTTAAGAGTTGGATAATCCTCTCCTTGGTTTCAGTTGACATCTCTTGTGTTGGAGCCATGATTGGTGTCAGTCCACTTGGTACAACAGCTCTCCCAGGTGTGATCACTCCTTTTTAGATGCAGACTAACGAGCAGATCTTATTTGATAAAGGTGTTAGTTTTGGGAATTAAAGTTTACAGGGTGTTTCAATAATTTTTTCCTCAGAATTGAGTAATTCCATAGTTTTTCCCCCTGCTTGGTCTACAAAAGTAACCGTTACTGGCTACCACATTTTTTTTTCAAGATTTCTTTTAGTGTTTCTTCATGGCAGAGAGTTGCCATTTGAAATTACTTTAGTTTTGTGTCATGTCTGTGATCTGCTTTTTTTCTACAAAATTAAACAACTGAATGGACATCCTCCGAGCCAGGTGATTCCATAATTTTTGCCAGGGGTTGTACATCTAACTTGGGAAGGATTCATTAGAACATTGTAAGAAATGGCCTGGCACAAAAATTAGTAGCAACATCAGATACTATGTAACATCAGAAAGAGTTTAATATTTTTGTTAACCCAAATAGAATTGAAATATATCATTATAAACAAAGCATTGAATTATTATTCTGGTCTAGGGAGAGGAGGAAGAGGACAAAACATTGAGCTTTCTCTATGACATTCATATGTCTGATCAGGACAAATGGTATGGGGAAACTTACATCCGGAACAACCCTCTATAATAACACCTGTATCATAAGGGCTGGTCTTAAAAAAGTGTTATGCCCCCTAAATTCTGCTGCCTTTGACATGGATATTTGGGTATTTACAAAGGAGTCGTGCACAAAGTGAACACGTCTGTAAGGCTGTGTTCACACCACCAGAAAACCAGTTCACAAAAAAGCAGTAAAACAAACATGTAAAAATACTTTGCTGTAATGGATAATAAAAAGAAGCAAGTGCTGAAACCTGATCATGTGTACAGTACTTAGATGCAGGATGCAGACAGGCCAGAGTCCAATATGGACACGGTGCAGAAACAGCTTTTTATGTGCATGGCTCACTAGAGAAGGGGTCGAGACACTCCCTTATCTTGCAACTTTGTGCATGTCTCATTTGTAAATGTCTAATTAGTTTTCTTGTTGTGCAAGATCAGGGAGTGTCCTCACCCCTTCCCTAGTGAGACACACACATAAAAAGCCATTTCTGCACCATGTCCATATCAGACTCTGACCTGTCTGCATCCTGCATCTATAGGTACTGCACACATGATTAGGTTTTAAATACATTAGATAAGGACTGCTCTAATATGAGTTACCTTGCAGTTGGTAGAGCAGCTTCGTACATTTTTGCAAAAAACGTATTAACTAAATACCCTGTTATTGACATTGTTTTTTATCAGCACTTGCTTTTTATTATTATCCATTACAGCAGAGTATTTTTACATGTTTGTTTTACTGCTTTTTCATGGATATTTGGCTGCCTAATGATAATATAGCCTTGGCCAAGAAGAAGACACAAGTACGATTTTGATTTTCAACAAATTTTACCAACACCTGAAAATATAATTTTTAAAGTTAGATTTGTTTTACATGTTTATATTGTGCAAGAACTTTAAAGAAGAATTCATTTAAGTCCAATGAAACAGCCTGGTTCATTAATTCAGAGGAAAAGCTTGACAAGTCAAGCTTACAGAAATAACAATCATGTAATAGACATTCTAGCACACCAAAGAATTAACGTTAGATACATCAAATTGCACTCCATTCATGCAATCATTCAAGTTATCTTTTTATGTTACATGGCAACTTAGGAGCTAAATGATTTTAGCCTTAGGCCAACAGCTAAGTAACATTAGATGTGGAAAAGTGCACTTAAGCTTGGTAGATTTGCACAGAGTAATGTCCTGTTACATTTAATTTGATAATATATTTTCTATTTCTTGCTCTAAAACTTCCTAGCATGTCTACTGAATACTTATTGAGAATGCTGTCGATCTCTCACATATGTTTTATCATACAAAAGTCTCAATTTATTGCCTCGTTTATTTACATATTACCTCAATCACAGGTTAAATAAAATGATATTTTTTTTTAATAATTGGACTTACCGTATATACTCGTGTATAAGCCGACCCGTGTATAAGCCGACCCCCCTACTTTTGCCCCCAAAACCTGGGAAAATCTATTGACTCGTGTATAAGCCGAGGGTGGACCCTAGCACAAGTATACAGCCCCCAGCAGTGTGGTATACACCAGTCCCAGAGGTAGCTACAGCAGCCCCAGTGGTAGTATACACGCAGCCCCAGTAGTATATACAGCCCCAGTGGTATATACAGCCCCAGTGGTAGTATAGACGCAGCCCTAGTAGTATATACAGCCCAGTGGTAGTATATACAGCCCCAGTGGTAGTATACAGGGCCCCAGAGGTATATACAGCCCCAGTGGTAGTATATACAGCTCCAGTGTTAGTATACAGGGCCCCAGAGGTATATAGCAGCCCCAGTGGTAGTATACAGGGCCCCAGAGGTATATACAGCCCCAGTGGTAGTATATACAGCCCCAGTGTTAGTATACAGGGCCC
This sequence comes from Allobates femoralis, assembly GCA_033576535.1. Classification (NCBI taxonomy): domain Eukaryota; kingdom Metazoa; phylum Chordata; class Amphibia; order Anura; family Aromobatidae; genus Allobates; species Allobates femoralis. The sequence continues at coordinate 557,116,680 of JARQOC010000002.1, read as the reverse complement.
CAGAGGTATATAGCAGCCCCAGTGGTAGTATACAGGGCCCCAGAGATATATACAGCCCCAGTGGTAGTATATACAGCCCCAGTGTTAGTATACAGGGCCCCAGAGGTATATAGCAGCCCCAGTGGTAGTATATACAGCCCCAGTGTTAGTATACAGGGCCCCAGAGGTATATAGCAGCCCCAGTGGTAGTATACAGGGCCCCAGAGGTATATACAGCCCCAGTGGTAGTATATACAGCCCCAGTGTTAGTATACAGGGCCCCAGAGTTATATAGCAGCCCAAGTGGTAGTATACAGGGCCCCAGAGGTATATACAGCCCCAGTGGTAGTATATACAGCCCCAGTGTTAGTATACAGGGCCCCAGAGGTATATAGCAGCCCCAGTGGTAGTATACAGGGCCCCAGAGGTATATACAGCCCCAGTGGTAGTATATACAGCCCCAGTTTTAGTATACAGGGCCCCAGAGGTATATAGCAGCCCCAGTGGTAGTATATACAGCCCCAGTGTTAGTATACAGGGCCCCAGAAGTATATAGCAGCCCCAATGGTAGTATACAGGGCCCCAGAGGTATATACAGCCCCAGTGGTAGTATATACAGCCCCAGTGTTAGTATACAGGGCCCCAGAGGTATATAGCAGCCCCAGCGGTAGTATACAGGCAGCCCCAGTAATGCAGGGCCCCCCCAGCCTGACTCCGGTCACCTGTAAAGCAAACTATACTTATCAGTGTCCCGCTGTCCGCGCCCGCCGCTGCCGACATCACGATCCTCCATCTTCACGCGACTTCTTCCTGTTTCCTGTGCTCGTCGCAGGGAATGACGTCATTGCCGGCGACGAGCACAGAAACAGGAAGAAGACGCATGAAGATGGAGGATCGCGTACGGCAGCTGCAGCGTGAGAGCGGGACACTGATAAGTATAGTTTGCTTTACAGGTGACCGGAGAGACGCTGGGGGGGCCCTGCATTACTGGGGATGCGGGGGCTGCTGTATACCGATGTATACATCGGTATGTACCGATGTATACATCGGTATACAGCACTGACTCGCGTATAAGCCGAGGGGGGTACTTTTCAGCCCAATTTTTGGGCTGAAAAACTCGGCTTATACGCGAGTATATACGGTACATGTTTATTCTGAAGTGTAATGTATGCACTTGTTTTCTTAGGGCGGCTTCACACTGCGGTGTGATCCGGGCCGGGGCTGTCAGGGATGAACCTGACAGCCACGGACTGGCTCAGCACACAGGACTGGAGGGCTAATATGCTCTCCGGTCCGGTGTGCAGCCACACACAGCTGCAGCCGCTGAGAGGTCAGGACCGCAGCGCCGCGGTCTTGACTTATCAGCAGGGGGAACTGCATACGGCTGCACACCGGACCGGAGGGCATATTAGCCCTCCAGTCCTGTGTGCTGATCCAGTCCGCGGCTGTCAGGTTCATCCCTGACAGCCCCAGACCGGATCACACCGCAGTGTGAAGGCACCCTAAGAGGGGAAACTGTTAGTCCAAACTCACACTTTAAACTAAGCAAATTGCCTTGCAGGGGATAAAGCACCTATAAAATTTGCACTTTAGTCCAAAGTCAAGATAAATTTCCATTTAAATCCCTGCCTATTTAGCTATTTAGTGTCTTAAGCTAAGCCAATTTCTGTATACTTCCACTAAATTCTTCCTACCGTTCTCTAACTACACTATGTAACAGGTATTCTATTTTTTTTCCTATTTGCTGTGTGAGGATGGTTTACGTGAGAATCCTAGTGCATGCTCAAACAAAGCGTCTTCAGAGCAGGATGCAGTGGCTGCAGTTACTGTCACATCCTCTGCCCCTCCCTGAAATGAAGCATCATCAGTGATACTCATTTCAGGGGATGTGCTTATCCCTGCTGTGTACCTTCCTGTTCTTGTGCACTGTGCAATCTGCATAGTGACAACATCTGCTCTGTTTTCAGCTAATATCAGTAATAATCAGATTGCTGTAAGGAGTCTTGCTAGTGATGTCACTGGTCTCCTGCATGCAAGTTATTGACACCACTCTGTTGCGGCAGATTATTTCTGATCTGAAACAACAACAGAGCAAATGCTGTTACTGTGCAGATTACAAAGTGCACATGATTCAACCAGAGCTAGGGTGGGTGAGGGATTCGGACACCGGGGCTACTGTGTGGGGAGTCACGGATGGTCGGGACCCCGGTGCCGTGCCCTGGCGATCAATTATACCAGATGTTGATGGTAAACGGTGGGGGTTAAAAGGGTTATTTACAGGGGAACGTGACGCCACCTGTAGAGTCCGGTAAGATGGTACCGGCGCTGCCAGCCGGCCACTGAGGTGATGGAGGGGGCAGCAAAGTGTGGTGCAGCTCCCCACAGGTGGAGCTTAACCTCAGGGTAGCTATTGTGGTGAGACGGTGAGGGAGGACAGTGATGGTAATGGTGGTGCAGTTCTTACCCCTTCTGCTGATGATGTTGATGATGTTAAGCCCTCCGGGCTGCGGCAGGAAGAATAACAGAAACCATTTCCAGTTTAACTCTGTTTTACTCGGTACCGGCTGATGGCATAACAAAACACGGTACAGTTTGGTTTTAGGGTGTTGTTGCCTACTCAGGGTTTCTCTTATGGAGTCTCTAGATATCCTTTCTCTGTCTTTCAGGGTTTACTACTTTCTTTCTGACTCTAGTTCTTTCAGTCTTTCACCACCTTTGAAGAGCTCCCCCGCCAGTCCTACGGTCTGTATCTAGAAGATAAGGTCTGTCTACTACCCGGTCTGGATAAGGCAACCCGGTCAAAGAGTAAAGAGGCTCCTTTCCAGCACCGCAGTGTATGTCTGTCCCTTTTAATTTCTTTTAGTGTCCTGAACCGGTTTTCAGTCCTGAGGGGAGAGGTACCTTTGTGGCGCTGTCAGCAACCCGGTTCTGTTGGGCCTGCAGCTCGTCGGCTTTGCAGTCAGGGCTGAACTCCTGGCTGCCTCGGTTGTCCGTGTCACCGGTGTCCCCTCAACATGACCAGCTGGCTCCTACCAGCCCTGGCCCATTGCCTTCTGTCCTGGGTCCCCACATAAAGATGGGGTACCCTCCACTCAGCTGGGCTGCCAGGCTTGACTACTCTGTCTGCCTTCCCAGCACCGTCTTAGCTAAAACTGTCAACTGTCACTCTACTCAGTCCTAAGCTCCGCCCCCACCTGTGGAACCTACTATATTACCAGTTCCCCCTACTCTAAGTGGTGCGGTCCTAAGTGAGTGCTAAAAATAGACTCCATAAGATTTAATCCTAAACCAGCAACTTACAAAATAATATTACACAGAAATAATAAATGCAATACTACTCTGTGGTGCCTAGCCGCAGGGGCGCCACACACCCCCTTGGTGAAACACACCCGTCCGCGGGTGTTAAACCAAGCCTGGAATAAAAATGCATTTTACATATAACATTGAACATTTAGGGCGTATCTGCTTAGGAGGCCTGGCTCTACTTAAACCACCCCCAGGCACTTTCTTTTCCTAACTTAATATGCATGGGGGCTAGTCCAGTTCCTCCACCCTTAGTTCAGAACTATTTATAACGTATTTAACTTTTAACAGGTATCAACAATAAGATTGTTTCTTTTCTTCCCTTGCGGGAGGTGCATTGCTTTTAACGTTACTTTAAACTTTGACTATAATCTAGTCCTTATTGGCCCAACTGGGACTAGGTAACAAGTTCCTTGATTACTGTCCATCAAGTGCTGAAAAGGAAAAAGAAACAGTGCAATTCCAGGAAAATATGCATTTTAAACAGTGCAATACCGGGTTAACTCTTTACTGCTCAACTTTACTGACCCGGATTGCAAACCACCCGCGGGGACCTGCGTGGCGCTCATAGATTATCACATCCCCACGATGCAGGTCCTGGTCCGGGTGGCCCTGGAGAACTGCAGCTAGAGACACTCTCCTCTCTCCAGCCGCTGCTGCTGATGCTGATACCGCAACCCTCCATAGCTCGCTGGGCCCGGCCTCCTCTGCGCCGCCGGCTGTTCCTTCCTCTCGGTCCTCCTCCCCAGTCAGGTCGGGCTCTGCGGAGAACTGGATAAGGATTCCCGGTTCGGCAGTCTCCTCTCTTCCAGGCTCCATGCTCGCTGGATCCTCCGTTACGGTGCTTGACCCGCCCCCTTGGTTGATTGAGAGCAATGGGGGCGCGGAGACTTTTTGACGCCTCTTGAGTGGCCCATGTTTGTTGAGGGGCCGAGGCACGCCCCTGGGCCAGCACATAGTTGTTTTTGCACTTTTAAGCCCACCCACCGCGAAGTTCCTATGGGCAAGTCTTTCAGGCTTTTCCGGAGCCCGCCACTACCTTCGTCACTCCTCGGCAGAGTGGAGGGGGCGTGGCTTATCTTCCCGCTCTTTCTCCTGCTGCAGTGACGCAGTTTAAATTTGTGAGGCGGTGTAATGGCGGCTCAGCTCAGTTTTTGTAATCCACACAGTTAGTTAGTAATAAAGTCCCTTAGGCACAATTCACCTGGTATCTACCAGGCTGGTTCGTCCTGTTCGTCGACGCCAATTTGATTCAACCAGAGCTAGGGGGGGTGAGGGATTCGGACACCGGGGCTACTGTGTGGGGAGTCACAGATGGTCGGGACCCCGGTGCCGTGCCCTGGCGATCAATTATACCAGATGTTGATGGTAAACGGTGGGGGTTAAAAGGGTTATTTACAGGGGAACGTGACGCCACCTGTAGAGTCCGGTAAGATGGTACCGGCGCTGCCAGCCGGCCACTGAGGTGATGGAGGGGGCAGCAAAGTGTGGTGCAGCTCCCTACAGGTGGAGCTTAAACTCAGGGCTGCTATTGTGGTGAGACGGTGAGGGAGGACAGTGATGGTAATGGTGGTGCAGTTCTTACCCCTTCTGCTGATGATGTTGATGATGTTAAGCCCTCCGGGCTACGGCAGGAAGAATAACAGAAACCATTTCCAGTTTAACTCTGTTTTACTCGGTACCGGCTGATGGCATAACAAAACACGGTACAGTTTGGTTTTAGGGTGTTGTTGCCAACTCAGGGTTTCTCTTATGGAGTCTCTAGATATCCTTTCTCTGTCTTTCAGGGTTTACTACTTTCTTTCTGACTCTAGTTCTTTCAGTCTTTCACCACCTTTGAAGAGCTCCCCCGCCAGTCCTACGGTCTGTATCTAGAAGATAAGGTCTGTCTACTACCCGGTCTGGATAAGGCAACCCGGTCAAAGAGTAAAGAGGCTCCTTTCCAGCACCGCAGTGTATGTCTGTCCCTTTTAATTTCTTTTAGTGTCCTGAACCGGTTTTCAGTCCTGAGGGGAGAGGTACCTTTGTGGCGCTGTCAGCAACCCGGTTCTGTTGGGCCTGCAGCTCGTCGGCTTTGCAGTCAGGGCTGAACTCCTGGCTGCCTCAGTTGTCCGTGTCACCGGTGTCCCCTCAACATGACCAGCTGGCTCCTACCAGCCCTGGCCCGTTGCCTTCTGTCCTGGGTCCCCACATAAAGATGGGGTACCCTCCACTCAGCTGGGCTGCCAGGCTTGACCACTCTGTCTGCCTTCCCAGCACCGTCTGAGGTAAAACTGTCACTCTACTCAGTCCTAAGCTCCGCCCCCACCTGTGGAACCTACTATATTACCAGTTCCCCCTACTCTAAGTGGTGCGGTCCTAAGTGAGTGCTAAAAATAGACTCCATAAGATTTAATCCTAAACCAGCAACTTACAAATATTACACAGAAATAATAAATGCAATACTACTCTGTGGCGCCTAGCCGCAGGAGTGCCACACACACAGAACAGGGATGGGCACAGCAGGAATGAGCACAGTCCCTGAAACAAGCATCAGTGATAATGATTCCTTTATGGGAGGAGGAATAGGCTGTGACAATGATCACAGCTTTTGTCCCCTGCTCTGACGACACTTCATGGTGAGTATCTCAGCATGCACTGGGATTCTCAAATGAAGCATCATCAGATAGTAAGTAGAAAAAATATAAAATAGCAGTTATATATTATACAGTTATGGCCAAAAGTAGTGACACCCCTGCAATTCTGTTTGATAATGCTCAGTTTCTTCCTGAAAATGATTGCGATCACAAATTCTTTGGTATTATTATCTTCATCTAATTTGTCTTCAATGAAAAAACACAAAAGAGAATGAAACAAAAAGCAAAACATTGATCATTTCACACAAAACTCCAACAATGGGCCAGACAAAAGTATTGGCACCCTCAGCCTAATACTTGGTTGCACAACCTTTAGCCAAAATAACTGCGATCAACCGCTTCCGGTAACCATCAATGAGTTTCTTACAATGCTCTGCTGGAATTTTAGACCATTCTTCTTTGGCAAACTGCTCCAGGTCCCTGATATTTGAAGGGTGCCTTCTCCAAACTGCCATTTTTAGATCTCTCCACAGGTGTTCTATGGGATTCAGGTCTGGACTCATTGCTGGCCACCTTAGACGTCTCCAGTGCTTTCTCTCAAACCATTTTCTAATGCTTTTTGAAGTGTGCTTTGGGTCATTGTCCTGATGAAAGACCCATGACCTCAGAGGGAGACCCAGCTTTCTCACACTGGGCCCTACATTATGCTGCAAAATTTGTTGGTAGTCTTCAGACTTCATAATGCCATGCACACGGTCAAGGAGTCCAGTGCCAGAAGCAGCAAAGCAACCCCAAAACATCAGGGAACCTCCACCATGTTTGACTGTAGGGACCGTGTTCTTTTCTTTGAATGCCTCTTTTTTTCTCCTATAAGCTCTATGTTGATGCCTTTGCCCAAAAATCTCTACTGTTGTCTTATCTGACCAGAGAACATTCTTCCAAAACGTTTTAGGCTTTCTCATGTAAGTTTTGGCAAACTCCAGCCTTGCTTTTTTTAGGTCTAGGGGTAACAAGTGGGGTCTTCCTGGGTATCCTACCATACAGTTCCTTTTCATTCAGATGCCGACGGATAGTACGGGTTAACACTGTTGTACCCTCGGACTGCAGGGCAGCTTGAACTTGTTTGGATGTTAGTCGATGTTCTTTATCCACCATCCGCACAATCTTGCGTTGAAATCTCTCGTCAATTTTTCTTTTCTGTCCACACCTAGGGAGGTTAGCCACAGTGCCATGGGCTTTAAACTTTTTGATGACACTGCGCACGGTAGACACAGGAACATTCAGGTCTTTGGAGATGGACTTGTAGCCTTGAGATTGCTCATGCTTCCTCACAATTTGGTTTCTCAAGTCCTCAGACAGGTCTTTGGTCTTCTTTCTTTTCTCCATGCTCAATGTGGTACACACAAGGACACAGGACAGAGGTTGAGCCAACTTTAATCCATGTCGACTGGCTGCAAATGTGATTTAGTTATTGCCAACACCTGTTAGGTGCCACAGGTAAGTTACAGGTGCTGTTAATTACACAAATTAGAGAAGCATCACATGATTTTTCTAACAGTGCCAATACTTTTGTCCACCCCCTTTTTATGTTTGGTGTGAATTATATCCAATTTGGCTTTAGGACAATTATTTTTGCGTTTTTTTCATTGAAGACAAATTAAATGAAGATAATAATACCAAAGAATTTGTGATTGCAATCATTTTCACGAAGAAACTGAGTATTATCTGACAGAATTGCAGGGGTGTCAATACTTTTGGCCATAACTGTAGTTAGGGAATGGTAGAGTATTTTTAATACAAGTATATTAGACAATAGCTAAGATTATGGCACTAAATAGATAGGGATTTAGATAGAAATTTTATTACATTTTGAGCACCCCCTTTAAAAGGTGAGTTCATTAAAACTGGTATTGTGCATGCCAGCCTTAATGAATTGACTTACTGGAGTACAGAGCACCTGATTTATTAAGAGATGCATGCCACTTAAAGGAGTTCTCCAAGAAATGTAATAAAAATAAATAAAATATTTTTACATATTAAACATTTTTCTAAATACCTTTATTTAGCAAAAATATATGCTTTATCTAGTGCACTCTGTCAGGATTTAAAGATAAAGAAATGTAGGGGGCGCAATAGTGCATTACCATTTTTTACAACGGGGGATGATTTAATTAAATATTCACTAACCTATTACTGTTGTGCAATCCCCGCACAACAATGGTGTGGATTTTGAGAGCGGTTATGGTCTCCTTTCTCCTGTGTTCAAGATCTGCGGTGTTATGGAGAGAAGTTTAGGCCGCTCCGTCCCGGGAGTGTCGGCGTCCCCGCTCGCTTCCTCCTGTAACCCCGCCTGCTAGCATCCCATGTGACCGGTTGCGCTGACGCAGACAGGTCCTGTGTTGTAAATCGTTGGCTGGGTCTGCAGGTCCTCAGGTCTCAATGAGCTGCTCCAGCCGTGCTCTCCAGTGGAGATATGATATGTGGATTAAAGTTTGCACGGTCTCGTGCTGGGCGCTCTAATCAAGCTCGGGACTCTGCTGGCTGGAAAGTCCTTTTATTAGAAATCCTCCATCCGCCACGACATGTTTCGACGGTGTAGTACCGTCGTGTATAGCCACAGAAAGCTATCAACTGATGCATCAGTTGATAGCTTTCTGTGGCTATACACGACGGTACTACACCGTCGAAACATGTCGTGGCGGATGGAGGATTTCTAATAAAAGGACTTTCCAGCCAGCAGAGTCCCGAGCTTGATTAGAGCGCCCAGCACGAGACCGTGCAAACTTTAATCCACAGGATTTAAAGATGGCAGCTTCTATCTAGCAGCGTGCACTAGTGATGGGCGAATCTACTCACTAGGACTCGTTACTCGGCGAGTAGTAAGGGACTCGCAGGACTCGCTACTCGGCGAGTTTCCCAGCGAGTACTCGCAAAGTAACGAGTCCAATGCAAGTCAATGGCAATCCTAGTTTTTACTAGCGAGACTCGCTATATCACATCGCTATGTAGCTTGAATCTCCCCAAAATCGTTTAAACAATCGCACCACTTCACGGATACCCCTGTCAGCAGCGAGTCTGAGCGAGTCTGAGCGAGTCTTAGCGATTCCGAGCGAGTCTACGAATCCGAGTCCTGTATTCTGTATTCGGGACTCGCGAATACAGAATCTGTTATGTTCCGACAAAGCTTCCGAGACAGCCTAGCGTGTTAGGTCAGACAAACTTGTGAAGATGGACAAGCATGTTAGCCAATCATATTCAGTAATGCCACAGCCATGTTGGTTGTGGCATTACTATGATTGGCTGCTGTCCATCGTGATGCCTATGTCATGTATGACAGGCAAGGCTGTATATAAGCCTTGCCACCGCCATTTTGGGAACATTTCTCTGAAGATCTGAGCTAGAGCAGGATGAGGTAGATTCTGGAGCAGATCATAGGGATTGTCAGTCAGTGTAGGGAACCTTAAAAATTCCTTATATTAACCCCAAACAGCTCTTGTGAGAGCTAGCAGGAGGACAGAGGAGTACTGTGTACTGTGAGACTGTAGGCAGGCAGGGAAGCAGGGAGCTGCAGCCTTACAGTGTTCCCAGGAGCGACCTCATAGCTTCGCTTACTCACTCAGCTGTTCTAATAGCTGAAGTCAGAGGCTTAGCTGAGGTACTATTTACAATTTTTTTGCAGCTGATAGATTTTGGGTCCTAAAAACCCCTTCAGCTTTATTTTGTCTGTGGCAGAACAGTGCGTTGCTGCTCTCCTAGCTGCAAATAGCACGTACGCCACCTACTTGTGCGACTACTTGTGCGCACTTAATAATTTTTTCAGGGAATAGTGTGCTGCTTCACTGACAAGTGTTAGCACACACTTAACCCGCCAGTAAGTGACGCCTGCAGCAACACCAAACTCCATCTCGGTGGCTGTGCGCACTTTCTAATTTTTTCAGGGACTAGTGTGCTGCTTCACTGCCAAGTGTTAGCACACACTTAACCCGCCAGTAAGTGACGCCTGCAGCAACACCAAAGTCCATCTCGGTGGCTGTGCGCACTTTCTAATTTTTTCAGGGACTAGTGTGCTGCTTCACTGACAAGTGTTAGCACACACTTAACCCGCCAGTAAGTGACGCCTGCAGCAACACCAAACTCCATCTCGGTGGCTGTGCGCACTTTCTAATTTTTTCAGGGACTAGTGTGCTGCTTCACTGACAAGTGTTAGCACACACTTAACCCGCCAGTAAGTGACGCCTGCAGCAACACAAAACTCCATCTTGGTGGCTGTGCGCACTTTCTAATTTTTTCAGGGACTAGTGTGCTGCTTCACTGACAAGTGTTAGCACACACTTAACCCGCCAGTAAGTGACGCCTGCAGCAACACCAAACTCCATCTCGGTGGCTGTGCATTTGTCAACAATGTCCCAAAAACACCAAATTCCCAAAAAACAGTCTGAAAAGGGACAGGGACGAGGTTGTGGCCCTAGCAGTCGTGAACAACAAGGAACTGGTAGAAGTAGACAGACGAGGATTGATCGATCCACCTTTCTGCTGTCTAAATTTCTCAGTACTCAACCTAAACGTGTCTTGAGGCCGGAAGAGCAAGACCAAATAACATCTTGGATGGCTGACAAGACCTCAACCACTGGTTCTGGCAGCACACAATCATCCTTGACACCATATTCAAGTGCCGCTACTGACAACGCGGGGTCATCTAATCCGCAAAATCTTCCTATTTCCTCAAGCCATCGCCAGACAGAGGAAAATTTAGACCGCGAACTTGGACACTCGGAAGATTTATTTGGTTCTTATCAGCCATTCATACAACCTGACCTTTCTTTGTCACTGCCCGACCAGATACTTGAACAAGTATTCACCTCGTCCTGAAGAACGTCCCTTTCAACAAAGGCATAGACCGTCTCAGGAGGTGGAGGATCATGATGATGATGAGACACACATTTCATCTGGCCAGCCTGAACAGTCACGTTATCCAGAAGACTTTGAGGAGGAGGGGGTGGATGATGAGACCACTGATCCAACCTGGATACTTGACATGCAGAGCCAACAGAGCAGCCAGGAGGAGGAAAGTGGTTATGTACCACCGCCTAAAGCACCCAGGCTTACTCCTTTATCCAGAATCCAAGCTGTGACAACAGTAGCCCAAATTGTGTCAACTGTTGCACAAACTGTACCAACTGTTGCCTCAACTTTAACAACAGTTGGCCAAAATGTGTCTACAGTTTGTGTTGGCCAGACTTATCCTCCAGTTCCTACACCACAACCTAAAGGACGAACATCCATTGTCTGGAAATTTTTTAAAGATAGCCCATCAGTAGCAAATGTCGTTATATGTAACATCTGCTATGCCAGGCTAAGCAGAGGCAAGGGCAAATCAAACTTGAGCACCAGCAGTATGCGTAAGCACATGACTCTTAAGCACCCAAGTCAGTGGTTGGCCCATCAGAGTTCGACATCAGGGCCTTCTGACCTCAACACTGTTATGCCACCTCCGATTCGTCCTTCACCATCGTCCTTCACCATCTACTGTTCATGTAGCAGCTCCTACTCATACAATCTCCTCACAAGCTGCGTTAGACCAGAGATATGACAGTAGACAAGTGACTTTTGAGTCTGCCCCAAATGTCCAGTTGTCTGTTCCACAGCTGTATGAGAGGCAGCGGAAGCACCTATCCACACACCCTTTTTCTCGACAAATGACAGCGCAAATTTCTAAGCTGTTAGCTGTAGAAATGCTGCCATTTAGGCTTGTGGATACTGAGGCTTTTCGGGAGTTGTTGGCTGTGGCAGCACCACAATACACTGTCCCCAGTCGCAATTTTTTTTCACGTACTGCCATACCCGCGTTACATCAGCACGTGGTTAACAACTTGAAGCGTGCACTGACAAAGGCTGTGAGCGTAAAAGTTCACCTGACAACTGACACCTGGACAAGTAGTTGTGGACAGGGCAGATACATATCCCTAACGGCTCACTGGATCAACCTTGTTGAGAGTGTCCCAAAGTCTAATAGTGGAATATCTGCGATCCTACCAACTCCACGAATAGCGGGCACAACATCATTCCGGGTGTCCGCGTCCTCATATACTTCAACAACACAATGTGCGTCTTCTACTTCCTTGACCACTGCTGATTTGTCCGCAACATCACGTCAAAGTTGGGAGCTTTGCAGTACTGCATCAGCCAGGCGACAACAGGCTCTTCTTAAGCTGATCTGTCTAGGTGACACACCTCACACTGCAACCGAGCTGTGGAAAGGTGTTAAGCAACAGACAGATGAATGGCTGGCCCCACGCAACTACAAACAGGTCTTGTTGTCAGTGATAACGGACGAAACCTTGTTGCAGCAATAAAGCTCGGTAACCTTCAACACGTGCCTTGCATGGCTCACGTGCTGAACCTTGTAGTTCAGAAATTCTTGAAAAATTACCCAGAGTTATCTGATCTACTAGAGAAGGTAAAAATGCACTTTCTATTACTATTACAGTACCACTATATCATGTTTACATAGGTACTAGATATTTGCACTAAGATATGCACTTTAGAAATGATAAGTGGTACTTTTGATAAATTTTTGGTCTTTGTCTGGATTGTGGGTTACTTTTATATTGTTATGTTGCTCTGATACTAACATGACTGCATTTTGCACTATTTCCTATAAATGTAAGGTTGCTTAGCAACTCCTTCATACACGCGGTGGCCCTCTGTATTTTTCTTCCGCCTCCGAGCGCGTCATGGCAGCGTGGAGCGTTCCGAACACGCCCCCTTCCAGTCACATGGTCGCGGTCCGGAGAAGCATCTTGATGACGCGGTTTCCGGCGTCTGCGTTCCAAAGACCGGAAGTGGGGCGTGTCACGTGATCGGGAGTGATCACGCTGCACTGACGCCAAAAAATGGAGGTGGAGAAGATACACAGGTGTTTGTTCACCTTTTTATTACAACCTACACTATATAAACCCCCGAATCTGCCCCTCACTCAATACACTACCCTCTGAAGAAGTCTTTTGAGACGAAACGCGTCAGGGTTAGGAGTGGACCGTAGGTGACCACAAAACAACCATCATTGAGGTATGTGGACTTGGTCATGAAATGACTTCATTTGCAGGGTGTATGGAGTAATTACTCCCTTGATGTTCAATCAGACATTGCGGAATAGGCTCCCCTTAGTGAGCACCTGAGTGCAATAGTACAGTGAGACTGTATTGTTATGTTTTGGTATGTACTCAGCACCGTCCCTTCGGGATCACATGTACTCTCACTAGTTATGGTATGCAGCTTGTACTACTTGTATAAGGTGATCTGAGATATATAGAACCTGGTCCAAGGGATTTACTCAACATTACACCCTTTTTTTAGTAATGTATTTTGAAGATCCTTCCTTCTGTACACAAATGATAGAAGGGGAAAGTGGATTTGCATGTTAATCAACTTTTGTATATGTTCCACTGACATAAGCCCGATTATTGTATAGGGATATGTACAGTGGTTCATCTGATAATTACTGAATCCACCATCCGTATTGATCCCTACTGAGTGTATGTGGTATATACATAAGAAGGTATTTTGGAAATCATCCAAATGCATTATTATAAACCATTTTACTAAGTACTTCCTCCACCCATGCCTCCTACATGGTCCCTAAGTCCTCTCTAACAATGTACCACCGGATATGGTAATAACCTTTATCATCCATAGATGTCCAGTGGCTCTGTTTGTCTATATGTATATGGTCCTATTTTCACCCTGTTATTGTTGTTATTTTGAAGGATTTTTTAATTCTATGTTTTGAAAATCCTAAATAAAGATTACATATTTTTTATGAACTCATCCCAGTGTTCCTATGGACTTTTTGATTACCTACTAGAGAAGGTGCGTAGAAATTGCGGACATTTCCGACATTCATCCACGGCACTTGCAAGTCTATCTGCCCTTCAACAGCAATTTAATTTGCCCAAACACAGATTAATTTGCGACATGCCCACACGATGGAATTCTACATTCCATATGTTGGTAAGGTTCAATGAGCAGCAGAGGGCTATAGCGGAATATCAGCTGCAACATGCCCGTCACCCAGGAAGTAATACAAGACACATTGGTACGATGGAGTGGGTCTGGATCGCTGACCTTTGCGAGGTTCTAGAGAACTTCGATTACTGCACAAAACTGGTCAGCGGTGATCAGTCCATTATTAGTCTCACCATCCCCATGCTCTGTTTGCTTAAAGATTCTCTCCTGAATCTTAAAACAGAATCATTGAGGGCACAGCGGAGGGCTATGGATCCAGATTTTAACATCCACGATCAGAGCCAGCAAAGCCAATTTCAGCCGGCAACATTGGCTGCAGAACAAAACAGTGATGAGGAAGATGAAGACGACTTATTTAGCCATGGTACTGAGGTGCACCCTGATGGAACTCCCAACCCCAGGTTTATGTCGGTACAGCATGGGTGGGCTGAAGAGCAGGAGGCGGAGACCGATTTTGAGACCATGATGCCTATTGTTCATCAGTCAGGTGACACAGAAGACATGAGTCCGCTATACCACGAACAAGCAGCTCTTTGCCAAAGCAGCCTTTGGTTGGAACACAAACGGCCACACTGTCAAGAAGAGGTGGTGGTAAGATGTCCACCAACTGGGCGATGTTCAACAGACCTTCCAATCTGCAACGGATTGTGCCTACGGTCCCCTTGTCTAGGAGACAAACATTGTCAAACATGTTGAACGAGTATGTGTGTGACACTACCAGCTTCTTAACCGACCCCTCTGTACCCTTTAATTACTGGGTTTCCAAGCTTCACGCTTGGACTGAGCTGTCTTTGTATGCCTTGGAGTTGCTGGCTTGCCCAGCTGCTAGTGTGACATCAGAGCGTGTTTTTAGTGCCGCTGGGGGAATTGTCACTGATAGAAGGTCACGGCTGACTACAGAAAATGCCGACAGACTCACTCTCATTAAGTTTAACAAGGACTGGATATCATCAAAGTTCTTAACCCCTTCAGACGACAGTACCCAAACCTAGAGGGACATTATCAAATTTGATATGTTTGGCTGACTGCGGTTTAAACATTATGTCCTCTTCTGACACAAAGGATAAACAATGTGCCTCTGCTAAGAAGATTGGATAACTAATATTCCTGCTACACTTGCTGCATGACAACAAAACTACACAATCAGTGTCAGTAATGTTACTTTAATAATGCATGCACTTGTGATGATTTTTGAACGTTGATTTATGTCAGACAATCCAATACAGTCTCTTGGCTGAATTTTTTAAGGCAACAAGCCTATGCCTGCATTGTGGGCATTTCTCAAACTGCAATAAAACATATTGTTTGGCTCAAGTGCCTTGCATTAATTTTAAAAATGTTGATCCCGCCCCTTGGGCTAATTTTTGGAGGCAACAAGCCTATGCCTGCATCGAATTAGTTGCTTCTCCTATGCTCTCAGGACAAGCAAGAATATAGTATGGGCCACGCGCCCTCCTCTTATTCAAAAAAGAGTTGATCCCGCCCCTTGGGCAAATTTTTGGAGGCAACAAGCCTATGCCTGCATCGAATAAGTTGCTTCTCCTATGCTCTCAGGACAAGCAAGAATATAGTATGGGCCACGCGCCCTCCTCTTATTAAAAAAAGAGTTGATCCCGCCCCTTGGGCTAATTTTTTGAGGCAACAAGCCTATGCCTGCATTGCATTAGTTACTTCTCCTATGCTCTCAGGACAAGCAAAATATAGTATGGGCCACGCGCCCTCCTCTTATTCTAAAAAGAGTTGATCCCGCCCCTTGGGCTAATTTTTTGAGGCAACAAGCCTATGCCTGCATCGAATTACTTGCTTGTACTATGCTCTCAGGACAAGCAAGAATATAGTATGGACCACGCGCCCTCCTCTTATTCTAAAAAGAGTTGATCCCGCCCCTTGGGCTAATTTTTGGAGGCAACAAGCCTATGCCTGCATCGAATTACTTGCTTGTACTATGCTCTCAGGACAAGCAAGAATATAGTATGGGCCACGCGCCCTCCTCTTATTCAAAAAAGAGTTGATCCCGCCCCTTGGGCTAATTTTTGGAGGCAACAAGCCTATGCCTGCATCGAATTAGTTGCTTCTCCTATGCTCTCAGGACAAGCAAGAATATAGTATGGGCCACGCGCCCTCCTCTTATTCAAAAAAGAGTTGATCCCGCCCCTTGGGCTAATTTTTTGAGGCAACAAGCCTATGCCTGCATCGAATTAGTTGCTTCTCCTATGCTCTCAGGACAAGCAAGAATATAGTATGGGCCACGCGCCCTCCTCTTATTCAAAAAAGAGTTGATCCCGCCCCTTGGGCTAATTTTTTGAGGCAACAAGCCTATGCCTGCATCGAATTAGTTGTTTCTCCTATGCTCTCAGGACAAGCAAGAATATAGTATGGGCCACGCGCCCTCCTCTTATTAAAAAAAGAGTTGATCCCGCCCCTTGGGCTAATTTTTTGAGGCAACAAGCCTATGCCTGCATCGAATTAGTTGCTTCTCCTATGCTCTCAGGACAAGCAGAATATAGTATGGGCCACGCGCCCTCCTCTTATTCAAAAAAGAGTGGATGTGGTGGTGGTATTCCCTCCTCCTCTGGTGGTGGTTCAGGGGCCTCCCTCGCCTCCTCAGGCAGCTGTGTGGCGGGTTCCGACGCCGCATCTGGTAGTGAGCAGCTCTGTGGGGAAATATAAAAAAAATTTGGTGAATGGGTTGCGTTTGGAAACAAAACCATAGGCCAAACATAAAATGGGCACGCTTTTTTGACTCAGTGTGTATGTGTGTTCTGTGCCTTTTCATTGTTGGCCTTAAGATGGAATTGCAGCAAATAAATTAAGGACATTTTGGCTCATGCCTCAACCGATATTCTATGTGTGGGTAGTGTTGGTCCTCGATTTTTTGCCATTACATTAGAAATTTAAAAATTTGTCTGCACTGTTACACTGTGCCCTGCCTTAGGCAGGACAGCTATTTAGGCACTTGAAGACATATTAGTGGCCACAACTATTGCTTTGACTTTTTGTGGAAACTTTATGTGGACAAAGCTATAGCCTGACACTGTGAGGCAAACACATTCTTCAGGGTTGTTTGCCATCAGATGGACACAAAAAGACGCAGTGTGGGCGGCCTTGGTCTCAATGCACATAACCCAGATCTATAGGGCAGATGAGCAAGACAGGAAATGGAGTCCTGCAGCATAGGTGACACATGATCATTCGGCGTTAGTGCCCTACACTCCTTTTTGCTGCCATGTATGCTAATCAGGAATGTCTTGGGAAAAAAAAAACACCAAACAGATGGCTTGGCTTTTGAACCGACTGTAATGGACATAGAGTATGTTTTTTTTTTGAGCAGCAGGTCACACATCGTTGGTGCCAAACAAGGTGGTATGCACAGATGGACAGTTTTACAGTTATTCCAACGGGGCCGAACAAAAAACCGGGAGCAGCAAGGGCAAACCTCGGGTTTCCTAAAGGACCTTGGACATAAAAGCCTGTTGCACTTAAAATATGGCCCTCTTTAGTTTGATTTTATACAGCATTAATACACTATGTTTTCCGGAGGATTCGTAATGTGGCCATGAGTTCACGACAAAAAAACTAAAATTCACATGTGGGCCCTAATATCTACACCATCACCTTGCAGCCCCAAATATACCCATGGGAAAACTGAACCACACATATTTGTAGTGATACAGGGTATGTCCTGAAATGTGTGTGACTGTGTCAACAATCTGGGATGGTGTACAAACAGTTTAGTGCAAAAGGGGTATATCCTTGCAACGTTATTTAGCCGAAAAAAACACCCACAACTAAACGTGTATGGATGTATGTGGCCCTTATGCAAGTCGAGGCCATTAGGAACTGATACAAATGAGGCTTATGACAGGCAAACCAGACAGGGCCACACACCTTAGAGGCCATTGCAGGGAAGAACATGGCTTTGTTCCACAAACATGCCAACAATAATAGCTAATTGTGAGGTCACGGAACATTGTGTCTGACCACCCTGCAGAACATTGCTTATTTGTCCCAAAGTCACAATGTGACTATAAATGTGTATGTCCTGGATCATTGCCAAAGGTTGTTGCACCATGGCAGAAACAAACCCCAGTGTGGGTATGTAAACCAGCACACTCATTATAGAGCTTCATACGTACACTGTGTGCCCTCGTGGACAGGGTCCTCTCCTCTTGTACCTGTATGACCTGATTGTCTTCATGTACTGTTTTTTGTCGTTAACCCTTATCCTTATGTAAAGTGCCATGGAACCTAATGGCGCTATATAAATAAATAATAATAACAATAATAGTAAACAACAGTGCAGCAGACACATACCTTGGCATACGGGCCACCGGTTCTAGGAAGGACAGCCGGTCGTAGTGGCAATAGATCGTCCCTGGAGCAGCTTCCGGTCCCCCCTCCATGATCTTGCGGTGTTGCCGCTTGTATTGATCGCGGCAGCTCCTCCACCGCTTCATAATGTGGTCAACTGTGAAATGATTTCAAACCGGGTTTAGACCTCTGTAACATATGAAACACTAAAAGTATGTGTATAAATCAACAATAACATTTTATTCATGTTGTGTGTGTAATGTGTATACAAGGCACATGGACACGACAGTGTGGAACATCATCAACAGCATTACGGACATTTAGCTCACGTGGCCACAATCACAAATGGGGCAGGGCACATGTCAACGCATAGAGAATGTAATAGTGCGGGCACCAGACTCCACTGATTAGTGGTATTTATATACACCCAACCCCCTGGCCTTCAGAGCCAGGAGGACCAGCCCTTAAACTAAGTGTACTATTGTGACCCCATCCAAATATAGGCAACCATGCGACGGCGCATGATAACACATTGAGGGCCCTGTATACCCTACTATGGGGGCCCTGTATACCCACGGGGGCCCTGTATACCCACTGCTGGGGGCCTGTATACCCACGGGGGGCTGTAGACCCTACTATGGGGGCCGTGTATACCCACTGCTGGGGGCCTGTATACCCATGGGGGGGCTGTATACCCTACTATGGGGGCCCTGTATTCCCACTGCTGGGGGCCTGTATACCCACGGGGGGGCTGTAGACCCTACTATGAGGGCCCTGTATAACCACTGGGGGCCCTGTATACCCACTGCTGGGGGGCCTGTGTACCCACGGGGGGGCTGTATACCCTAATATCGGGGGCATATATACACACTGGGGGGCCTGTATACTCTGCAGGTGGAGCTGTATACTCTGCTGGGGGGCTGTCTAACAGTGATAGCCGCTGTATACAAGGATGGCGGTCAATATGGTTTCCCAGTTTTTTGGGGCTAAAGTAGGGGGGTCGGCTTATACACGGGTCGGCTTATACACGACTATATACGGTAAATGCAATATAACGTGTGAACACATTTAACTCACCCATATTGCTCTGTGCATCATGGCCACAATGATGAAACGTAGGGAACACGACCTGAGCGATCTCCCTCCAGGCTGTAGTCCGCTGGACGTTATCCCCATAGGCAGGGTCAGTGGGCAGCCAAAGCAGGGGCCGAGCCTCCACCAGAGCAATTAATTGCAGGGTGTTGACAGGGGCCATGCTTACTCGGTGTGTTTCTGCGCGTCCAGCCAGGCAGCTCGAGTCGGCTTATTTCCTGTTTGCAAAAAGCATGGGGTTTGCTGCAGAAAATCGCTTGCCTCGCCTCAAACACATGCGAGTTTGGCCTCGGAGACAGCAGCAAAATACAGTTGCGAGTGGGGCTTCCGACACGGCAATGCGAGCGCTTTCCGAGACACATCTGCGATTTTTAAATCACACATTACTCGCTATTACTCGCTTCCCCATTCATTAACATTGGACTCGCTAGATTCGCAACGAGTAGCGAGTCCCGGGCTCGGACTCGCTAGAGTCAAGCGATTCCGAGTAATTTAGGATTCGCCCATCACTAGCGTGCACCCATCTTAGGACAGACTACATCAAGAGTCAGACAGGCACACTCCCTATACTGCATTAAAACTGTCCAGCTCATTGAAATAAATGCTAATTCTCAGTCAGCTAAAGAAAAGTGTTTATCTTCTTTTTTAGCCCACTGCGCTCAGGATCCTGTCAGGTTGACTGAAATAAGAAATTCAATTTCATCATGCTGGACAGAAGGCTATTCTGATCTGTCTCGAGCAGATGTTCTTTATGCAGATCATTCTACTGCATGTCTTCTGAAATTTACAACAGGTGCATACAGATACACTCCCTGACAGAAGTTATGCGCTTATCCATGTTATGTAAATTTAAAGCTTATAACCTGACGTTAAATTAATCCATTGGTTTTATAAATTACTCTTTTGAAAGCTGAAACCCTCCCAAATGTGGTTTAGGTTAAGAAAATAAATTGGCAACAATGCTGAAATTTTGACCATTAAATGAACACAGAATGGTCAGATTTTAGCAAGACAAAGGTTTTATCGCCTGTCATATAATGCACCCAAAGAAATGTAGAATCAATGCACCCGCACAGTTTCTTGGTTGCTTAAAGTGAATTTATTTCAATCGAGGTGAAGGTGGTGACTTAGCAGGTTAACGTTTCGGCCTACAACAGGCCTTAATCACATCGTCACTATAGATAAAACAAAAAACTTTTTACAATGTTGCTTTGTGAAGTATATACAACTGTAAAAATAGGCTGATATATACAAATATGTACAAATATACATAGAGAACCAGTGTCTACTCAGGTTTCAAGGTATATGTTATTAGAAGACTGATAGTAGGTAGAGCCAATAAAACAGAACAGAGAAAATGGGAGAGAAATGGAAGATATGGCAGGATAGAGGAATAGAATGTTGTGGCATATTACCTGCCATCGCTTGTTTATAAAGGAATTATCCAAGTAAGGTTTAACTGGAATATGGAGTATCGGTATACCAGTATGACCTATAGTAAAGGAAGACTATGAATACCCCATTGTCAGAATATCAGGTTATATTGTTATTGCAGTTATATATACCTGGATCCCAGCTGTATAGGTTTCAAAGGGTACTTTGGCCGGGCTGGACTGTGTATAGTATGTATTTGGTCCCAGGAGTTCTGGTATCAAGTGAGAGTTTACGTAGATAACCCTTTGAGAGATCTCAGGAAAATGATCACTGGTTATACCTGAAATATAATGGTTATTGATATATATTGGGGTCTGTTGGTATATGGTATATTTATGTATTAGGTAGGTGATTACCTATTAGTCCATGGGTTGTAACCTTGGTATAACCCTTTATAAGGTTCCCATATGCCCTCTTGAGAACTAGGGGTAAGATAATGGTGTCACTGGAAAGAAAAATGCAAAAGAGTAAATGAGGAGTGATACTTAGCTTATAAAGTCTTAAAGGAAGGAGAGGCAGAGTTCTTTGTCTATCTTAACCTGATACAAGCCCAATTATTCTAATAGGGATATGTGTAATGGTTTATATGATGATTATTGAACCCTATCCCTCTTGGATATATACTTTCGCTGAGTGCATTGTATAATTTTGGGGAATACTTTATGCACTATATGTAATCGTTCCATTGGGCACATTTCCCATACATACCTACTTGATAGTCACCCGGCCCTCCCTAATACTGTACCACCGGATATTGCAATAACTCTGTCTATAGATATCCAGTGGCTCTTTCCATTGATACTTACCGTATATACTCGTGTATAAGCCGACCCGTGTATAAGCCGACCCCCCTACTTTTGACCCCAAAACCTGGGAAAACCTATTGACTCGTGTATAAGCCGAGGGTGGACCCCAGCACAGGTATACAGCCCCCAGCAGTGTGGTATACAGGCCTCCCCAGTGGTAGTATACAGCATCCCCCCCAGTGGTAGTATACAGCAGCCTCCCCAGTGGTAGTATACAGCATCCCCCCCAGTGGTATATACCAGCATCCCTAAAGGTATAAACAGCAGGCCCCAGAGGCATATACAGCAGGCCCGAGAGGCATATACAGCAGGCCCCAGAGGCATATACAGCAGGCCCCAGAGGCATATACAGCAGGCCCTAGAGGCATATACAGCAGGCCCCAGGGTATATACAGCAGGCCTCAGAGTATATACAGCAGGCCCCAGAGGTATACAGAAGGCCACAGAGTATATACAGCAGGCCCCAGAGTATATACAGCAGGCCCCAGAGGTATACAGCAGGCCCCAGAGGTATACAGCAGGCCCCAGAGGTATACAGCAGGCCCCAGGGTATATACAGCAGGCCCCAGGGTATATGATATACAGCAGGCCCCAGAGGTATACAGCAGGCCCCAGAGGTATACAGCAGGCCCCAGAGTTATACAGCAGGCCCCAGGGTATATACAGCAGGCCCCAGAGGTATACAGCAGGCCCCAGAGGTATACAGCAGGCCCCAGAGTTATACAGCAGGCCCCAGGGTATATACAGCAGGCCCCAGAGGTATACAGCAGGCCCCAGAGGTATACAGCAGGCCCCAGAGGTATACAGCAGGCCCCAGAGGTATACAGCAGGCCCCAGAGGTATATACAGCAGGCCCCAGGGTATATACAGCTGGCCCCAGGGGTATACAGCTGGCCCCAGGGGTATACAGCTGGCCCCAGGGGTATACAGCTGGCCCCAGGGGTATACAGCTGGCCCCAGGGTATATACAGCTGGCCCCAGGGGTATACAGCAGGCCCCAGAGGTATAAAGCAGGCCCCAGAGGTATACAGCAGGCCCCAGAGGTATACAGCAGGCCCCAGAGGTATATACAGCTGGCCCCAGGGGTATACAGCTGGCCCCAGGGGTATACAGCTGGCCCCAGGGGTATACAGCTGGCCCCAGGGGTATACAGCTGGCCCCAGGGTATATACAGCTGGCCCCAGGGGTATACAGCTGGCCCCAGGGGTATACAGCTGGCCCCAGGGGTATACAGCTGGCCCCAGGGGTATACAGCTGGCCCCAGGGTATATACAGCTGGCCCCAGGGGTATACAGCTGGCCCCAGGGGTATACAGCAGGCCCCAGAGGTATACAGCAGGCCCCAGAGGTATACAGCAGACCCAGAGGTATACAGCAGGCCCCAGAGGTATACAGCAGGCCCCAGAGGTATATACAGCAGGCCCCAGGGTATATACAGCTGGCCCCAGGGGTATACAGCTGGCCCCAGGGGTATACAGCTGGCCCCAGGGGTATACAGCTGGCCCCAGGGTATATACAGCTGGCCCCAGGGTATATACAGCTGGCCCCAGGGGTATACAGCTGGCCCCAGGGGTATACAGCTGGCCCCAAGGTGTATACAGGCAGCCCCCCAGTGGCACTAGCCCCCCCATCATGGAAAGAGCCCCCCACACTGTGCAGAGCCCCCCCCCGCTGCATTAACTTACCATCCAGCGTCTTCATCACTGCGGGCTGTCGCGTCCTTCCTCCCGCGCTGTCTTCCCGGTCTCATGTGACCCGGCGGTCGCTGTGGAATGACGTCATCGCGCCGGGTCACGTGAGACCGGGATGACAGCGCGCAGGACCCGCGGCGAACACACTGGATGGTAAAGCATCGGGGGGGGGGCTCTGCCAAGTGTGGGGGCTCTTTCCATGATGGGGGGGGCTAGTGCCACTGGGGGGCTGCCTGTATACACTGGGGGGGCTGTATGCACGGCTCCCCCTGCCGCTGTGATGGGCGGGGGGAGCCGTGCATATCTAATGAGCGGCCCCACGTGACGGGCCGCTCAGTCATCAGCCTCCCCCCGCCTCCTCCAGCCTCCCCAGCACCCGGACACAGCCCCCACCACATATATTACCGTATTGACCCGTGTATAAGCCGAGGGGGTGACTTTTCAGCCCAATTTTTGGGCTGAAAAACTCGGCTTATACACGAGTATATACGGTATATGGTTCCTTTTTCACCCTGATATTGTTATTATTCTGTAAGGATTTTTAAACTTTTTGTATCAAAAATCCTAAATAAAGACTGTATATTTTTTATAAATTCATCCCTGTGTCCTTTGGACTTTTTGATTACAAAGTGTACAAGATAAAGGATACTTTTTGCTAAGTAAAGATACTTTTTGATAAATAAAAGTATTTAGAAAAACAATATTTAAACAGGTATTATTTTATTTACTTTATAACAATTCTCTTAGAAACCCTTTACTGAAATAAGTGCATGTCTGAAAGGCGTTGTTTGGTCCAACGCCATAGGTTTTCAGTCACTCTTTGCGACTACAGACATGAATCCTCACATCGTATGCATTGTGCTCTGTGAGGACTCACCAGTATCAGAACCACGAATGGCTGTCATGTGACCACATATATGCGATATGCATACTCCTGGCCGCATTCTGACTAGAAGGCGCAGCCTCGCTCAGTAAACTTGCACTTGCCACATGAAAGTGGTATTGAGCATCCTAATCAGCATGTTATATTAATGTTCAGTTTCTTTAAAAAAGGAGAAAGCAGGTAAAACACTAACAATGCAATTTTTCTAGGGGCTATGACACCCACAAGGTTATGTGCTTAGTTTATACTCTCAGGGTTATTAGAATATTGTCAAGCAAAAAAATGTATAAAATTTTCCATGTGAGTATACATGTATGTTTAAGATCGATTTCAGATTGGCATAATATTCATACATGTTATTTTCTCATGTTCATTGTATATTTCTTTCCTCATGTTTTATTGTGCAGTGATTTTCTTGTTCCTTTATGGAATTTTTTTGTGCTCCATTCCTTGTCTATCTCTATGTCATGATATGGTATACTATGCAATTTGGGGAAACTGTTGTTTTTATGCTTAACATTATTATATTGGTCACTTCTCTTTATTGCATCATCATCCTTATATTTTGTCATATATAAACTCATGAATATATTATAATTGTTTAGTGTAATTCCTTTATATTATATTATTATTTTCCCTACTTGGAGATTCATATACATCTCAAAATCTGCATTAAAAAAAATCAAACAAAGCACTGTTGGCACAGGGTCTAAGAGGGTCCAAGGAGAGCTGCAGTTGGGGTGAAAGGGCTGGAGGATTCCTCTTGCCCCCTAGCTACTTCCACAGAGACTTCTATGGTAGGGGTGGCCAACTACAGTTCTCAAGAGTTGCAAACAGTGCAAGTTTTCAGGATTTCCTTACCATTACATAGGTGCTAATTTCATTACCTGTACAGGTGATGATTCAATCACCTTGTGCATTGCAAAGGAAATCCTGAAACCATTCACTGTTTGCAGCCCTTGAGAACTGTATTTAGATAGATCTGTTCTACTAAAGTTGGTGTAGTGTCTTGCATTTTCATACCTCACAACTTCAGGTCAGATGCCTGTGACTTGTTCACAAGTTTCTGTAGGGCAGTACCAAAGCACCTGTTTGCAGAAACAGTCCAGCACACAAGGAGTGAGCTCAAAAAAACTTTAACATAGACTACAAGTCTCAACACACAAACATGACAATATACATGGTATATAAATATAATGAAAGTCCCACAGGGATAAGCAGCAGCACACAGACTTTTAAAGTGGTGGAAAGGGCTTGAAGGGCAAAGTCCATTAAGGTCTTTCAGTTGGACGCCAAAGGCTGCATGTATGCCCAGTAGAGGGAAGCGCAAAAGGAGTAAAATGTTAGAAAGGGAAATATAACTTTACCAAAAACACAGTCAAGAAAGAACTGAAAAAAAACAATTCCAATAAGTTCTTCTCTAGCCAAAATGCCAACTTAGATATGGGTCACTATCTCACCAACCCACCAAGATGCCATTACAAGGGTCCACTGAAATTGTCTCTCATCATTTTCTGCCATGCCCTGTATGGTTGTCGCAGTTTTTTCTGGTACTCCATTGCTGAACAGTCTTACGGGATCACAGATGCGACTTGTCTAAGGGCATTCTCTTCCATCACCTGCCCCCAGAACACTGCATTATTGCCACTGTTAAGAATGGAGGGACATGAAATGTCCTTACAGGGTAAAATATCACAACTTCTCCCTTACATAAGCTGTGACTTAGATATGCCATATCACCTGTTACGCAACCACCCAAGATGGCCCCGTATCCTGTACTGCACCCTAGATTCAGGTCAACCCCAATGAGGAAGAACTCTGGCGTCAGAATGATTTGGCAAGAAATAATCAATCAGAAGATGACAATTCTGTAGAGTGTTCTAGAATGCTAACGCCCCTTGCTTTCCTGTATTAATATATGTGTTTCAATAAACTCTTGCACAGTGCTTATTCTCATTGGGCTTAGGCATGAGCAAGACTTGAAACGGATTTTGTGTCCGTGTCATTACTTGCGACGTGCACGCTTGCCTAAATGATTTGGAGTGGTTGACAGACTTGAGAAACTTAGCTGAGACCCTCAACACCACCATTAGAGAGAATTAATGGAGGAACTAGGGAATGACCATGCCCATAGGACAGACAGGAACACCAACAGGCCCTCTCGGTTTGGATTTATCTGGCTTGGCCAACCAACAGACACCTGGGCAGCACCCAACCCCAACTTCTCCCCAGGTCAGCCTCCTCCTGCCACTTCTCAAATTGGTCGGCAGTGTCAACCTGATATGCACCAACTGCAAACCAACCCTTGCTGCCCCACACCTTCATGAAAGTGACATCCTCCCCAACAAAGATGGTACATAGTCTTTGGGCTCATTGACTTTAGGTCTCATGCATGTCTTTGGGAAGAATGTCATGCAGCAGGGTGGACTGATTGATGTTGCACTGATGCCCAGTATCATGTTCCACAAGAAAACAAAATCCCTTATTCTGCAGGAATGCCACCTTAGGCCCATACAATCAGTCCCAGGTGATGGCACCTGAAACCTCTTTAGCTGCAGATATATTCTGAACCACAAGTCTGATCCAGACTTAGTCTGATCCATGTATCTTTCAAACTACATCTTTCAAAGTACATTTTCTAAGTACAATACTTAGAAATAGACTAGACATCTATGATACATTATTCCACTCATCACCATTTGTAACTGCTGAATCATCAACCTTTTCATCATCATCATCATCATCATCATCTAATCGGGCTGTTTCCTCTTCCCACAGGTACGCATTGTGATCGTCCACTCATCTACCCAGCTTTGCTAAACTCACTGCTTATGTACTGTGCTTATAATGTGTGTTAGGTACGCATTGTGATCGTCCACTCATCTACCCAGCTTTGCTAAACTCACTGCTTATGTACTGTGCTTATAATGTGTGTTAGGTACGCATTGTGATCGTCCACTCATCTACCCAGCTTTGCTAAACTCACTGCTTATGTACTGTGCTTAAAATGTGTGTTAGGTATGCATTGTGATCGTCCACTAATCTACCCAGCTTTGCTAAACTCACTGCCTATGTACTGTGCTTATAATGTGTGTTAGGTACGCATTGTGATCGTCCACTCATCTACCCAGCTTTGCTAAACTCACTGCTTATGTACTGTGCTTATAATATCTATATATGTTTATATTTTCTTACCTACCATGTCTCTGCTTTTCATCATTCCTCATGATCAGTCTTCCATGACCTACAGTTAGTTCTCCAGCCCCTTCCCATGTTTTATTACCTTTGTCTAACCCCCATCATCTGGTCACTTCATTCACACCCAGCCAATAATCAACACCTGAAACCTCTTTAGCTGAAGATATATTCTGAACCACAAGTCTGATCCAGACTTAGTCTGATCCATGTATCTTTCAAACTACATCTTTCAAAGTACATTTTCTAAGTACAATACTTAGAAATAGACTAGAAATGGACTGGAAAAGACTGGCAGGTAAAGGAATATAAAGCCACCCCAATGTTTCCCTTCTAATCTCTACCACCCTTACTACTTCATTTCATATTAACTCCTTCACTCCCTTCCACAAGTAAGGAACTAGTCATCAGTCCACCCATCCTCCCCAGCCATCTTACCTCCTCTTGACTACTATTTCTCCCCATACTGGCTACATCACCTTGTCCTCGGCTCCACCATCCAGTCCTGGACTGCTAGATTTCGTCCCCAGCCACATCTCCACTGGACTGTAGCTCATACCTTGATGGCATTCCACCACGGACTGAACCCTGGATGCCTCACCTGTCCCACGGCTGCTCCATCAGCCAACCCCACAATCGCCTCTGTCAACCCCGACCGCCTTGACTGATCCCCCAACTTCCCCATCTGACCCATCCAACCGACCCCCCACCTTGCATCTCATCCCCGGTCATCACCTCATCTCGTGACCACTCCCCACTGATGACCATTCACCCACTACCACAACTTTCCCCACTCTGCTTCTGACCCCTGCTGCCACACTCACTCCCTGTTCTCCGTATGCAATGTTCCCGCTACTCCTCACTCTCACTCCCATCCTTCTCCACTTCCTACTACCTCCACTTATACCCCCTCCCAGCAACAAAATACTGCTCTCACCCTTCATCCTGCCGAACCACCTCACCCACTTCACCAACGTTTTCATTCACTTTCAATCCTCAATCACCAAACAAGCACGCCCGCCTCGCAAGCTCTCATGCTCCCACCTGCTAACCCTCTACCTACTGCTCCTCCTTGCCGGTGACATCTCCCCCAATCCTGGCCCCCCCCCCCGCAACATCCCCACAACAACCTTCATCCCACGACCCACTGCCATCCCTTGCAACCTCACCACCGCTAGCCCTCGCAACCCCACCAACATCAGACCCATTCCCCCAACCCATGCCCCACCTACTGCTCTAGCCGGCGCACTCTGGAATGCCCGCTCAGTGTGCAACAAACTCCCTGACATCCATGATCTCTTTATCTCCAGGAAACTGTCATTCCTTGGCCTCACCGACGACCTGGCTCACCCCCTCCGACAAGGCCTCCTCTGCTGCACTATCTTACGGCGGTCTCAGCCTGTCCCACACCCCCCGTCCCTCTGGCAAACACGGCGGTGGAGTCGGCATACTGCTGTCCAACTCCTGCACCTTCAGCCCTATCCCCCCGCCCCCATCCGTCACTGTCCCCTCTTTCGAAGCCCACTCGGTCAGAATCTTCTCCCCCTGCAACCTCCAAATAGCCATCATCTACCGCCCCCCCGGACCCACCGCCTCCTTCCTTGACCACTTCACTACCTGGCTACTTCACTTCCTCTCCAATGACATCCCCTCCATCATCATGGGCGACGTCAATATCCCCGTTGACACTCCCTCCTCAGCCACCTCCAACCTTCTTTCCTTGACCACTTCCCTAGAGGGCTCTCCCAATGGTCTTCCTCTCCCACCCACGAACAAGGCCACACGCTTGACCTCATCTTTACCCGCCTTTGCTCCCTCTCTAACCTCACAACCTCAGAACTCACACTGTCCGACCACCATCTCTTGACCTTCTCCGCCCTCTCCTCCCCTGCCACACTACCCCCTCTCCGCAAACTTGATCACCCTCGCCGAAACCTAAAAGATCTTGATCTTCCTTTATTCTCTGAATCACTCCTCCCTCTCACCGACATACCCTCCGCTGACGACATTGAAATTGCCACCACCCTATACAACACCACCATAACGAACGCTCTCGACCTAGCCGCCCCCCTCACTCTCCATGCTCCACGCATTAACAGGCAACCCTGGCACACCACCCTCACTAAAAACCTGAGACGGGCGTCCAGGGTTGCCGAGAGGAGATGGAAAAAGTCCCACACCCCCGAGCACTTTGCTCTGTTCAAGCAATCCATCACTGACTTCAAGACGGCACTTGCTACCGCCAAGCAAGTGTTCTTCTCATCCCTTATAATCTCTCTGTCCCGCAACCCCAAACAGCTCTTCAAAACTTTCAACTCCCTACTTCGCCCGCCTGCTCCTCCCCCTTCTCCCCTCATCTCTGCTGAAGACTTTGCGACCTTCTTCAAGGAGAAGATCGACAAGATCAGAAGCAGCTTCGGTCCACTATCCCCACAACTCCCCTTCCCACCTACACTGCCCTCCTCCTCCATCAGCCACTTTCCCATAACTGAAGACTCTCCTCCCTCCTGTCAAAGTCACACCTCACCACCAGCGCCCACGACCCACTCCCATCCCACCTCATTCCGAACCACACCTCCATTTTCATCCCAGCCCTCACCCACCTCTTTAACCTTTCACTTAGCACTGGTGCCTTCCCCTCGGCCTTCAAACACGCCCTAATCACGCCCATCCTAAAAAAACCCTCACTTGACCCTACCTCTGTCTCTAACTATCGCCCAATATCTCTTCTCCCATTCGCCTCTAAGCTACTTGAACAGCACGTCCACTCCGAACTGTCCTCTCACCTCTCCTCGTGCTCCCACTTCGACTGCCTACAGTCCGGCTTCCGACCCCTCCATTCCACCGAAACAGCCGTGACCAAAGTCACCAACGACCTACTGACCGCCAAGAACAAACACCACTACTCCATCTTCCTCCTCCCTGACCTGTCTGCCGCCTTCAACACGGTTGACCACTCCCTTCTTCTCCGGATCCTGGAATCCCTTGGCATCACCCACCTTGCCCTCTCCTGGATCTCCTCATACCTAGCGGACCGGACCTTCAGCGTCTCGCTCTCCCACACCTCCTCCTCACCCTACCCCCTTTCTGTCGGAGTCCCCCAGGGTTCGGTCCTGGGACCCCTACTTTTCTCCATTTACACTCTTGGCCTAGGGCAACTCATCGAGTCCCATGGCCTCCAGTACCACCTGTACGCCGACGACACCCAAATCTACCTGTCCGGCCCTGACATCACCGCCCTACTCTCCAAAATCCCACAATGCCTTTCCGCCATCTCATCCTTCTTCTCTGCTCGCTTCCTTAAACTCAACATGGACAAAACTGAATTCATAGTCTTCCCCCCAAGAAATTCCACCCCACCTCCCAACCTATCCATCTGCATCAATGACTGCACCCTCTTCCCAGTCCCCCAAGCCAAGTGCCTCGGGTAATCCTTGACTCCTCCCTATCCTTCAAGCCCCACATCGAGGCCCTCACCACATCCCTCCGGCTCCAGCTCAAGAACATCTCACGGATCCGCTCCTTCCTCACCCACGACACCGCTAAAACACTCATCCATGCTCTTATCATCTCCCGCCTTGACTACTGCAACTTCCTTCTCAATGGCCTCCCGGCTAACTCCCTCACACCTCTCCAGTCTATCCTCAACTCCGCTGCCCGACTAATCTACCTGTCCTCCCGCTACTACCCTGTCTCCCCCCTCTGCCAAGCCCTTCACTGGCTCCCCGTCTCCAAGAGATCCCAATTCAAAACACTAACCATGGCGTACAAAGCCATACACAACCTGGCCCCATCATACATCTCCGACCTGGTCTCCCGATACCTACCCTCACGCAACCTCCGCTCCTCCCAAGAACTCCTCCTCTGCTCCCCCCTCATCACCTCTTCGCACAACCGAGTCCAGGACTTCTTCCGGGCATCTGCCTTACTCTGGAACTCCCTGCCCGAACACGCCAGACACTCTCCTACCCTGAGCAGCTTCAAGTGTCACCTGAAGACTCACCTGTTTTTTCAAGCCTACAACCTGCCATGAGACCCAGGAGACCACCCCATACCTGACATTTACCCATCCTACTGTATCCTAACCCGCCCCTCATAGACTGTGAGCCCTCGTGGACAGGGTCCCTGCCCCTCCTGTACCTGTACGTCCTGATCGCCTAGATTTAGTGTACTTGTTCTTGTCTCCCTTATCCTATGTAAAGCGCCATGGAACCTAATGGCGCTATATAAATAAATAATAATAATAATAATAATAATAATAATGGCATCCGAGACCTGAATCTCCTCAACAAAGGAGACAGGACGGGGTGGTTGATGCTTTGTTGGAAAGTTGCTTGAAATTAGTAGGGGCTCCCACATGGCATTATCCAAGTTCTTGAGGTGGTGATCCCCATGGCTGGGAAACAAGCCCTTCTGCCTCCTATACCTCCTTCTCTTCCTCCTTGACCTCCTCATCATGGTCTTGGTCCTGGTGGTATTGGGGAATAGAATCCAGTAGTTGCGACACTGGCTGCAGGTGGAATTCAGCTATATATGCTTCAAAATCATGTGCAGTCTGACATCTGGTGCTCCTGGTCCCAGGTGCCATGGGGAAAGGGTCACCTATTGACTGCTATGAGCTCTTCAGGTCCTCATCTGGCATCGGAGCCCAGGATTGGATCCGTACCTCATTGCATATGAAGCCCAAAGTGGGTAGTGCTGTGGAGCTGCAGGTGACATATGTCTCCATATCTTCTGGATATGATGTGTATGAGGTCCTTCACCCAAACTCTCTAACAGTGCCCATCAACTCATTAATATGCTCCATGCATTTCTTCAGCTCTTAGCCTTACACATAAGAATAATCAGAATAATGAAACATGCATAATATATATCCTGCTTGTTGTCAAATTTTGACCTTACATACCTTGAAAAAGTGAAATTCTACATAATACCTCTGTTACTATACACCAAACACTGCACCCCAGTAGGTGGTTGGAATGTGTGGATAATAAAACTATCTCTGAGTGGGAAACCACTGCCATGTCCCCTGTCTTACATCCTTCACAATATGCTGTGCAGGAAGCAGCACTGATTCCAACTTCCCACAATGTACAGTTGCAAATACACAGCAAACATTGAGCAACCATGTCCACATTTTTATCCCAGCGCTGTGTTCAGTTTTCCCTCTTCTCCATATAGAAGTGATTCCACATTGTTAGTTAGATAGGAAATAAATATTCAATAGCAAATTACATTGACTGTTGCTGGTAGAAAAACATCCCTCTATTACCCAGGGGCTGAAAAAAGACAGCTGTCTCTCTTTTCCTATATCATAGTTTCCCCTAAAGTTAGTCCAAAATTTTGGTGGTTGTTGTATGCTCCATTTTCAGGACATTACTTCTAGGCCTGAGAACTAGGGGTAATACGCTCCATAGACCTATTCTGGTTGTAGCTTTATATATATTGGAAGACCCCCATTCCCAAGCTGCGCCATTTAGCTTGGCTCTGTATCAGTGACTATCCTTGGGGTATAATACTCCACCGATTTAGTCAGGTTGCAGCCTTACACATATTGGAACACATTCATTTGCACGATGGACTGTTTTGCTTATCTCTGTACCAGTGACTATGTGGCACCCCGCTGGTCAGTGCGCCACAGTAGGAACAGTACAGGCGAGTTCACCCCTGAGCCGTCGAACACCGGTCAGTCACGGGTTAGTTCAGCAACCCCGACATCCCCATCCAGAACGTGCAGCCCCACCAGGATCGCCCAAACAGGGTCGAGACCCTTAGAGAAGAGAAGGGTATCTCATAGCACCCAACGGGCCTGGTAAACAAGCGGGCTGTGCAGAGCAGCGCAAGGCAAGTAAGGAGGCGCAAGTAAAGGCAGCAGGATGCAGGATAGACAAAAGAAGGCATACTACGGGAGCCTCAAAGAGACTTTACCCTCCTCAGTGACTACCCAGCCAGCTACCCATTCAAAGACTGTGCAAACTGTAACCTGAAGTGCCATCTGAATCGGTTTCAGTAAAGCACCCGTACAGAGTCACAAGACCTCTATGTCTCCTTTCTGCACCAACTGCTGCAAAGCTGCACTGCCTACATCCAGCACCACGACAACAAGTGCAGTGCTATCCTGCCCCGGGGACCTGGCTCCACCTACAGGGAGCCATACCACCCAAGCGGCAATATGATCGTCCCTGGCGGTCTGACAGCGACGCTGGTGAACATCACCAGAATCTGCAGGTGGCGTCACAACAAACTTTTATTCTTTTTATTCCCTTCCAATTATTCCCCAATTTTCAGTTGACCACCAGGGATACGGGTTCAAGCAGGCCACCAGTGACATCCCCCTCAACTCCACGCCCGGATTCTGAGTTCTCATAGACCCCTGTGGAAATCAACTATCCTTGTAGTAAAATGCTCTGCAGACCTATTCAGATTGCAGGCTTACATGTATTGGAACATGGTATAGAGCTGGCTTGAAGCCTGTTTAAATTTCATAATTGCAAAGTTCAGTGATGCCTCATTTGCAACACAACTTGATGAATACCGCACATAAGCAAAATCTCTGTTGACTTTACTTATAGTTGATGCTGCCAAAACAACATTCCTTGGCGGTCCCTCATTGTTACTCAGATAAGGGATACATATTCAAATGGAACTTAATGCATTAATACATGGAGGTGCATCTCAATGAATTAGAATATCATCAAAAAGTTAATTTTTTTCAGTAATTCAATACAAAAAAGGAAATGCATATACTGAATTATTTAGAGTCATTACAAACAGAGTGATCTATTTCAAGTGTTTATTTTGGTAAATGTTGATGATTATGGCTAACCGTCAATTAAAACCCAAAGGTCATTATCTCAGTAAATTAAAGTAGGGAGGGTGAAGAGTTAAAAACCGCCCTGCCATATTCCATGAGACATCAAAGGGTGAATATAATATTGATTTATTAGTCAATGCGTTTCTGGGCTCCCTGAAAAATCCTGAAACATGGCAATATGATATTAATTTGTCCTAATGAAGGGGTCAGCTAGCCTTGAAACGCATATTCACCCTTTGATGTCTCGTGGAATATGGCAGCATGGTTTTTAAGCCTTCATCCTCCTACTCTATATGCACCACACTGGGGACTGCAGCAGCCATGATATGCTTTTACCTGTTAACGACAGCCTTACGTCTCTAGACGTCGGCTGTCGTTACCCCGTGTTTGGAGTGAGCTCCGGCGTGGAGCTCACTCCAAACCTCCCACATCTCAGCTGATCTCACTAGCTGAGATGTGGGAGAAACAGCAC
Organism: Allobates femoralis; assembly: GCA_033576535.1. Taxonomy (NCBI): domain Eukaryota; kingdom Metazoa; phylum Chordata; class Amphibia; order Anura; family Aromobatidae; genus Allobates; species Allobates femoralis. Next base: position 557,082,100 of record JARQOC010000002.1, on the reverse strand, counting down.
CAATCGGTCCCGCCACCGATCGGCGCTGTTTAACCCCTTAGATCCCGCCATCAATCTCTGAAAGCGGGATCTAAGGGAGCCGGAGCGTGCAGCGCGCGCTTACCGGGCTCCAGGGGAGATCTCGCGATAGTATCGCGGGATCTCCCATGCTGACGTGACAGGCCAGGGTCCTGGCTTGACCCTGGAACCTGTCACTGAGCATTTCCTGCTTGTGGTTGGCAGAGGCTGCCAACCACAACAGGTCCGCGATTCTGACACATACAGAGGAGCTGCAGCTCCTCTGTATGTGTCAGAAGCGATCGGACTGTGCAGCAGGGTGCCTCTCACAGGGGCTGTGTAAAATTAGGAATCAATAAACAAATAAAGTTTTTACAAAGTTGAAAAAAAAAACAAAACATAAAAGTTCAAATCACCCCCCTTTTCTCCCATCCACAATAAAAGTATTAAAAAATTAAATAAAATACACATATTTGGTATCGCCGCGTTCAGAATCGCCCGATATATCAATATAAATAATCAAATAATGAGAGCCGTAAACTGCGTAGCGCAAAAAATGGTTCAAACGCCAAAATTACGTTTTTTTGGTTGCTGCAACAATGCTAAAAAATGCAATAACGGGCGATCAAAACGGCGCATCCACCCAAGTATGGTATCGTTAAAAACGTCAGCTCGATACGCAAAAATAAGCCGTCACCCAGCCCCAGATCCCGAAAAATGAGGACGCTACGGGTCGCAGAACATGGCGCAAAAAGTGCAATGTTTTTTTTTTTCATGCTTTTGAATTTTTTTCCACCACCTAGATACCAATAAAGGTATACATGTTTGGTATCTACAAACTCGTACTGACCCGAGGCATCGCACCGTCATGTCGGTTTTACCATATAGTGAACACGGCGACTAAAAAATCCAAAAAACAAACGTGTAATTGCACTTTTTTTGCAATTTCACTGCACTTGGAATTTTTTTGCAATTTCCCTGTACATTATATGGTAAAACAAATTATTGCATCTGAAAGTACAACTCGTCCCGCAAAAAACAAGCCGTCATATGTCTATATTGACGGAAAAATAAAAACGTTATGGCTTTTGGAAGCCGAGGAGCGAAAAAACGAAAATGAAAAATGACAAATTTCTTCGTCATTAAGGGGTTAAAGGGATCCTGTCACCCCCAAAACACCTATAAACCTATTAAAACCTGTCCCTACAGCATATTAACACTTTCCCTACACTCCTTTTACCTCCTAAATGCCCTTAGTCAAAGTGAAGAAAAACGTTATAATAGTACCTGCTTAGTGATGATAATGAGTGACTATGCTATTCATAGTCACTCATCAAGGCAGCCCCTCTTCTTCAGATCACGCCTGAATAGGCGTGATCTTCCTCATGGATTCAAATGTGCGCTCCCTGCGCGCCTCCCCGCGCTCCCATTACGTCCGTGCTTCAGGCTGGGGCAGTATGACGCGATTCGCGTCATTTCCTGTCGCCGGGTGACGTCTCTACATCGGCGCAGCTTTCAGCTTCAAGTGCCGCACTGCGCATGCCTGCGGGAGCGCACTGCGCATGCGTGCGGGAGCCTACACAAAGCGGCCGTGTAGGCTCCCGCACGCATGCGCAGTGCGCTCCCGCAGGCATGCGCAGTGCGGCACTTGAAGCTGGAAGCTGCGCCGTTGTAGAGACGTCACCCGGCGACAGGAAATGACGCGAATCGCGTCATACTGCCCCCAGCCTGAAGCACGGACGTAATGGGAGCGCGGGGAGGCGCGCAGGGAGCGCACATTTGAATCCATGAGGAAGATCACGCCTATTCAGGCGTGATCTGAAGAAGAGGGGCTGCCTTGATGAGTGACTATGAATAGCATAGTCACTCATTATCATCACTAAGCAGGTACTATTATAACGTTTTTCTTCACTTTGACTAAGGGCATTTAGGAGGTAAAAGGAGTGTAGGGAAAGTGTTAATATGCTGTAGGGACAGGTTTTAATAGGTTTATAGGTGTTTTGGGGGTGACAGGATCCCTTTAATGTGGTTGTGACTCTCATAAGCACACAAGGTGAGGCTCTGATAACTATTTAGGTAATATTTTATCTCTCAGATCCTTCGTCCTCTCTACTTTAATTTTCTCAGATAATGACCTTTGGGTTTTCATTGTCTGTAAGCCATAATCATCAACATTAACAGAAATAAACACTTGATATAGATCGCTTTTTTTTTTATAACTCTATATAATATATGTGTTTCACTTTATGTATTTTATTACTGAAATAAATTTACTTTTGATGATATTCTTATTCATTGAGATGCATCTGTATACTGTATATATTCCAAACTTCAATGGCATTTCTAAATAATATAACCGTAAAGAAAAATGTAAATTCACACCTGCTAAAGTTCTTTCATTTTTCAGATGGTATTTTAATGAATGCTAAACCTGTCATTACAGCAACATAAAATATTAACTTGCTACAAATAGTAGTTTTGTTCTAGTTGCCATGACCTCGCCAGGTGACATTTGCTTGAAGCATTTTTAACAGGAAAGATAATCAATAATTCTAAGGCTACAAAATCTAAATACATGAAATGTTTCTTAATGTAAGATATTTCACATTAAATCCTCAATTAAGTCCTACAAATCATTTATGATTTGAGCAATGTATTAGGCTAGGGTCACACTTGGGAGGGGTGCATCTGTTTACTGGATGCATTAATGGATCCCGTCTTTTCACTTCATGTCAATTTTGCCTCAGTTAACGCTTGCGTTAACGCTTGGTACATTTATGTACTTTAGCAATGCATTTTTTGCATTGGAGTCTATGGGTGTGTTAACGGATCCGGTTTTCAAGATTTCAACAGGTCAAAAACTGGATCCAGTTACTGGATGCATGACGCAAGTGTGGCCCTAACCTTACACCAAAATGGAAACATTTTCAAATATATAAAATAATAGACACAAAAGAAAGAAAATGTGCATATTACCTTATATTTATTTTACTTGCTTACGTAGTGCCATTACTTCCACTGTGCTTTACAGACATCATCATTTTTGCTTTACCCACTGTGGCTTGAAATTTAAATTCCTTATCTGTATGTTGTTCTGCAACTCACATGGGAAATGGGTAATACATTAAAAAAACTACAACTTACCATGCCGGTTCTTGTACAGGCTAGAGATCCCAACCCCACAGTCCCTAGCATAAGCTGGGATAACCCTAACCACAGACTAAACAATGACAACTCAGACGTATTCAGCCTGTTCGGCCATTGAGCACTTCACACTTCTCCTAAAGAACCAGAGGGCAGAGCAGAGTGCAAATTATCTACAGGAGGGCAGGTGGGCTGAGTTAGAAGGTGATCCCAGAGTGAGTAAAACAAGAAAAATACAAGACAAGTATATATCACAAAATAAAGATGAGTGAACTTTGCTCGGACATTTTCACCAGTTTCAAATTCGGACCGTATTTGTCAATGTTCACTCAGCCCTTTGAACTCAAACATTTTGCTAATAAAGTTGGAAATTTGGGATTTCTTCAGTAATTGTTTGGATAAGAAAAAACATTACTGCATTTGCACTAATACTTTTGTTCTACGTTTTCAGAGAATCAGGCTGAGTTCACATCTAATGGTGTTTTCGTTTGGAACACATCTGTTTAAGGGATGTCTCACACGCATGTCTTTTTGACTTGCGTTTTTGCCTAGAAGTTGTTTGCGTTAACACAATAGCCTGCGTTTGGTCAAAATCAATTGCGTTTTTGTTATGCGTTTGTCTGCATTTTCTAAGTGGGGTGGAGCCCTATAAAATAAAGTCGGTGTGATAGACAGATAGGATAGATATACAGATGGTAGAATAGCTTACCAGACTCCCGCTGCTACTTCTGGAGCTGCCCATTAAGATACTTGAATATTAACTGCACTGTCAGCCAAACAGCCAATCACCAATCACAGAGGCTCACACTCTATGAGAGCCTCTGTAATTGGCTTTTGTAGTCAGACTGGATTTCCTCAATCAGGACAGTGATTCTGCTTGGTTGCGATACACATTAGTGTATGGCAACCAACCTGGCATTATAGGGTGTTAAATAAATAATTCATTAAAAAAATTGCGTGGGGATTCACAGCATTTTTAAGTCTAATTGTACCTTGGCTGGCAAAAATATGTGTGGGCTCCGCCCTATTTTTGATTGCCAGCCAAGGTAAAACTAGGCCACTGAGGGCTGGTATTCTCAGTGAGGTGAGGGTCCATTGTTTTAGGGCCCCCCATGCTAAAGAATAGCAGCCTGCAGCCGCCTCTGAAAATGGCGCATTTTTCAGAGCTCCATTTCCAGGTGCCTTACCTTACTCTTCCAGTGGCCCTGGTGGCAGGTGGCATGCTAGGTAATAAGGGGTTAATACCAGCTTTGTTATACAACCTGGTATTAAGCCCTGAGATTCTTAATGCCAGGCCATTAAGAATCTCCAAATTATGGTATCTGATGTAACCCCCGACCTATCTTCCTCTGGTCAACTGACACTGGCGTCAGCGCTGACGTCACCACTTACCGGCCACAGTCTCATTTAGTAATCACCAAGCACGGAGAGCGAACTTTCTTCCCGTTCTCAGTGATGAAGCCGTGCTGCATCATTTGAAGAAGGAAGAAGACAGAAGACCAGGATTCTGGAGGGATGCGTGGAAGTAATGAAGATGGCATCCCTAAGCATGTTTGGGTATTTATTTCTAATAAAGTATTTTTTCTCTGTGTGGTGTCTTTTTTTTAACCCTTTATTGGAGATTCTTAATGGCCGGATGTTCTGCCTGGAAGGTCTGAGAACACATCCGGATTTTGCTGTACTAACCTCCTAGCTTCCCGCCTCTGTTGTTTGGTGAGCGAGTCCCCTATCGTCACTCCTGGCTCACCCTCCCCAGATGCCACTGTTGCCAGTGTCAGTTGACCAGAGGAAGATAGGTCGGGGGTTACATCAGATACCATACATTCTCTGTTTTTCCAAGGCTTCAACAGGTTTACATGGTATATTTGTTCTGGTTTCCACCTACCAGGTTTATACACCTTGTAGTTCACTTCCCCAAACTTTTTTAGGATTTGGACCTTGCCACTGAGCTAGGAAATTTCTTTCAGCAGTGGGTACCAATACTAACACTCGATCCCCCGGGTTAAAGGACTGTGGCCGTTCTATTATACCTTGCGCTTTGAGCTGCCTGGGCATTCTGCAGATGTTCCTTCACAATTGGTATAACGGCCGCGATTTGGTCCTGCATACCCATGATGTGCTCAATTACGCTTTTATGGAGGGTGAGCTCCTGCTCCCATATTTCTTTAACTATATCCAGTAGCCCCCAGGGATGATGACCATACAGCAACTCAAATGGCGGAAACACGGTTGACGACTGTGGCACTTCACGGATGGCAAACATTAGGGAAACAGCATGTCACATTCCCTCCCATCCTTGGAGACCACCCTTTTTAGCATAGTTTTCAGGGTCTTATTAAAATGTTCCACCAGGCCATCAGTTTGAGGGTTGTACACCGACGTATGCAGCTGCTTAATGGCCAGAAGTTTCCACAGTTCTTTGTTGACCTTGGACATGAATGGGGTCCCATGATCTGTAAGGATCTCCTTGGGCAACCCTACTCGACAGAACATGGCAAACAACTCCCGAGCAATAAGCTTAGCTGCAGGATGTCTAAGTGGTACCGCCTCTGGGTAGCGTGTGGCGTAATCAACTATCACCAGAATGTGTTGGTGGCGGACTTTACTATTGGACCTACCAGATCCATGGCAATCCGCTCAAAAGGGACCTCTATGATAGGCAGAGGTACCAAAGGACTGCGGAAATGAGCCATGGGTACGGTTAGCTGACACTCCAGCAGGATTCACAAAACCTCTTAACTTGCCCAAGGACTCCAGGCCAAAAAAAATGCTGCAGAAGTCACTCCTGCATATTTTTTACCCCCAGGTGGCTACTCATTAGGTGTTTATGTAAAAGCTCTAGGGCCTGCCGGCGATATGGCTGGGGAACTAACAGCTGCTCCACTACGTCACCCCGTATTTTATCCACCTGGTAAATTTAAATCTCGTTTGAAAGTGAAATGGGGAAAACCTACCTCGGTGCTGGGCGTTTGCGCCACCTCATCAATCACTACCACCCTACTTTGAGCATGTACCAATATAGGATCCTGAAGCTGGGGTGTCCTGAAATTGCCCGGAGACACCTCTAACTCTGGGATTGGTTTGACTGTCTCGAGCTCTCCAGCCATTACCTCTAGGGGAGACCTGTTGGGATTACACTCTGTCCCTATATTGGTGACCCCTATGGCAGGTTTCCTGCATTCGGGATCTTCAGGCTCAGGACCTGGACTGTCCATCACCTGGAAAGGAGTGGGTTGCCTCCTACATAGAGTCCACAAAAAAGGCAGATCTCTTCCCAGGATCATATCATAGGGGAGTGTTTTCACACCCTCAATTCATGCTGAACCTCACCACACAGTGTCGTGATAGTGACCACCCCTGTCAGGTACTCCCGGAGGTCCCCATGGATACAGAGCACCCCACTGTATGACCGGTGGGTTTGGTCTTGGAGACCAGGGATGCATGCACAAGAGTCACTAGGCTTCCCGAGTCCAGTAGGGCAGCCACCTTATATCCATTAACATGCACTTGGCATAAATGAGGTTCTTTCCCCAAAGAAACCATGTTTGCCATACAAACAGTCTGGGCATACATCGATACCCGGCGGGTAAACCCACAGTACATGGGCTCTGTGGTGAGGGGACACTGTGTCATCGTATCTCTCAGAGCTTGGCATCGCCAGCACCTCATAGTGGGGGCAAATCTATATGAAGTGCCGGGATTAGGAAACATGGGTTTTCGCCCCTCTTTAGGGCGGGGAACAGTCTCGGCCTGTATTGAGGAAGAGACCACTGCAGAACCGGGTTGGGGCTCTTTGACCACTGGTTTGGTAGATGTGATCCGGATTAGGCACATGACGCTCCACCAAACTCACCAACTGGTCAAGGGTACCAGGGTCACCTTGTCCCACCCACCATTGAATGGAGACAGGTAGAGTGCGCACAAACTGGTTAACCACCACCCTTTCTACCATCTCTGCAGGGTTCAAGGTCTCAGGCTGCAGCCACTTCTTCACCAGGTGTAGCAAGTCATAGGCCTGAGACCATACAGTTTACCCTCCTCAAAGGACCACTGACTTACCCGCTGAGCCCTTATGTATGTATTAACCCCTATTCGGGCCAGGATCTCAACTTTCAGGGACCCGTAGCCCACGGTATCCTCTGTGCAGAGATCCAGGTAGGCTTTTTGGGGCTCTCCTGTTAAATAGGGCGCCAACACCTCTGCCCACTGCTCTGGCAGCAGTTTCTCCCGCTCGGCGACTCTCTCAAACACCGCTAGGAAAGCTTCCACATCATCCCCCGGGGTCATCTTTTGCAGTGCATGCCTTACCACTTTCTGGACGCTGCTGTCTTCACTTTGACCCGGGAATGGGGCTGCTGGCCTTGCACGGATTGCTTCAGTCAGTAGTTCTATCTGCCACTGCTGTTGGTTGCTCGCCTGCTGTTGCAGCCGATGCCGCTCCTGTATTTGCTGGCTCAAGAGCCTATTTGTCTCCTGTTGTGCGAGCTGTTGTTGATGCTGTGCTTGCACCAGGTGTTTAATCAGATCCTCCATGGTAGCTGCAGGTTTATACCATATCGTGGCAGGTTTAACCACTGACATGTGTGAACTGAGTATGCCTGCTTGAATTTCACCGGGTCATTGCCGTTAGCAACCAGGTTGCTTCACCCACATTCTTCACAATATGTGAGGTAGTGGCGTTGGTTAGGCAAGACGTGAGGCAGTGACCCATGCAATTGTTCACACAGCATACAGTTTATTTACCAGTCCAGGTAATTACAGACCTTTTGAGACCCGGGACCCTGTTCCCACAATGCTGCAAAGTCTCTGCACTGCTGCTAGGGTCTGTCTTGGCTGGGTCCCCTTGGAAGGGCTAAGTTCACACTGCAAGGCTGAGTTAAACGGCACACAGCCAGCACACAGAGCTGCTCCTGCTCTGTCCACCTGACTCCCACTGAGAGCCCGCTGCAAGCCTTGTTTTAAACACATTCCTAGACATGAGAGTGATGGAAGACCCAGAATGGATGAAGACTCCAGCGGGTCTTATAAGGGTTATGAAAATTGTCATCGCTCTCAAATCCAGTTTGCTGTGTCTCGGTGAAGCCACGAAAGTTTTTCGGCAAGAGGCTGTAGAGTGCCAGGTGTGAACACTGTGTACAACAACAGCGGCAGAGAAACAACACCCGTGGGAGCTGAGCAGCCATGAGTGGATTGGCTCATAAAGATCCGCTTGAGGTGTTCTACCAGTCCATAGGGCATGGACAACAGCAGGCGCTATCAGGGCACTGAAACATGGCACCAGTGAACCAGTTCATGAGTTCTCCTGTGGGTCTGGTGCTGTCCCTGGGAGACAGCAAGAGATGCTGTGAACTGGTTCATGAGACTGTCATGGGGTATCTACCTATAGATTGGGTTGTCGAAAAGAGGGTTGAGTCCCAAAAAGGGATAGTTGCCCAAAAGGGGGCAGAGTGCCAAAAAGGGGAGGTTGCCCAAATGGGGAGGAGTTCCAAAAAGGGGGTTGCATAAAAAAGGGTAGAGTCACAAAAGGGGATGTTGCCTGAAAGGAGGGTAGAGACCTAAAAGGGGGTGGAGACCCAAAAAGGGGCAGAGCATTCCAAATCCAAAGGGGCAACAATTGTTCCATTAGACTCTGGTGGAACAGACGAACTGCAACCGGGAACAATGTGGGTCATTCTTCTGGCTGGGTAGATTAAAAAACAAAGATCAAGTATTATATAGCAGCATATTTTACATAGATTGACAATGAAGAAATAGAAGTGGCTGAAAGTCCCTCATTGAAAAGGATGGTGTCCCTCATTGATTGTAACAGTGGCTCTACAGATTAAATCAAGTGGTGGTCATGAGGCAATGTTAAACATGGAGAAACCATGGAAATGCAAGGACATCTCGATCACCACCAAACCATGATTGATCACAGCCTTTGCATTCCCAATCATGTTGTATGAGTGCGAGATGTAAACCTTGACAAAGTGTGATAAAAAAAAGATCAATTCCTGTGATTTATGGTGCTGGAAGAGACTCCTGTGAATCCTGTGGATAGCCAATATCACAAATAAAGCTGTTCTGAAACATGTCAATCCATAGATGTGCCTGGTAGGGAAAGGCATAAAACAGAAACTGTCTTACTTCAGCTTTGATGAGAGCAAATTCCCTCGAGAAGGACATGAATACTTGGCATGGTAAGTAGCAATACAGGTCACAGAGGACCTAAGACCCTAAGACCTAAGACCCTTTGGGTGGACACCATCATAGCAGACACAGTAATGAGCATCAGAGAACTGAAGGATGCTGTGACAAACAGAGAGGCTTGGAGGAAAATGGTTCACATGGTATCCAATAGACATGACTGAATGGTTGAAATTGGAATTGAAATTGGAATGTACTTATTTTGTGATGAGATACCTTATTATACCCTTACCCTTACTTGTCTGATTATGGGTAATGTATTTCTCTGGTACGCTTTACTTTAACATGATATAATGTTTTAATATTTCTAATATATAAATAATACATTTTATTATTTGAGTGTGGTTTATTTGCAGGATTTACTTTTTATTTAAATATACCTCCATTTTGCATTGTAATTCGGTTTTCTACATTTTTAGAAAAATTCACAACCCCACAGTGTAAAAAAGACTGGGAAAGTATCCTATTTCTCAAGTCATCATCGTTGCCCCTTGTTTTAGTTTTTGAAAGTCTTGTCTGATTTCTGGAAAAACCTTGCAGAAAAAGTATTCCCATGGCAACAATGGCACTATCTGTGAGCTTAAACAATTGAGCCAGGCTTCCTTAATATATAAACATTTAGGGAGACCTGAATAGGTTGGGTCTGGATTTCATACCTCTGCGGCACTGGTGTTGAAGGAAACATACATTTATTGACTACAAGGAGAATCCAAATACATTTGTCCAGAAAGTGTATCATGCAATTGAATCAACATAGCCTTTTAATGCCCAGGGAAAAGCTATTTGAATTACAAGGCCATAGGATTATGATTTATGAACACTATTATTAAACAGCAATTATTTCAGTGGGTGGATACTTAAAGGGAACCAACCACCTCAGATCACCCTAATACACAGTTAGTACATGTCCCTGCACCCTAAGGATACCTTTCCAGCACTGTTTTTGTGTAAAATCTTGCATTAGTATAACTCATATAAAGAGTTTATAAACTTACCAGCCTGGTGACTTCTGGGCGTATCCCTCCTTCTGTTATACTTCAGGGCTGTGCATTCATTGCATGGCTGTGCTCCCCCTCCCTCTGTGCAGAGGAGATAACGATCACACCCATCAGGGCAGGGCAGCAGGCATGGAGGGAGGGGGAGCACAGACATGCAATGCACAGCCCTGAAGTATAACAGAAGGAGGGATACGCCCAGAAGTCACCAGGCTAGTAAGTTTATAAACTCTTTATATCAGTTATACTAATGCAAGATTTTACACAAAAACAGTGCTGGAAAGGTATCCTTAGGGTGCAGGGACATGTACTAACTGTGTATTAGGGTGATCTGAGGTGGTTGGTTCCCTTTAAGCATTCAGGATCCATACCAAAATCAGATCAAGTATAGGAATGGGCGAACCCAAACTGTAAAGTTCAGGGTCCATATCAAACACCTAGTGTTCAGACACAGAGCCTGAGCACAGACTTCCCTCAGACATATGTGTTACAGTTCGGGTTCGCGTTTGACTGAGGAGCTGAAAAAAGAAATAAAACATTGATTAAACAAAACCTCATACTTACCTGCATCAACCTGCTTGTACTTCCGGGGCTGCTCAATAATTTCTTGGCTATTCACTTCTGAGGGGCTCAACAGCCAATCACAGACACTGTCACAGATAATGGGCCTTTGTGTTTGGCAGTTGTAGTAACCTTTAAACAGACCATACATTTTAGCATCTTCCGAGTGGGGTGACACAGGAAAGTTCACCCAAGGTCAGAGTTCAGCCACGTCGCTGGTGCTGAACTAGGGAGAACTTTACTGTGACACCACCCCACACACATCCGGAAGTGAGTATTCAACTGAGGGGTTGTTTTGGTGGTAATAAACATGTTTATGAGGGATGTGTGATTGCAGACACTGCAGGGATAGGACACTTGTTCTCTTCTACAGATTACAGTTGAAGGATCATGGAGGGGTATGTGAGAATAATAAAGATGGAGTTGAGATATGTGTTTGTATTTTTTGTTCTAATAAAATGATTTTTCTATGTGTATTGTATATTATTTAGTATTTACTAGAGATCCAAAATAGCCTGGTCTGACATTGGAGCAACATTATGAATCTCGTGTTTAGTGCCAGCTGCCAATACAAAGCTGACATTAACCCCTTTATTACCCAGTTTGCCACCCGCACCAGCGCAACTGTAAGAGTTGGGTGCAGAACCAGAAAATGGTGCTTCTAATGAATGCACCATTTTCTGGGGTGGCTGTGAGCTGCAATTCACAGCGGGGGTCCAGAAAGCTTGGGCTTCTCCACGCTAAGGATTCCAGCCCCAGCACCCTATTTGTACCTGGCTGAGAACAAAAAATATGCAAAGCCCACATCATTTTTTGTAATTATTTCTTTGCCGTATTTTTGGTTACCAGCCAAGTACAACTAGACAGCTGGGGGTGGTTAGCAGACCATAGCTGCCTAGTTGTACCTGGCTGGCAACCAAAAATACAGCGAAGCTTCCCAGTATTTTTTTAATTGTGTCAAATAATTTAAAAAATGACGTGGAGCTTTGTTGTATTTTTGTTTTCCAGCCAGGTACAACTAGGCATCTGGGGGCTGGAATCCTCAGCATGGGGAGGTCCAAGCATTCTGGTCTTCTCTACCACAAATTTCAGCCCGCAGCCACACCAGAAAATGTCACATTCATAGAAGCGCCATTTTCTGCCACTATATCCAACTTTTAACGTTGCTCTGGTGCATTGGCAAACGGGTTAATAGTTTTTGAAGTTGATGTCAGAGAGGTAATGTCTGCTGGCTTCAAGCCCAGAGGTTAGTTTTGCCAATGCATCAAACAGATACTCCACATTACTAACCAAGTCAGTGAGGACACAAATAACCACACAGATAAATATTCTCTTTGAAAATAATTTCCCCAAAACATTCCTTTTTCAACAATTTTTTTTTTAAATAAAATACATTTTTGAAAATATTACCATTAAACCCAAAAATATGATGTCCGTCACAGTCCTATGGATGTCCCTCGAAGTCAAAAATCTGCCAGCATATGGAGGGCACAATCTGTGATAGTATCCTCCACACTCTATGAGAGCAGGAACTGCCCGACTCAATGCAGTGACTGGTGGTGACATCAGAAAGGTTACTGAAGTTCAGACTCATGGGATCACACAGGGTCTATCCTGCGAGTTTCAACTCTAGTACCCTCAGTGACGTAACCACACATGACACACAGATGACTTGGAGTCAGGAGCCATGCACAGAGACCCCTGTGGTGTGCGTATGGCTAGATGAGTTTTAGGCTTATTCAGAAGATTCTCCCCCCCCGCTGCAAATTGCAGCCCCTAGTCACCCCAGAAAATGGTGCATTCATTAAATGCACCATTTTCTGGCACTGTACCCAGACTCTTCCAGTTGCCCTGGTGCTAGTGGCATACTGGTTAATAAAAGTGTTAATGCCAGCTAAATATTACCAGCTAGAACTAAGCCAGAGGTTGATAATGTCAGGCCAATGTTAGACCCGGCCATTAGGAACCTCTAAGTAAATATTAAATAAAACTCCACACCATGAGACACACCATTTTATTCTCAAATGTGAACACACAGAGAAAAATAATTTATTAGAAAAAAACACAGAAACACATGCCTCATTAACCATGTTAATTACCACCGGAACAACCCTCCATGTGAATCCTCTCCAACTTACATTCGCTGATGAAGCTGAAAAATACTGCCAGCTGTGAGGGGGGGAGATGTGACAGCAGGGTTCACCCAAGTTCAGCACCAGCGACGTGGTCGAGCTCTGACCTCGGGTGAACTATCCTGCATCTCCCCTCTCTGTAGATGCTAACATGTATGGGCTGATTCCAGGTTACGCCAACAGCTAATCATAGACATCCACTCTCTGTGACAGTGTCTGTAATTGGCTGCTGCATCCCACAGCAAGGAAGTTAATGAGCAACCTCGGAAGTACAAGCAACCGGATGCCGGTAAGTGTGAGCTTATGTTTAATCACTGTTTTCTTCATTGTTACAGCCCCACAACCCCCCTTCTCATACTTTTAAAGTCCGTGTTCATAATTTGGACTTAAGTTTGAGCCATGTTCGACCCCGAACTCAAATTTTTAAAAAATGTCCGAGCTGGGTTCATCCATCACTAATCCAGTACACAAAATTATATTTGGCCGGAAAACTACGTTCAGATCATCATCAGTTAAAACATGTTCCTCAAAACTGGTTGGTTTAGTTGTCTTTTTTTAACACAGACATGGTTTATTAAATTTTCATATTCAATGTGCAAAAAGGTTACAGTGCTAATGTAAAAAAAAGGTTTGTACTGAGGGATACTGTGCATAAAAGTTACAAAAATGAAAGCATGGAAACATAATAGACATATTTATGATACTAGATACAAGACTGAACTTTGTCTCTCTCTGGAGGAAAGGTGAAAATATAAAAAATACAAACACAGTAGCTTATCCTCAGGAACACAGGAAACAAACTAGAGCAAAGCAATAAGTGTATTAGGATCACTATGAATAGGCCAATGTAACAGTGAGAAAACATTTTTACTACTTAAACTTATATTATTGAAATAAAAAGTAAAGTAGTGTAATAAGGAGGCAACCACTTGTTTTCACTGGTGATAACTAGAGATGAGCAAACCTTTTGAAGCTCAGTTCGGTTCACCGAACATCCAGAAGTTCAGCAAACAGTTAAGTGAACAGTTTGACAAACCTCAGGAATCCCATTGAAATCAATCAGAGGCAAATCAATGGGAGGCAAATTAAAGGCATCAAAGGGGCCCAAAACCTGTCAAACACAACTTAAACTGTTTTACAGTAGAGCCCCCGCTGTCTTGTCACAGCTATTTGCTTCCTAGACTATTAAACTTACCAAGCTTCAATGCTGCTGTCACCCTGCTTCTGGACCTGCTCATTAACCTCATAAATATTCACTATTCCCTCCCCCAATTGATTAAAATCAAACTTTGCCCCAACCCACCCTCTGCCAACGTCTGTGATTGGTTGCTGTAAACAGAAGCTGACTGGGTCCTAAAGTGCTGCCAAGATAAAGCACATGGCTGGGGTTGGTATTGTCACCCTGGGGTGGCACATAGTTATTGCTCTTTCCCCCTGCAAGGGAAGAATAACAGCCCGCAGTTGCATCAGATTTACGGCATTCATCAGAATTGGAAAATCCGGGCACTTAACCTGGCTCCTTCCAATGCCCTGATGTGGTGGCAATTGGGGTAATTGAAGGGGTTAATGACAGCTAAGAATTGAAAGCTGTCATCAAGCCATTGATTGGTAATGCCAGTCCTCTATGAGACCCGCCACAGTGTGTTAAATAAATAAATAATTAAAAAAAATATGCGGTACTTCGCTGTATTTTTTAGTCTAGCACAGATAAACCAGACAGCTGTGAGCTGCCACCCTCAGTTGTCTAATTTCACCCTATTTTTAATTGCCAGCCAAGGTAAAACTAGGCTGCTGAGGGCTGATATTATCAGCGTAGTAAGGGCCTTCTTTATTGGGCCCCCATGTTATAAAATAGCAACCCGCAGCCACCCCAGAAGTTGGCACATTCATAAGAAGCGGCATGGTGCTTTACCCTGCTCTTCCAGTTGTCGTGTAGCGGTGACAAACTGGGTAATATGGGGATAATGCCAGTTTTGTATTGCCAGCTGGGATTAAGCCTGATATTCTTAATGTCGGGCCAATATTAGACCCAGCTATTAAAGAGGACCTGTCACCAAACCAGGCATGGTGATCTAATTACAGCACTGGATGCAGCATGTCTGCAGCATGCAGTCAAGGGGTCACCTAGCACTTGAGCAGCCTTGTACCCTGAGATAATACACTTAGAAAACTTACATGCTCCAGCCATTAAGGAGGAGCCTCAGGGGGCGGGGCTAAACAGACATTTCTGGGAGAGAAAAAAAAACCCTCTGTTTAAATGCTGCAGAAGAGGGAGAGAATGATTGGCAGCGGTGGGCAGATTAAACATGCAGGGGGTGTGAATCTGCCCTTCGGCTCCTGCCCTTAGCCACCTCCTTAATGGCTGGAGCATGTAAGTTTTCTAAGTGTATTATCTCGGGTACAGGGCTACTGAAGTGCTGGGTGACCCCTTGCCTGGATGCTGCAGACATGCTGCATCCAGTGCTGTAATTAGATCACCATGCCTGGTTTGGTGACAGGTCCTCTTTAAGAATTTCAAGTAAATAGTAAACAAGACACAACACAGAGAGAAAACATGTTATTAGAAATAAAACCAAAAAGACATTTAGGGACGCCATCTTTATTAACCCTCAGTCATACCCTTACTCGATCCTTTTCGACGTCTTATTCATTGGAAGCTGTGGTGAAGAATACAGCATTCTGTCACATCAGCCTCCAAACACTGAATGAATGAGCTGCGAGCTCCGACCCTAAGTGTTGAGGTCACCTGAGGACAGCTCAGATAGCCATGGTACCCACTATGATTAGCGGCCACTAGGGATGGGCGAATCTACTCGCTAGGACTCGTTACTCGGCGAGTAGTAAGGGACTCGCAGGACTCGGTACTCTGCGAGTTTCCCAGTGATTACTCGCACGAGTCCAATGCAAATCAATATCAATCCTAGTTTTGTCAGAAACGCTGACAAAACTAGGATTGCCATTGTTTGCATTAGACTCGGCTACTGTGCCAGTGATAGCAGGGAAACTCGCAGATAACTGCTGTTACATTGCGAGTCGAGTCCAGCTGTCTTCTCTGTGCAGCTCCAGGGTCCTAGAGCCCGCCTGCTCACAGACATGATGTAGCAGTGCTGAGATTGTTCTCAGTCTGCTCATTCCCTTTGCATAGACATCTATCTATTCACAGGGATGAGCAGAGAGGACATCGCGTTTTGGACTACGTCGGACGGAAGATGATTTTTTTAATTAAAGATGGAGTCCCTAATGGCTTTTTTTTTATTTCAAATAAAAATTTTTCTCTGTGTTTTTTTAACCCTTTATTGGAGATTCTTAGTGGCTGGGTCAAACGTGGCCTGACATTAAGAATCTCGGGCTTAATACCAGCTTGTATAACAAAGCTGGTATTAACCCCTTTATTACCCAGCGTGCCACCGCCACCAGGGCCGCTGGAAGAGCGGGGTTCAGCGCCAGAGGATGGCGCTTCAATGAACGCGCCATCTTCTGGGGCGGCTGCGGGCTGCAATTTGCAGTGGGGGGTGCCCAGAAAGCTTGGGCATCCCTGCGCTGCGGATTCCAGCCCCCAGCTGCTTAGCTGTACCTGGCTAGACATAGAAATTGCGCGGAGCCCCACGCATTTTTTTAAAATTATTTCATGAATTTCAGAGTCAGAGTCTCAGAGTCAGAGTCAGAATTTCATGAAATAATTTAAAAAAAATGCGTGGGGCTCCGCGCAATTTCTATGTCTAGCCAGGTACAGCTAAGCAGCTGGGGGCTGGAATCCACAGCGCAGGGATGCCCAAGCTTTCTGGGCACCCCCCACTGCAAATTGCAGCCCACAGCCGCCCCAGAAGATGGCGCGTTCATTGAAGCGCCATCCTCTGGTGCTGAGCCCCGCTCTTCCAGCGGCCCTGGTAGCGGTGGCACGCTGGGTAATAAAGGGGTTAGGGCCAGCTTTGTATTATCAGCTGGCCCTAAGCCCGAAATTTATGGCGGTCACGCCAATATTAGACATGACCGCCATGAATTTCTATTAAATTGTTTTAAAAAAACACAACACAAAGAAAATTTTTTATTAGAAATAAAAAAAAAGCCATTAGGGACTCCATCTTTAATTAAAAAATCCTCTTCCGTCCGACGCAGTCCAAAACGCGATGTCCTCTCTGCTACATCCCCTGTGCATAAATATAGATCTCTATGCACAGGGAATGAGCAGACTGAGAACAATCTCAGCTCTGCTACATCATCTCTGTGCACAGACATTCATGTCTGTACACAGGGAATGAGCAGACTGAGAACAATCTCAGCACTGCTACATCAGGCAGCAGGCGGGCTCTAGGACCCTGGAGCTGGGGCAGCCAGAACACAGAGAAGACAGGATCTTATCTGTGCGAGTCAGTGATTACTTACAAAGTAAACGAGCAATGCAAATAAATGACAAAACTAGGATTTCTTCAGGCTGAAGCTTCCAAGACACATCTGCGATTTGTAAATCTCACACTACTCGCTATTACTCGCTTCCCCATTCATTAACATTGGACTCGCTAGACTCGCAACGAGTAGCGAGTCCTGGGCTCGGACTCGCTAGAGTCAAGCGATTCCGAGTAATTTAGGATTCGCCCATCACTAGCGGCCACCCTGGTTACCTGAACAATGACCTCAGCAAGTCACTGCACATCTGGAGCAGAACTGGCGGTAACATGTGTTGCAGCTTATCTGGTCACCTATCTGGTCATGTGACGCGATTGCTATGGTGATCAGATCAGCTGACCGCACATGTTACTCACTGCCAGTCCAGATGCGGAAGTGAGAGTGAGCGAGGGAATATGGATTGGAGAAATCAAGCAGCAAAGACACGGTAAGAGGATCTGTGTGTGTCTGTGTTTGGCAGCTTTCAGACACCTTTGAAGTTGTTGTCAATGCGTTTAAAGTTGCCTGCCATGGATTTTAATAGTGTTCCGTAAATGTACAGTGAACGTTCGGAGAACAAGTTGGCGAACATCCCGCATTCGGCGAACAAATCCGCCACTCACCGCAAATGGCTCACTCACGCTGTCTGCCGGCTTTGGGAGCAGTGACAGCAGACAGTTTATCTGATGTTACAGCTGACGTACTGTGGGAACCGCGCCAGCTATGACCTCAGATAAACTCTCTGACATCACCGTTCTCTGAACTGCAGCTCTTCATACATTCAGTGTAACTGCTGCTTGCAATGAGCAGTCACTGTAATGTAACTGGTGATTGCAATGTAGCAGAGCTGCTAAGCTTTCAGGGACATTGTAGAGAATTTACCATCGGGGGCATGTTTGGGATTAATAAATGGGTAGCAGATGGTGTATGCATAATTTATTTCAAATAAAGGATTTTTCTATGAGTGTTTTATTTCAAATAAAGGATTTTTCAGTGTGTGTCTGTTTTTCAACTGTTTCCTTATAGGATTTGTGATGTATGGGTCTCATAGAGCCCTGAGCATTTCCAATCCAGGACTTATGACAGCTGTCAATTCTTAACTGGCATTAACCCCTTCTATTACCCCATTTGGCAATGCACCAGGGCAACGGGAAGGTGTATCTAAGGGAGGTGCCAGTTCTGGGGCAGCTGTAGCCTGCCATTTTTAGGCTAGGGAGAGCTAATAACTGTGGCCCTTACCACCCTGAGAATACCAGACCCCAGGTGTCAGCTTTACCTTGGCTGGTTTTCTAAAATAGGGGAACCCTACATTGATTTTTTTTAATTAATTCTTTTTACCTGAATACATGGCTAAAAACACCCTTTAGTGCCACATGAAAAGGACTTAAGGATGCAAGTTTACAATATATGGGAAGATGAGACTTTATATAGACATTTTACATGTATCTATGTACAGTGCCTACAAGTAGTATTCAACCCCTGCAGATTTAGGTGGTTTGATAAGATGCAAATAAGTTAGAGCCTTCAAACTGCAAACGAGAGTAGGATTTATTAACAGAAGCATAAATCTTACAAACCAAAAAGTTATGTTGCTCAGTTGAATTTTAATAAATTTTAAACATAAAAGTGTGGGTCAATTATTATTCAACCCCTAGGTTTAATATTTTGTGGAATAACCCTTGTTTGCAATTACAGCTAATAATCGTCTTTTATAAGACCTGATCAGGCCGGCACAGGTCTCTGGAGTTATCTTGGCCCACTCCTCCATGCAAATCTTCTCCAAGTTATCTAGGTTCTTTGGGTGTCTCATGTGGACTTTAATCTTGAGCTCCTTCCACAAATTTTCAATTGGGTTAAGGTCAGGAGACTGACTAGGCCACTCCATCACCTTGATTTTTTCCCTCTTGAACCAGGCCTTGGTTTTCTTGGCTGTGTGCTTTGGGTCGTTGTCTTGTTGGAAGATGAAATTACGACCCATCTTAAGATCCTTGATGGAGGAGCGGAGGTTCTTGGCCAAAATCTCCAGGTAGGCCGTGCTATCCATCTTCCCATGGATGCGGACCAGATGGCCAGGTCCCTTGGTTGAGAAACAGCCCCACAGCATGATGCTGCCACCACCATGCTTGACTGTAGGGATGGTATTCTTGGGGTCGTATGCAGTGCCATCCAGTCTCCAAACGTCACGTGTGTGGTTGGCACCAAAGATCTCGATCTTGGTCTCATCAGACCATAGAACCTTGAACCAGTCTGTCTCAGAGTCCTCCAAGTGATCATGAGCAAACTGTAGACAAGCCTTGACATGACGCTTTGAAAGTAAAGGTACCTTACGGGCTCGTCTGGAACAGAGACCATTGCGGTGGAGTACGTTACTTATGGTATTGACTGAAACCAATGTCCCCACTGCCATGAGATCTTCCCGGAGCTCCTTCCTTGTTGTCCTTGCGTTAGCCTTGACTCTTCGGACAATCCTGGCCTCGGCACAGGATGAAACTTTCAAAGGCTGTCCAGGCAGTGGAAGACTAACAGTAGTTCCATAAGACTTCCACTTCCGGATGATGCTCCCAACAGTGGAGACAGGTAGGCCCAACTCCTTGGAAAGGGTTTTGTACCCCTTGCCAGCCTTGTGACCCTCCACGATCTTGTCTCTGATGGCCTTGGAATGCTCCTTTGTCTTTCCCATGTTGACCATGTATGAGTGCTGTTCACAAGTTTGGGGAGGGTCTTAAATAGTCAGAAAAGGCTGGCAAAAGAGATAATTAATCCACACATGTGAAGCTCATTGTTCTTTGTGCCTGAACTACTTCTTAATACTTTAGGGGGACCAAACAGAATGCTGGTGGTTTGAGGGTTGAATAATAAATGACCCTCTGAATTAACTGTTAACGCTTTAAAAAAAAAAAAAAAATTAAAAAATCTTTTTGGCTGCAGTGCATTTCCCACTTCCAGGCTGATCTACAGTCCAAATGTCACAATGCCAAGTTAATATCGCATGTGTCAACCAGCTAAATCTGCAGGGGGTTGAATACTACTTGTAGGCACTGTATGTATGTATTTATTTATTCCTTCCATTTATATATTGCGATATGGTGACTGGCTGTATTATAAATGGTCGGCATATATCACAGCAAGGTTCATCTGGGACATGCAGTACCACAAGGGGTTATTGCATTGAGGCCCATATTATGTCTGCTGAGAAAGATCTGACAATGCCTGACTAAACACAACTCTCCACCCATGAGTGTATCTCAGTGGATAAGATAATGTCTGTTTTTTTTTTTTACATGTGCTCAGTGTGTGCTTGAGGTAGCAGTCCTCCAGAGTGTGGCTTTGAGTGAGAAGACCTATACCTAAACCCTGTGCGGGCATATCTTGTGATTTAAATGGATTATACCCTGCATGGAAAATTTATATTGCTGTAAAGCCGAGGAAAGATCCATGTTTATTTTCCCCCTGTATCGGTTTATAGAATCTCTAAATAAACCCAAAGGACTGTTAAATGGGAAGTGTTTCCTTTTCACTACCCACAGTAGCAGCAAGTGAGTGAGTACGCCATGATATAGTCTGAACTTTCACAATCTATTCTTTCCATCTATCTATACATCTATCTATAAATCTATCTATTATTTCTATCTATCAATTCTTTCTATCTATAATCTATTCTATCATCTATTTTTTAATTTGCATCTATTCATCTGCCCATCCAACTATCTATCCATCCATTCATCTATCCATTCATCCATCAGCTTAAACAGCTAAAAACTCAAGGAATTTTTAAAATCTTTAAAAAACATAGCAGGCCGATGCCGCTCCAGAGTGACGCCTCTATTAGATGTGCCACTTCTGACATTTTGCTCTCCCGCAGCCCTGCTGCATTGGCAAATGGGGTAATGGTCTTTGGAGTTGATGCCAGCTGGGTAATATCAACTGTTTGACATCTATCTATCTATCTATAAATCTGTGTATTCATCTATCTCTAAATGTATCTATTTTTTCCATCTACCTCTAAATATGGTTATACTTTCCATCCATCTATCTATTCTTTCCATTTATCTATATTTTAATCTATCATCTATTCTTTCTGTGTATCTATCTTTCCCTCCATCCATCCATCCATCCTTCCATCCATATATCCACTAGAACAGCTGAAAACTTTAAATCTTTAAAATCTTAAAATATTTAAAAATCTTAAAAAAAAAAAATAGTAGGCTGCAGCCAACCCAGGAGTGGTGCTTCCATTAGATGTTCCATTCCTGGCACTTCATCCCGGCTGCCCTGGTGCATTGGCAAACAGGATAATGGTATTTGGAGTTGATGCCAGCTGGGTAATGTCATCAAGCCCAGAGGTTAGTAATGTTGAGGTGTCAATCAGATACCTGACATTACTAACCAAGACAGTAAGAATACAAATAACCACACCAATAAATATTTGAGTTGAAAATAAGCACCCCAATACATTCCTCTTTCATAATTTATTCTTTTTAAACTAAAATAGATGCTTTAAAAGTTTCCCATTCCACCCAACAACAAAAAGAAAGCATGTCAAAGGAAAACAAAAAAAAAATTCTGGAGTAGTCTCAGCATATGGGGGGTAAGATCAGTGACTACATCCCCCTTATGTTGGAAGAGCAGGCACTGCACAGCTCCTGACAGTGTGTCAAACGTGACTTCACTGAGGTTATTTCAGGTTACACAAGGGATATCACACAGCAGGAAATTCTGCTTTGAGATCTAAGACAACCTCAATGGCATCAGCATTAGTAACACTTGCTGTCTAGTGAAAACCACAATATCTTGCGAGATGTAGTGGGTATATATTGCCAGTATCGTGAGACAGCATGTGTCAGGAGTGGTGATGTTACGGAGTGCAGTGCTATTCAAATTTGTGGGATAGCCTCTGTGTGACCTCTTGAGTCTGAACTGCAGTAATCTTAAGGGGGTGTCACACGCGTCAATATCGCCTGCACGATATCGGCTGCACGTGACGTTGCAGCGATATTGACGCGTGTGACATACTGAATCAACCAGCGATAAATCGCTGGTTGATGATCGCCAGGTTTTAGAACCTGTCCTAAAACCTGGCGATTGTCGCCCGGTGGACACGCAGCATCGCTGCGTGTGACACTGGGAGTAGTGATATTCCAGCTCCCAGCGCCTCTCACAAGCGCTGGGAGCTGGTAACTAAGGTAAACTGTGGGTATCTAGGCAGCGCGCGCTGCCTAGATACCCGACGTGTACCTTAGTTACCAGCCTCCTCCGCTCACCGGCTGGTATCTAAGGTACACAGCGGGTAACTAGGGTCCCTAGTTACCCGCTGTGTAACTTAGATACCAGCCGGAGAGCGGAGGAGGCTGGTAACTAAGGTACATGTCGGGTATCTAGGCAGCGCGCGCTGCCTAGATACCCGCAGTTTACCTTGGAGACCAGCCTGCTCCCGCTTCCAGCAGCCTGGCAGCGGGAGCAAGACATCGTGGAAACGATATTTAAATCGTTTCCACGATGTTTCTGGTCAATTGATCGCTGGTGAGTCTGTCTGTGTGACAGCTCACCAGCAATCATCCGTCAATGTCGTCAGCGATCATCTCACTGACGACATTGACGCGTGTGACAGGCCCTTTAGTGATGGCACCACTTGTCACAATGTCACCAGTGCCTGCATGCCTGCTCTCACAGCATATGGGGATGCTTTCTGTGAACATGACCCCTCATATGCTTGCAAGAGGGTCTAGGCCACAGGCCACAGTGATGGTGGAAGGGCTGGAAGATTCCTCCTGCCCCCTTGCTGCTTCAAAATAGACTCCAAAGGCACAGGTGGGCAACTATAGTCCTCAAGGGCTGCAAACAGTACACATTTTCAGGAATTCCATAGCATTGCACAGGTGAAAATGTAATCACCTACACAGGTGATGATTCCAAAATCTTGTGCAGTGCTAAGTAAATCCTGAAAGCTTAACTGTTGCATTTAAAAAAAATGATGTTTGTACAAATGTAATTTTTCAGATTTTAGTTACACAAACACTGACCTTTTTCACATCGGCACTTAGCATAGACTATTCATAATAAGTCTGAAAGATATATTAAACCCTAGAATGCGTAACCTGGGCCTTTAAGACCCGGTAGCTTACTTTTTTCCCTATTTTCGGGAAAATTACTTTTGTTAGAATTTTGAAATTCCTTAAGTATGTAGTTGTTGGTAACATCCAGTTGTTCATATAACTTTATGTGATAGGCATTTTGATATAACAATACTTTTTTGGGGAAAAATGCTCCGATTTTTGCACCGATAAAAAAATCGGACAGAATCGGATCGGACCAAATCGGATGGCATTTAGTGCACATCCGATTCGGTCCGATGCCCATAGAGCTGCATGGGGGCCAGAATCGTTCCGATGCTGTCCGATTTTTATCGGACAGCATCGGAACTTAAAAATCTGTAATGTGAAACCAGCCTAACAAGCAGGAAGCAGAGACCCACTTCACAGGTCGTATGACTGTCCCATCGATATTATTCCAGATTCTTCTCCTCCCAGAGGTCAGATTTATCCTCTGTCACCAGTCGAGACCCAAGCGATGTCTGACTACATCAAAGAAAACCTGGCTCAAGAGTTTATCCAGAAATCAACCTCTCCTGGGGGCGCTGGGTTCTTCTTCGTGAAACAGGTTGGGTCGTTGCATCCATGCATCAACTATCGAGGTCTCAATGCTATCAAGGTGAAGAACAAGTATCCTCTGCCTTTCATTCTAGAACTCTTCGACCGCCTTTGAGGATCCAGAATCTTCACCAATCTAGACTTTTGTGGGGCTTACACCCTTGTCAGTATTCGTTCTGGAGTCGAGTGGAAGACTGCCTTCAACACTCGTGACGGACACTACGAGTACCGGGTAATGTCTTTTGGTTTAAGTAACGTACCTGCAGTATTTCAAGAGTTCATCATCGATGTCTTTTGTGACCTTCTCTACGTATGTGTAGTCGTGTATCTGGACGATATCTTGGTGTTCTCCCCAGACCTCCCTACACATAGAAGGAATGTCCGCCAGGTCCTTCAATGGTTATGAGAGAATCGTTTATACTCCAAATTTGAGAAGTGCCTTTTTGAGCAGAACTCTCTGCCCTTCCTGGGGTGTGTCATCTCTGACACAGGCCTCGAAATGGATCCTGAGACGGTGTTTGCCATCTTGAGGTGTCCACGTCCTGTTGGAGTCAAGGCCATTCAGCGATTTCATGAATTCGCCAACTATTACTGGCAGTTTATCCCTCACTTTTCGTATCTGACCAAACCACTCACCGCTTTGACTCGAAAGGGATCTGATCCCAAGGAATGGACCCCAGAGAAGGAGTCTCCCTTCCAGTCCCTCAAACAAGCCTTCTCTACTGCTCCTGCTCTTCATAGGCCAATGGTGAGTAAACAGTTCTTTGTAGAGGTGGACACTTCCTCTTCTGGGGCTGGAGCCATATTCTCGCAGAAGCTTCCTTCCAGAAGAATGGTGAACTGTGGGTTCTTCTCCAAGACATTCTCGCCCTGTGAGCACAATTATTCCATTGGCGACAGAGAGTTGTTGGCTGTCAAGTTGGTCTTGGAGGAATGGAGCTACCTCCTGTAGGGTGCGGTTCATCCGGTGGTGATCTTCACTGCTCATAAGAACCTGTCCTACCTGCAGTCTGCTCAGAGGCTCAATCCTTGTCAAGCTTGATGATCTCTGTTCTTCACCCGATTCGACTTACATCTCCATTTCTGCCCAGCTGAGAAGAACATCAAGGCAGATGCGTTATCCAGGTCCTTCGTCCCTGATGACCAAGAGGAGGAGCCATGTCTCATCATTGATCCCTCCAAGATGGTCATGGTAGCACCGGTCCAGCTGATGCAGCCACCTCCGGGTAAGACGTTCGTTCCTGTTCCTGACAGGATATGTGTCACATTTAATACTGATGATAATTCTGAATGGTTTTCAAAATAATTGCGCCAGGTTGGATAACCCCTTTAAAGTGATTTATAAGACAATTCTCAAATATCTGGCACTTAGTAATAACCTGAGCCTTTGCAGACCCCTAGAAAATGAATTACAAATGCTTTTTTGAACCAGATCTTTTCATCTAAATTCAGTGTTTGACTTCACAAATGCTCTTTTGGCTGAAGTAGTCAAATTTCTTAGTGGCAAAAAAAACCTTCCATCCTAGAGTAGTAAAGACATCAAATCACACAAGTCACGACTTAAGTTAAAGTGATTTATAAGTCCCTTTTATATGAAGGAACTACCATAGATAAGCACTTCAGTAAATATCTTGGTTTCCCAAATTCTTCCTGGTCACAAGATCTCTGGTTGAGAATACTCTGACTTTCTGTGATATCATGTCAGATTCTCGCGGAGTTCCTGGCTCTCGAATCTGACATAACATCCCGATTATTGATTGATGCTGTGTGGGCAGGGCTCTATTCAGCAGAGTTGACTCATTGCTTCTGTACAAATGGCTGTAGACACTCTCACCTCACTGCACATTTCTCCTTGCAGAGCTCTCCTTTTTTATCTGTATATATACAACAGAGAGTATATACAGTGGGTGAAATATGTATTGAACATGATACCAATTTTTAAAGTAAATATATTTGCAAAGATGCTATTGACATGAATTCCTCACCAGATGTCAATAACAAGCTATCGAATCTTCACAGGCCATTTCAAACCATAATGTCCTTGTTATATGTGATAATGAGAAATTATATGGGGAAAAAGTATTGACCACATGAAAAAGCGATGCATGTAGCCATAGAAAGTCATGTCACCAGCAGTAGTTAGAAAGGAAAATAAAAAAAAGAAATAGAAAAAAACGCTGAAATTTCCTAACTTGCAAATTTGAATAGGTGCATAGTGAACATCACATATATTATAACAAAACCAGTTGCACTCTAAGATGCTGAGGGAAGCAAAAAGAGAAAACAGTCAACACAGAAATATGAACATGCATTATTGCTTGGGAAAAACATAATAAAAAATTGAGATACTTAAGCAGAAAAGAAGGCCAATTTTATATATGCCCAGTAACCAATGTTATGATGTATCTCTCTACTGGGTCCTTACTCAATGAATACTTCTCTTGGGATCCTAAAAAGACCTTATACTATATATATATATATATATATATATATATATATATGGGTAGAAAGAGACCTACTAACAAAGAATTAATGGTTGCCTCTTTCTGACATGGGATCTTCCCCATTTTGATACCCACCCAAGATAAAGCACATGGATGGGGCTTGTATTCTCAGGCGCGGAGATCCATGGTTATTGGGCCCTCCCCTGCCTAAAAATAGCAGCCTGCAGTCACCCCAGAATTGGCATATTCATTTACCAGACTGTCCTGGTGGGTGGCAATCAGGGGAATATAAGGTGTTAATGACAGCTGTAACTTATCAAAAAAGTGACAGCTGCAATGAAGCCCCATTACAGATCCTGTAACTAAAAATAAATAAACATAAAACAGAGAAAAATCTAAAATACGCAATGAAAACACATGGACTAAAGAAGAAGAAAAGGGCACATAGGGTCTTATAAAGGAGATTGGGTAGGAATTGTGTCAAAACCACTCACCTTGTCGGGTTGTGAAAGTCACAACTACAAACACATTCGTACGGCTGCAGCAATCCGCCCGAGTGCAGAAAAAAACACGTATGCAGAAGATAATGAAAGGAAAAATTGCTCTGCCATCCTGGAGTCACAGTAATGAGGAGAATCCAAACATGTTACATCAAGGAGTTGTTATTAAACTCAACGCGTTTCGAAAGTCTGCTGCCCACTTCTTCAGGAGATACACAAACTTACATACATGTGCCAACACCGCCTTTATATGATTCTTCACATTACTGCGACTCTTGGACGGCAGAGCAATTCTTCCTCTCATTATCTTCTGCATACATGTTTTTTTTTGCTGCAAAAACACAGTAAGGATTGACATGCTGCAGATTTATTTCTGAACCAAATTTGCAAGGGAAAAAAAGCAACGTGCACAAAACTTCAGAATTCTCATTGACTTTGATGGCATAAGGATTTGCATGCAGTTTTTAAACGTGTGGATAATCAGGTAATCCAGCACCATTGAACTCAATGCCAGATTACTGGAATTCAATTGAAAAGGTTCCCCTTAGGTCACAGCTGAGGTACTGTGAGAAGTGCGCAACTGTGACTTCAGGTGAACTCACTCATATCACTCTCACAGCTGCGGATCCGTCAGTGTGTTCCTGAGGCTGCAGTGATCAGTCACATTTTCTAAGGGCATTGCGACCTCTGATGTAGCAGAATCACGTTCGTTGTTGGACGTCATGTCTTTGGATTACATCTGATCTGCAGTGGTGTTTTGAGGAGTTAATAAATTAGAGAAAGAATTTTTTTTTTCCTAATTAAAGGATTTTTCTTTGTATTTTATGTTTATTTCATTTTACTTACAGTACATGATTAGTAACCATTACTAATGTAGGGCGTCATGGGAACTGAGATTTCTTTGATAAATCACAGCTGTCCCAAAATCTTCATATTAGCTCAATTGCCACTGCACAAGTGCAATCGGGATGAGTTGGGTAAAGCGACAGGGCATGACGCATCTAATGGATGTGCCAAATCTATTATTTTTAAGCTAGGAACGGCCCAATAACTAGGGATCTCCCCAGGCTAACAATACCAACCCCCAGCTGTCTGCTTTATCTTTGTCTAGGTATCAAAATTAAGGTGGAAACCACACCCTTTTTAATTAGTCATTTATTTTTACACTCCACTTCAAGGTCCCACCCAGCAAGTGTGAGGCTACCAATCACAGATGTAAAGAGTTTGGGGGCACAGTCTGACTGCAACCAATTACAAGCGCTGTCCAGACAGGGAATATACATAAGGCTTAATGAGTGTACCCAGAAGCAGTGTGACAACTATGCGTTTCTTGGTAAGTATGATTTAACTGCTGTAATCCCATTTTGTTCCTTTTGAAGCCACGCAGCCCTTTATCCAGGTGACCAAGCCAAAACAGAAACACAGACTTCCCTGAGAAGTCCTTGTTTGACATTAGTGCACAGACACTAGTTGTTAACGACATCTGGTGAAAAATTCATGTCAATAGTAAGGTTAGAAATATATTTACTTAGTAAATTGGTGATGTGTTCCATACTTATTTCACCCTCTGTATGTACACACTGTGATCTTTATTCTGTGTAATATATACATACAAGCCCTGCTTTATTCCCTTTTTTATGTATATATATTCATACATCTCTCTTGATCCATCCATCCATCCTGAAACAGTAGATCATGATTAATCAGTGATAGGAAGCAGGTAAACCATAAATTATTCTACTGACTCCTATGAATGCAGAACCTTTTGTAATGGCCCTTTCTGGATCACTACAGATGTTCTTAAGGGAACTATCTTTAGGCAGTTAGGGCAGTTTAGGCCGAATTAGTGTAATTGATAATCCCTTTGATTTAGCAAAACATTTTGGTGTGATCAGAGGTTCCTGTCTTTTCTGCTGGTACATTTTTACTGAAACATGGAACACAAGCAATATTTCATTGGAGATTTCCTTACTCTTTTTTAATTTGCATTAGTTTATCAATGTCACTTATTGCTTTCAAAAGTAAAAAAAATATGGATTTTATTCAGTGGGAAAATATTATCGCAATGGAACTGATAAAGGCTGATACACTTTGGCATCAATTTTAGTCCCCAAAAGATGAATAGAATCTGTCAACAGATCCATCATGATCATTTTTCCTGTGCTATCTTAGCCTTACACCCTATTTCTGCTTTAGTATATGCCCCTATTCTGTCATTCAAGAGAAGGATCCAAGCAGAGCTGAAATCTGACTCACCAGAACTCTAATTAATTTTGACAGGAAGATACAAGCAAAGGTGTTTTTCAATTGTTTAATTTGTTTCTTGACTAGTTTCATTTTCACGGTGAAGGGTAGGGGGGTATTTTGTTCTGTCATAGGCATTTTGTATTTATTGTAGCCGCATTATTCTTTATCAAAGTCTTTCAAGGATATGTTGAAAATATCTGTGGACTACGCAAGTCTTTATGGCCTGATAAAATGTGTAGTCAGCTGGCTCAAGTTTTATAAAGAGAGTATGAGATCTGATTAATAACTAGGGCTTTTTGTATTACAGCAAGTAAAGTGCAAGACATTGTTGAATTCTCTTCATTTTCTTTTGTGGTTTGTGCATGAACCAATTCTTAGAGGTGTTGCCAGTTACAGGTCTTTGGAAAAGACTTTAACAGTGGCCAATGTGTCACAGTGCAGTGTAAAACTATTCATTTATATAGTGCTATTACTTCTATAGCGCTTTACATACATTTGCAACAATGCCTCCATTGGAGCTTACATTTCATACATTTACAATATACAGTTAGGGCCAGAAATATTTGGACAGTGACACAATTTTCGCGAGTTGGGCTCTGCATGCCACCACATTGGATTTGAAATGAAACCTCTACAACAGAATTCAAGTGCAGATTGTATTGTTTAATTTGAAGGGTTAAACAAAAATATCTGATAGAAAATGTAGGAATTGTACACATTTCTTTACAAACACTCCACATTTTAGGAGGTCAAAAGTAATTGGACAAATAAACATAACCCAAACAAATTATTTTTATTTTCAATATTTTGTTGCGAATCCTTTGGAGGCAATCACTGCCTTAAGTCTGGAACCCATGGACATCACCAAACGCTGGGTTTCCTCCTTCTTAATGCTTTGCCAGGCCTTTACAGCCGCAGCCTTCAGGTCTTGCTTGTTTGTGGGTCTTTCCGTCTTAAGTGTGGATTTGAGCAAGTGAAATGCATGCTCAATTGGGTTAAGATCTGGTGATCGACTTGGCCATTGCAGAATGTTCCACTTTTTTGCACTCATGAACTCCTGGGTAGCTTTGGCTGTATGCTTGGGGTCATTGTCCATCTGTACTATGAAGCGCCGTCCAATCAACTTTGCAGCATTTGGCTGAATCTGGGCTGAAAGTATATCCCGGTACACTTCAGAATTCATCCGGCTACTCTTGTCTGCTGTTATGTCATCAATAAACACAAGTGACCCAGTGCCATTGAAAGCCATGCATGCCCATGCCATCACGTTGCCTCCACCATGTTTTACAGAGGATGTGGTGTGCCTTGGATCATGTGCCGTTCCCTTTCTTCTCCAAACTTTTTTCTTCCCATCATTCTGGTACAGGTTGATCTTTGTCTCATCTGTCCATAGAATACTTTTCCAGAACTGAGCTGGCTTCTTGAGGTGTGTTTCAGCAAATTTAACTCTGGCCTGTCTATTTTTGGAATTGATGAATGGTTTGCATCTAGATGTGAACCCTTTGTATTTACTGTCATGGAGTCTTCTCTTTACTGTTGACTTAGAGACAGATACACCTACTTCACTGAGAGTGTTCTGGACTTCAGTTGATGTTGTGAACGGGTTCTTCTTCACCAAATAAAGTATGCGGCGATCATCCACCACTGTTGTCATCTGTGGATGCCCAGGCCTTTTTGAGTTCCCAAGCTCACCAGTCAATTCCTTTTTTCTCAGAATGTACCCAACTGTTGATTTTGCTACTCCAAGCATGTCTGCTATCTCTCTGATGGATTTTTTCTTTTTTTTCAGCCTCAGGATGTTCTGCTTCACCTCAATTGAGAGTTCCTTTGACCGCATGTTGTCTGGTCACAGCAACAGCTTCCAAATGCAAAACCACACACCTGGAATCCACCCCTGACCTTTTAACTACTTTATTGATTACAGGTTAACGAGGGAGACGCCTTCAGAGTTAATTGCAGCCCGTAGAGTCCATTGTCCAATTACTTTTGGTCCCTTGAAAAAGAGGAGGCTATGCATTACAGAGCTATAATTCCTAAACCCTTTCTCCGATTTGGATGTCGAAACTCTCATATTGCAGCTGGGAGTGTGCACTTTCAGCCCATATTATATATATAATTGTATTTCTGAACATGTTTTTGTAAACAGCTAAAATAACAAAACTTGTGTCACTGTCCAAATATTTCTGGCCCTAACTGTAGACGTTTGGCAAGTGCACAACTGTGCTATATGTATAATTTATATTAAAAAGTTGTCCTTGCATTGCTGCAGGGCCCGTTAGCCTTATTCAGCATTCCAGATGAATTGGTGGTGAATAGTGACCATCACCTGAATAAACTTATTTCTTTTCATCATTATGTCTCCTACAAAGATGTCACGCTTCAATAATCACTGCATCTAACCGCAACCCAGTTGTTATACCATGTGGCCTGGGGATTTGGATTTGTTATGACAGACAGTGATGCTTGTTTTGCATCCCAGCTACCACATAGATGGGTTAATTAGGAGCTAGGCAAGACAACAAGATTGAGCAAACATTAAAATCTGGTATCAAAAATGCATGTAGAAAGAAAACCGGGCACTGACCTTATGTTGCTGCGAATGAAATTGTGGCATAGAACCAGGTCCAGCGTTGCTCAGCTGTAGAACATAGTAATTTTTATCCATAAAGAAAGAAGGAGGTGGCACTCATTGGACCAGTGAAGACAGGTTTCTTTATTCCAGTCGCTGTATTACATCAGTGGAGGGTGCGGGGAGGGAAGTGCCGGGATGACGGAGCCAGTTTCGAGTAGTGCTTACTCTTCAACAGATCCTGACAGGATTCAGACCCAAGCAATCACTACCAAATTTTAATCCATAAAGAAAGAAGGAGGCGGCACTCATTGGACCTGTGAAGACAGGTTTCTTTATTCCAGTTGCGGTATTACATCAGTGGAGGGTGCGGGGAGGGAGGTGCCGGGATGACGGAGCCCGTTTCGAGTAGTGCTTACTCTTCAACAGATCCTGTGTACACAGGATCTGTTGAAGAGTAAGCACTACTCCAAACAGGCTCCGTCATCCCGGCACCTCCCTCCCCGCACCCTCCACTGATGTAATACCGCAACTGGAATAAAGAAACCTGTCTTCACCAGTCCAATGAGTGCCGCCTCCTTCTTTCTTTATGGATTAAAATCTGGTAGTGATTGCTTAGGTCTGAATCCTGTCAATAGAAGAGGCGAGCCCCTTTCAAAGGAAATGAATCCGGGGGGACAGTGTTTATCCGATCCACACTGCTCATAAGATGAAAGGGTCCCAAATGTCAGTTAATGATGGCTTTACTCTAAAGTGTTTTAGAGCAATATACCCACTCTTTCCTCAGAGAACCAACATAGGAAGTAATGGGGATATTTCTCTGAAACACGTCAGAATAAAGCCATCATTACCTGACATTTGTGATCCTTTCATCATATGAGCAGCGCAGATCGGATAAACACTGTCCCCCTTGAATTTGTTTTCTGTTGACATTGTGTATATGTGGAGTGTGGATCCTGCAGCAATCATACCATATGCTTACACTCGTTGTGGGTCACACAACCGTTCCAGGCGGTCAGATACATCTATTTCTACACAAAAGTGTTTGAAAGATAAGACCCTATTGCATTTTCTTTCCTTTCTATACTTGCTTTAGGCAAAGGAAACACACAAAGACATGGAGCACAGTCATTGTCTCACTGCCATCTTAGCAGTGCAATACAATGCAGGTACACTGTCTGCTACTACAGTTGCACTTGCTTCCATGATGACATTACGCAGTAGTTTGGAGATGGATCTTCTTCAAGGCATGCCTGATCTGGAGGAGGGCATGTTCCTAACCACCCCAGGGGCAGAGAGGGGGTCAGCAGAATCAGACCTGGAGCCGGCATGAACAGGACATGGACACATATGTCACCTGGAGCTCCACCGCACTACCAACTTTGGGCCTAATCTGCAATGACATGTAGATCCAAACCTAGGCTCCAATGCCAGCCGGGAACCCGAGAAACTCACAGCATTCAAGAGGTGACACATTCCCTATGCCATCTGGGACTAGGAGCATGAGATATCAACCTGCACTTGATCTTGCAGCATGTCTGGCTGGATTCCACCTACATCAGGTGATGCAGCTACTGGATCCCATTCCCCAATACCACCAGAACCAGGAGTATGAGGAGGAGGCTGAGGAGGTGGTAGAAAAGGCAGAAGGCCCTGTTTCCCAGCCTGGTTTAGCACCCCCCCAAGAGGTCTTTGACTGGGATAATTCCATGTGCGGACCCCTACCGCTTCCAAGCAACTATCCGGCAAGTCATGAACCACCCATCCTGTGTATTTTATTGAGGACATTCGGCTCACAGATGCCATTGTCTGGGACTCGATGCATGGGCCTAAGGTAAATGACTTCTACGACCAGATTACTCGAGGTAAGGTGGTGGCATTCTTGCAGGATAAAGGGTTTGGTTTCATAGTGGAACAAGGTAACGGACATCTACGTCAATCAGTCCATCTTGCTGTGTGACAATCTTCCCCAAAGACTATGCACCATCTTTGTTAGAGAGGAGGTCCCTTTCATGACAGAGTGGGGCAGCAAGTGCTGGTTCACGGTTGGCGTAAGTCAGGTTGGCACTACTTCTGACTTTGGAAAGTGGTAGGGGGAGGCAGAAGTTTACTCTCCTGCTGAGCCACAGCATGCTCGGTCTCTGTCCAAATTCTGATGGTTCTTTATCTCTACTTTTCTTCTTTTGGTTTGCAGTTAGTCAGGTGTCCTCCCTTGCTTATTTTGTCTGTGTCCTATCATATCCAAGGTGGGACTATTTATACTCTCCTTTCACCAGCCTTCTTCACTGGCTATATTTCTATGTGGATTTCTGCTAATGGGTTCAAGCCCTAAAGCTAATGGATTTTGTATGTTAGTCAGAGACCAGTATTGTATTTGCCCTATGTATTTCTCATTTGCATTCCCTACACCTTTCTTCTGTTTTCTTCTAGATTTGTAGATGGCTACGTTGTGGTGACACTGCTGAACCCTGAGCCTTCAGAAAGCTTAAATGTCTTTGGAAATTGATGGGGGCTGCATATTCACCAACAGAACCAATTTTACTCTGTTGTTCAAATCCATGCAGATTAGCAACAGTGCCAAAGATAGTAAACTTCCTGATTATGTTGTCCTCAGACAATTCTCTTCTCTTTCCGTTGTCTGTGCTTAGTGTGGCACACACATACATACAATGCAAATATTGAGTCAACGTCTACCCTTTTTATCTGGGTACAGTTGTAATTTTTATTTTGCTCACACCTGTTACTTACCATAGATGACTTTAAATAAATGTCACATGCTTTGAAACAAAGTTGTTTACCCACAATTTTGGAAAGGTGCCGACAGCTTTTTCCAGCCCATTTTTGGAGTTTTGTGTGAAATTATGTCTAGGGTTTTTTCTTGTGTTGTTCCAAGACACACAAAGGAAATAAACATTTGTATTACATATCGTACAATAGCAATAATTTTCTGGAACAATTTCAAGGGTGCCATCACTTTTGGCTATAACTGTACACATTTTGTCCAGTGGCTCATTACTGTCTGTGTTCACCTCTTGGTAACTCACATAGGTAGAAAAAACAGACAAAAACAATAATAAAACATTGTAACAAAAGGAACATTTATGTTATAATGCAAGACTCAGCATGATATAATTATAAAACGCCATGTGTTGGTTGTTTTTATGTCACTTTTACCTTCTATAACTATTCTTTTTAGAGAATTGAGCACAGGCTCTATCCCAATTGAATGTTATGTCAATAATAATCCACAATCTGGTAAGTCTTTGCAAAGAACACACATTTAGGGACAGGTCTTTCTCCTCAGGGGAAATAAACAATTCAATAAACTACTGATAAAACCACCCAATGTATATATCATCCATGTCACATACATCAATGTCGCATCAGAACCATCAGCATGGTGCACTAAGTGATGAGGCCATTTTGCTCAAAGACTAGTTTGTTAGTTATCAGATCAACCTGTCAAGTTAAATATTTTTAAAAATGTTTCAGTCAACGTGAAAAATAAGTCAAAGCCCTGTGACCTGTACAGATAGCAGCTACGGTTAGTGAGATAGGAAGAATTCTTATTTGCAACCATGACACAAAAACAAGTAATATTAATCTGCATTACTATTATTAATGAGCGTTTGCCAGCAACCGACCAAGCTAAAAGACAGAAGAAATAAATTAGTTGCCAGAATTCCGCTCGAGGACAGCGCAGTTATAACGGATAAGCCAGCAGTATGAAAAACAGGTTGCTGGGATTTTTTTTCATGGTGGAAAGCTTCATCCACTATTTCCTGAACGTTTGCTGTTTATCATTGAAAAGCTCATAAAAGATGATTTTTTTTTGTAAAGCAAGCAAGAAAATATAGATCTGCTAGATATAGATAAATACATCTTAAAACAGTACAGTTGAAGGCTTATCGATTCCAGGAATGACTTACAGACTGGCCGTACCAGGCGCAGCAACGTTTGCCAATTGTTATCAAATGTGGTGTAATCTAAGTGTATATAAAAAAAAAAGTCCCAGTGCAAGCAGCAGACGAAGCAGATATGCTTTCATCGGTTTGCATTTGTGCATTAAAGCTTATCAATTATTTCTAGCTGCTTGTCATCTTCTTCTGATAATAGAGGCCTGGTCAAGAATAATAATTACTACTTCACCTTTTAGCTCGGATTCAGCCACTATTCCTGGTGCAGTATTACCCAAAGCATCTCCTCTCTCCCTGTACACAGGACCAAAAGTGCAGGCACATCATTTATTGATAAGACAAAAAGAATGTAATGAAATTATCAATGTTCTTGAATTAATTATGAACATGATTAAGAAAGCTAAAATCTCAGGAGCCAGGATCTCATTACCCATTCAGTCTTAGGGATTGCTTTCATTCAGCAAGGCAAAAAGGCTTTGAGCAGCCCCACAATTGCTTTTCTCTCATTTATTTGTACTGGTCTGAGGGTTTGCTTGTTTTCTTTTTGTTCTTTTTCTGACACGTTTTCTTAGATTTACTGTATAACATGGTGTTTTTTCCATGCTTGTATGGTGTACGAAAGAGCCCATGGGGCCTAGCTGTACACATGTCTACAAGCTGCCAGGCTGCTTCTTTTCTATGTACTTTCCTGATTCTCATCCACCGGACCTTCAAACTGTACTTCAAAGGTAAGACTGAGAATCTTGCAAAACTTCTTTCAGATTTATGTCTTCAGCTGCTCAAGTGCTGCTTCCCTGGCACCCGGTTAACGGGGTTAATGACATCATTATCACTCTGTGCATGGAGTGGAGCTGAAGTCTGCAGTACAGGACAGGTCCTTCTTTTGTTTCATTAAGTGGATTTCTCAGACATTTGACGAATACAAAAAAATTTTAATAATTTGCTTTAGTAATTCCACCACTGATTTTATTTCATCGCCAGCTCACGTGTGGAGTTTTTTTTTCCAATGTGCATATGTAGACTGCTAATGTTTCTCCCTGCAATAAGATTCCTTTTTTAATTTTGATTTTGCCTATGCTTTTATTCCTTTTTGTTCCCTTGACTCCGCTGAGAATACTGCACATGGGGTGCCGAAATTTCTGCTATATTGTGTGATTATTTGCATAAAATAGTGTCTTTCATTATGCTTTCAGGGCCTCACTAAATTACTTTTTTAATATCTGGTCAAAGATGAATGTTTATGATACGTTCAGCTAATAATGAGAAGAAAAAAATCATTATGATTCCTAGCCCATCCTGTTTTACTTAACTGAGCCAGTTCATAGGAATCTTGGAAGCCATGCCATACAAATATTCAATAATGCTGCAATAATCTGCCTGTATCTGTGAATGGTCTAAGGTGGGAAATAGAAACTAGATTTACAGGCTTAGATGAGAGTGAAATGTGTATAGAAACCACTATAAAGAGATATCAAAGTGTCAATAAGGATTCGTCTCTAAAGAAAACATTGCCCAATGGGATAATCCCGTAGGACCGTGCTTCTCATTTACCCAATTTTTTTTTTTACAATGTGACGTTCATGGCTTAAGATGACACATTATAAAATATTACAAAGAAAGGGGGGGGGGGACTTTTTAATTGTCTTAATTTTATTCTGCTGTACTTTCAGGCCTGAGTGTACTTTAATTAATGACCCTGAAGGCAGTAGGATTTTTTTTCTCAGCCTAGTGGGACCAACTACCATGTATTGCTCAATATTGAAGGCGTTTAAGCAGTGCCTTATTTTATGCATGCTTAACCATGTATGTAGAACATATCTTGGGGCTGTTTCTCTGTCATATGATCAGTGCTATAATAACATGTCGCATGTACAATGGATTAATTAATTCATGATGGAATAAATTAATACTAATATTATTATTGTTGCAGTACATGCTAGTTAGTAGCAATGCAGATATTATGCCGTGTTTCTATTTTGTGTTTTGTTTTCTATTTTTGTTTCTAATAGATATGCATATTAGGATGATATTAGGATTTATTTACATTGTGTATTGTATTTTTATTATTATTTTAGAATACATTTTGAATATTCTAGAATGTTACCATGTGTCTAACCATTAAGAAAGTGCTAAAGTTTCCTGTGCAGTTTGGTTGGCGAATAGAGCCGTGTGTGACTGCAGGCACTTCTCATTGGCCAGTTTGGGGGTATTTACGCCATCCCTTTTTTTTTCCTTGTTTAGCGTAAACAGTTTGTTGCATGTCATGTTTGATCTCATTGAACTAGTTGTACGACTTTCTATTGGATGTCTTTAGGACAGTGGCGTAATACTAAATTAAACATTACAATACCCATAGAACTACAGAATCTGATTAATAATACATAAATATTGCCTCTATGGACATAATGAGGATCAATCATATACTGTACTGGATCTTTGAATTGTAACATATGCCTTGTGCCATGCCAGCAGGATTATGTGTATGGCTCGTAAGTACTCTTACAAAATACACTTTAATACTAATACTTTTTCTATGATTACACTTAATTTTTTTTTGTAGATATGGATCCATTTAAAATATAACTAAACCACATTGTCTTCAGTTACAAATATATATAGAAATTATATACAGTATAAATGGAGAAGCACACAAGCAATGTGATTATAAACTGACTTTACATGGCAGCATGTGTACAGTATATCTTCCTACATTTACTTATCATACAGTAATACGACATCTACGCACAACATTAATGTAATATTAATTCATAAAATCTAAATATTAAATGTTCTGTTGACACAGACATTAATGCTTAAACTAAGCTTCATATTTTCTTTAAATTGGCTTTCTACCTTCAAATCCATGTTAAGTAATCGAAATACATGTTTAGTGCTCACAGCAAGAACACACACAGATTAAACAGTGCTTGCAAAGTTGCCGACAAGGGCAGAAAAGCCTTTAAACTGTGTGTCGGAAGGGGTTAAGTCAAATTGGTTACTTTAGATTGATTGAAATCAGTAATGGATATTCTCATAAAGCTTCTGTTACAAGATATTACACAGCTATCTCTGTCCAATGAGGCCAGAGATGAGAACTGCTTACCACAGAGGATGTTCCTAAAGGACAGATATTGTTTCCTGGACCTCAGGGAGTAAAAAGCCATAGTGCTGGATCAGGAACTTTTACTAACAGCAAGTAAATTCAGGCCTTATCGAGTTACAGCATTCATGTTTTATTATTCTCATTAGAGATTTAAGGACTAATTCTAGTTGTTAGCGCTTAACAGTTTAATGTTTTCCATGGATAAGAATTAAGGTTCTTCTGGGGGATTATTTTATTTTCTAAAGCTTGCAGAATATACTGCCCTAATATACCGGCGTGTAATTGATTACTCATTTCATATTATTTTAGGCTAGAATAGTAAAGCATTTAACCGCAGCTTAAATATTTTAAACTCAATCATTGTAATGTAATGGAAGGGTTTAATTATGTGACATTTCATGGTTCATGTTCTGAAAAATTGCTCTGCTGATGGCTCAGTTACATATACTCCTTTATTTTATGAACATCGATAGCAATCTAGGAAAACATTTGTTTTTGGCTACAAGTAGATGGGAATTTACAGGCATCTCACACTACACAAAATTGGTATATATCCCCCAGAGACATGATGGTTCCCACCTTCAATGCATTAAATTAATTCCCAGCCTCTGATACACCAGAACTATGATGTTACATAACAATACATAAAGAATGTTTTGAAAACTATATATATATATATATAAATATATATATATAATATATATTATGCGTGTGTTTTTCAATTCCTAAAGCACAATTAATAACCCCTGATAACATTTAAAAAATATTTATTCTACATAGCTGTATGACTAGTACATACACTACATGCACATAAGATATAGCGATTATCTAATGTGTATATACACAAACCTTCATTTAACACTAAATGCCCTTGATTTTGTCATTTTATTTTCATTTTGCCCCGCTTTTGTTTCTTGTGTAAAGTGCAGTGAAACCCTAGAAGTAACTAATGCCAAGCAGAAAGCCGCTGTAGAATAGAAATGTCTATTTTACAGAACATCTGCCTTCCGAGCACACATACTATACATCAGTCATTGACATTTTCTGTTTCCTCTAGTCCTTCTGCACATGTTGAAATATTAAGTTTCATCTACATTACTTAACATCTTGGTGCTCAAACCCATCACATAGCTCTATTTCCATTTTTATTTTTGCCAAATAGACCACTCCGGTAGAATGTCTGTGTGTAGTTCTGGAAAGTTACATAAAACATTAGTATTCTGCACTTCTAAAGAACATGATCCTAATTACGAAGCAGACAAATACAGAGTTTACTCAATTATATGATCGAGTTTAAAGCTCCCCAATATAGAAAATAAATTTATTATGAAGAGGTCCCAATAGAAATCTTGGAATGCCTGCATGTAGCTGTACTGTGCCCAAAATGCTGTTCAATAGGCTTTCCAAGGCACCCAGGTAACAGCTGGTGCAGGCCATGTGCCAGACTTGACAGCCCATATGCTCTCTTTAGTGCTGTAATTATCTCGACACAAAACTCTGATAACCCTGTCTACTGGGTCCAGTTTTACTAGGTTGAATTGACTCTGTGGCTTAGTTAGTAAGTTCCTCTGGCATTGTAAGAACTTCATCAAGAGTTCGAATATTGCGTCAGGATTCAAAAACCAATATGTCTGTGAGTTCCAGGACAGGTGTCTTATTAACCCAGCGAGAACTGGGAGTTTAACTCCTGCAAATAGCTTTCGCATAAAGAACGAGCTCCATTGTATATACACTGGGTAGTATAATATAATCTACATAGAATGTTACTAAATAAATACATTGCATTAGTTATCCTGCAGTAGTCCTAATTTACAGCATTCATTACAGTATAGAGCTGATCAAATGGTGAGTGTCACACTATTGAATCCCCCCAGTTATATTCTATGGGACAATGTTTAAATGTTGCTGCCTCTATAGAGGAAGTCAATTGAGTTGCCCAATTGAAAAAATGAAGTTTGGATTTGTTACTAGTGTAAATATCTAGAACTTACCAGTAAAAATTAGCAAATCTATTTTAGGGGAACTGAATTCTCCTGAAAGTTTACAAAAAATTGTATTCTCCAAAATACAGTTTTTTTTAATTCAATCCATATGAATTCAACAAAATTCCATTTTGCTGAACAATAGAATAATACTCAAGCTCACCACTCACCTAACCCAACATCCCACCAACAGTCTGGAGCTCAGCACCTCTTCTTCTCCCCTCATACACATTCTCTTCACTCAATGGTAGGTCTTCCAGCACGACAAGGCCTCAGACAGTTGGCTTCCGAAATGGTGAAACAAGTGGGTGATGAGATTGTTAGTATTTTTTTGTTAAGAGTATACATCTATTATACTATGGGGTCTGAAGAGACTCCTGAACTTAAAAAGGAAACTTCAATTCACAGAGAATAACATGCTGCAGATCAAATTTCCCTGTAAATTCTAAACAGTTGGCAAACATGAATCATGGCAGAATTGATCATCTCTACTTACTAATATATCTGTATTATCAAAAGTATCTCAAACTCATCATTTCAGCCTTGGTACTGTCAGCTCTACTTTATGTCTTAAACAGGATACAGAAGAGCTCTGTGTGTAACAGGGCCTGTTTGTCTAGTTGTTTTAGTAACTTTCAGTAACTGTGTCGACATATTTCTCTGTCATCAACAATGGCACAGTGCATAACCCATTTTAAGCTGTGGTTAGTTCCCATTGAAATTAGTGGGATTTCTGTGACATGGTAGCACTAGGTTTTTCAGTAAGTCGACATTCACTAAGATGGTTAGGATCCTAAAATGGAGAACCAAATCTATTGACATAGAATTATCTCTCTAAAGGTACCGTCACATGGGGTGATGTTGCCTGCAACATTGCTGAAAAGTCCCTGGTTCAGCGATGTTGCAGCGACATCGCAGGTGCGTTGTGCCATGTAACAGCACAATGCAACTGCGATAAATCGCTAGATCGCAGTTGACAAAATGTTGGCAAACCTGACATGTTGCTCCAGCGATCTGCAAACATTCCTCCGTGTGACATGGCGATAGCGATGTTGCTAGCGATTTCGCCTATTAACAACGCCAATTAACAACATTGATGCGAATCGCTTGCTGGGTTATGTGAGCAATAGCTGCTGCAACATCGCAGCGGTGTCACTAACAACATCTCCCCATGTGACACCTAAGGCAGCGATGACGGAAGCGAGCGCGCACCTACGGAATCGCTTCTGACATCGCTGCAACTTTGTACCGTGTGACGGTACCTTTAGACTGGAGTTACACTACCTTAGGACTGATGCGAGTCTTGCATCGCACTGCCCAGGCTAGCCGCAGCTCTCCTGACCTGAGCATGTCGACTTCATGTATTTCTATGCAGCCGACATGCTAAAGTCAGAAGAGCCTTCGGCCAGTTCGGGCAGTGCGATGCAATCTTCGCATGAGTCATATGGTAGTGTGACTCCAGCCTAAAATAGTATTTTAAATTGAATGTAATAAACCAAGCAACATCTATAACATTTTTTTCTGAGTTTATCTTGGTGATTTGCATTCTAGGAAGTGTCAATTTCCTATGAGTCTTTGTGAAGCAAAATAATGAAATCCAATTTAGTGGTTGCACATGAATAAGACAAAATGGTCTATTGTAACCGCACCTTTTATTCTCTATTGGAAGCATCTTGCTTCTGAAAAAAACTGACTTTTTCCTTTTGCTATACATTGCTCCCTCTTTGGACACTTCACAGAATAAGGTTACATTTATACTTCTATGTGTTACCATCCCAGAGAAATGGACCAATCTTCTTTTTTCAGGTGTTATCATATTTGCTTCCTAGTTCCATCAATTTTTTTCTCATACCATTTTTTTTGTTTCACTGGAGCAGGTAGACTTTCTGAATTTTTTTTCTTCATTGACTCTTAACAAAGTTAAAAATAGATGAAACTAAGATATAACTCTGAAGTATGAAGTCTGTGTTCCTAGTTTCATCTGTGTCCCATGGATCCCGATAGGTTTTAATAGCTGAATATGATCAACAAATCTGATGAGAATAAGACATGTTCTGAGTTTTACAGACCAAAGACAAGAATCTAGTTGTAAGGGTGGGGTCATAGGAGCGTCTGAAAAAAATTCTGATTTTCATCCAGAAAACTCAGAAGATTTTCATTTGTATTGCCATTCTTATGTTTTTTTGTGTTCGTGTGACATCCGTATAGGATCCATCTTTATACATCAACATTTTAAAATGTCCATGATTCATGATCAGTTTCCTTTGCCAAGCATTCATAAAAATCACATGCAATATGGATGATCCGTATACGATCTGATTTTTTTTTGGTGCATCAATGGAATCTCATTCAATATATATAGAAGAGAATAGTGCATGATGGTATTTCTTCTCATGAACACTTGGTCAATATGTAACATTGTCATCTGTTCAACCCTATTGATTTACATTGGTCAGATTGCTATGCGACTTTTCCTTACACATCCATATTATACACTCATCTAAATGACCCCAAAGCATGACTTGCATATTGTCAGTTTAAGTAATAACCATGTTTCATTGCAGTTAGGCAACATTCACATATTCTGATCTCTTGGTTTTGGTGCAACTCTCTCAGATCAGCTGTATCAGGTAACTAGTCTTTCCTAACTGTTGGAAAGCCTTGACATAATTATCTAATATGTAAATTAAGGGTAATGATGTACTGGTAGGCTAAATGTAATAGAGGCTATTTGTCAACTATGGTGAGTGTATAAACATCCTTGGAGAGCAACCTTAACAGGCCAGAGATTGGACATAGGAACTGAATGTCTTATTCAACTGGCTTACAGCATAATGTGAAATACTGCAAGGTTATATTAAGTGTATGTGCTCATTTGTATAGTCAGGAGCAGCGATATGTATGTGCATAGCTCTCTAGGCTCCATAAGAGAATGTTAGCCATTAGTCGAAGTATTAAATTGAAGAATCAGGTGACAGTTGTATTTGGCCAAGTAAGGGCCCTTTCACATCAGCGGTATTTTCAAATTGCTGCAGATACAGTGAAAAAACCGCATCTGCCGCGATTACCGCATAACCGCGACACTTGCGGCACACTTGCGGCAAGCCCCATGCAATGTCTATGGGGCTTGCAGCGTTTTTTTTTCGCGGCCGCACCTGCCGCAAGTGCCGAAACTGCACTTGCCGC
Organism: Allobates femoralis; assembly: GCA_033576535.1. NCBI lineage: Eukaryota > Metazoa > Chordata > Amphibia > Anura > Aromobatidae > Allobates > Allobates femoralis. The sequence goes on along the minus strand of JARQOC010000002.1, from coordinate 557,038,107 downwards.
ACCTGCCGCACCCTTACCGCAAGCCCCATAGACATTGCATGGGGCTTGCCGCAAGTGTGCCGCAAGTGTCGCGGTTATGCGGTAATCGCGGCAGATGCGGTTTTTTCACCGCATCTGCCGCGATTTGAAAATACCGCTGATGTGAAAGGGCCCTAAGTTACAGTAGTAAAAAAACTTCATTAACTGTGATGAAATAACAAAATTTTTTTAAATACATCTAATGTATACATACTGAGGTTGTATTATAATAATCGAAGAGAACTATCTTTAATCCTGTTAAGATTATCCCTTGCTATTTTTAAAAAAAATTTTCATGGCCTTTGACTTGACCTTGAACCATGGAAACTTGATGGATGAACGATCTTGGGCAAGCCTATATAGGTCCACCAGCACCTTTTCCACCATTTTCTTGATAGTATCAAGACATTGGGTTGCTGGTCTTTCTCTTTGCATTGTTCTTACCATTCTTTCAACCATAATGTACTTCTCCGGTGATTGCTCTCTTCATATGATATGTGAAAAGTAGGCAAGTCATAACTTTGTGATCCTTGCTTCAAGTGACATGTCTTGTTTGATTTGTTCCAAAATTGGATTTGTTTGCTCCTCTTGCCATCCATGGAATTATTATTATTATTATTATTAATAAGTATTTATATAGCGCTATAAGGATACATAGCGCTTTACAATTTAGAGGGTTGACATAGACAAGTGGTCGAAGACGACGACCACAAATGGTGACAAACGATGACAGATCACAAATAGTAGTACAGGTACAATGGGGCCGGGGATCCTGTCCGCGAGGGCTCACAGTCTAATTGATAGCATCCTTCTCCAGCCCCAGATTTTAAAACCGTCAATTCTATTTTTGTCTCGTGTCTTTATTTTCCAGGTTTTGCATCCAAATTTACTACGGAGACCGAATATGTATCTGCTGTGTCTTTGTTGCCATTGAAACAGTCCTTGATTTGGAGACCTTGTCCAGTGAATTCATTGTTGATTTTGTTGAGTCTCCAACAACATAAATCACTGAACAGGCAAAATATAGGCATACATTGGCATAGGTTGGTCATTGACTTCCATTGTAAAAAATTAATATTGAGCAGTCTACGCTTTTATATGCAGCAAAGTAATACATGAGGAGACCTTCACATATATGGCTTATTAAAGCTTTAACCCAGATTATCTGTATTGTGTATGAGCCAGCTCAATTTTGCTTACACTTGGTGACTGTGAAATGTATCACCATGATATGTAGTGGTCATATTGGATGTGTTTTCTCATTGTTGAATTAACATCAACTGTGAAGCATAACCCTCTGACATTGGAGTGCCGTGGTATAACACCTTAGTGACCTCCAATACATCGTTTTACTGACCTTATTTATAAGTGAATAGCATTCCCTGGTGATTGAAAATGCAGCAACTGTTAGATGTACACTATAGCTGTCACACTGCTCAGTCAGCCATGATCAGTGTTGGCACTAACCATGGTTGGGTAAGCCTTTAAATCAGAGATCTCCAACACCAGGTCAGGTTTTCAGGATTTCCTTAGTATTGCACTAGTGATAATTGACTCACCTGCACTAGTTATGATTTCAGTACTAAGTAAATCCTGAAAACATGACTTGTTTGTGGCCCTCGAGGCCTGGAGTTGGAGATCTCTGCTTGATACTGCTGCCAATAATGACAACAGCATCTAGATGGTTAAGAGGGTGTGGGGGCTTCCTCTTTAACTTTGATCAGCGCTTGAAATCATGATTAAGTGGTTCTGATAGTTGTCATGGCATTTCACAGTTAATTATCTGTTTTAGGCTGGTTTCACACTGCAGTTTTTTCCCTGATCAGGTTCGATCAGGTTTTGTGTGCCAAAACCAGGAGTGTCTCCAAAACGCAGAACAAGTGTCAATCTTTCTTTTATAGTTTTTCTCTGCAAGTTCTTCTCCTGGTTCCTCTCCTGCGTTTGACACACAAACTGATCGAACCTGATCAGGGAAAAACCTGCAGTGTGAAACCAGCCTTAGACACACCATCAGCAGATTTGGCTTCCAGTACCATCTCTATGCCGACGACACACAATTATACACTTCAGCCCCTGACCTTACCACTGCGGTTTTAAAGAACACCAATGACTGTCTAGACGCAGTTTCCAACATCATGTCTGCTCTCTATTTGAAACTCAACCTTTCCAAAACTAAACTTCTTTTGCTCCCACCCTCCACTAACCTCCCTAAATCTGACATATCTCTCTCAGTGTGCGGCACCACGATAACACCTAAGTAGCAGGCTTGCTGTCTGGGTGTTATGTTTGGCACCGATCTCTCCTTCACCTCCCATACACTATTTCTCGTCCGCTCTTGTCGCTTACACCTGAAGAACATCTCTAGAGTCCGCCCCTTTCTCACCATGGAAACAACAAAAACCCTCACCGTGGCCATAATCCACTCCCACCTTGTCCTCAATTCTCTATTAATTAGCCTCCCCCTCTCTGAACTTTCCACTCTCCAGTCCATCCTTAATGCAGCAGCCAAGATCACCCATCTGGCCAATCGTTACTCAGATGCCTCTGCCCTGTGCCAGTCATTGCACTGGCTGCCCGTACACTACAGGATCAAATTCAAATTGCTTATTCTCACCCACAAAGCTCTTCACAGTGCAGCACCTCACTATATCTCCTCCCTCATCTCTGTCTATCACCCCATTCTCTATGTTCTACAAATGACCTTCGACTAACATCTGCACTAATACGATCCTCCCACTTCCAGCTCCAAGATTTCTCCCGAGCTGCACCAATTCTCTGGAATGCTCTACCCCAAAAATCATGACCATCCACAACTTGCATGGCTTCAGACTCTACCTAAAAACACATCTTTTCAAGGTGGCCTATCATGCTCCCTAACAAAATTCCTTTGTACTGTATATAGCCCATTTACTATCTCTCTCGACATAACTATTCTTTAAACTCCACCAAACCCAAAAGGTCTATACAGATTGTCTGGTGACCATTCATGTAACTTTATTTCTAACCCCCATTTCCTCAAGATGCCTGGACCATCAGTGTAATAAGCCCCTGTACTTTGTGTAACCACTATCCCATTGTAGATTGTAACCTCTTTTGAGCAGGGTCACCTTTATTTTGGCTTTATTTATTGTATTGTATTTTTTACATTAATTCTATGCTTATTGTATTGCATCCATTTATTGCACGGTATTGTTTCTCTACTGGAATTTCTTACTGTATTATATTATGTATTTTTCGTTTATGAACCACTGTATTGTAAAGCTCTGCGGAATATGTTGGCCCTATATAAATAAAGATTTATTATTATTATTATTATTAGAGCAACATATAGGTGATCAAAATATCATTTTTCTTTCTTGTCATGTCTCTTTGCTTTAATTCTTCAAATTCAACTGAACGATTAATAACCTACCTAACAGCAGTGTTGAATATATGAAGGGACACTGTTTTTTAAATGGTATCACTTTTGGGGGTTGCCCAATATAAACGTCTCCGAAAATCACCTTAAAACTAAAAAAACAGGTCTTTTAAATTTCCTTCACAAAAATGAATAATCGTTGCTACATTTATAAACATTTCAACATTTTAACAACATAGAAAAAAAAGTTTTACAAATGGTGATGATGTAAATCAGAAATGAGTTATATGTTTTTTATTAATTTGTTTTTGTGTGGTGCGACTATCAGGATCAGAGAGATAGTCAATCAACGTTTGAAAAGGTTTGAATAAATATTTTAATAAATAAATTCAAAACATATTAACCTAAATTTACCATAAACATAAAGTATCATATGTCACGAAAAAGCAATCTCAAAACACTGAGATATGTTGAAGCCTTCCACAGGTTGTGTATAAAGTAATACATTTCAGATTTGAAAAACTTGGCCTGGTTACTGAGGGGATATTTGTACAGTTTTTATTGTCAGATGAAGATCAATGAACACAGTTTATCACCTATTCTGTGACCAAACATCTGGTGGAGACAAAAAAATACATATTTCCGTTATAATAACAAAATGCATTTATCATCTATTCCCAGTTTAGGTAAAAAAAAGAAGTTTGAATGAAGTTGAGGGATGGGTAACTCCAAGTCTTGAAGGCCGCCAACAGGTCATGTTTTCAAGATTTCCTTAGTATTTCACAAGGGTTGGAATCATCACCAGTGCAGGTGATTATATTATCACCTATGCAATACTAAAGCGATCCTGAAAACATGACCTTGAGGTCCAGAGTTCCCCACCCCTGTGCTATGCCAGCTAGGCACTGCCATTTCATTCATGGTATGCTGTAGCTTTGAAAACAGTAGAGCACAGCTTGTTCATTTGTGATACATGGATTTCATGGGATTACTACTGTCACTCTATGTCCATGACCCCCTACGCCAGTCTGTGAAGTTCCATATAAATGACAAACCACTTCACCTAATCACTGGCCAGTCACATTGGTCACATATGGTACTGACTGATGTTGATCTGTGGCCAGTCATTAGCTGAAATGGTCAAAAGTTTGGTATTTCACAGCTTTAGGGAATGTAAACACAGGAAAATATATTATTGTCCAAAGGCGTTGGTGTTGTGGGGACTGAAAAGTGATTTTTTTTGTATCAAGTATAACAAATGCAACTTTTTTTTAATGAAGCCTCGAAAACAGTTATTTCTCTCCTATCCCCTCCAACCTAGTTGTAGTAGATCAAGGTTACATGTAACCCTATATATAAATAAAGACTCCAGTAGACTGAGTAGTATGTACCAGAGGCGCCATTGGACAGGCCAGATTATTAGATTTCTCTATAGATGCTAGGGTGTCATGATCTAAGGCATTATGAAACTTGAGGTAGGTAAAATTTTGACCAGTTAAAGTAAATTTTCATTTTTGCCTGAAGTCCCCAATTAAAAATGTATGATTTATTTTCTCCAGAAAGTTCTACAATAAGCATGAAAGTAAAGCCTGTGGTACCTTGTAAATTAGATGACATCTATTAGGCTGCATGTGTATTTCTTATCCTTGCCTGATGTTACATAGCATACGTAAGTCCAACTCAAAGTTTAGTAAAAACAAAACAAAAAAAAAAACACGGCAGACCAGAAATAGGAACTTGTCTCTTATTTTCTTCCCCACATGTGCAAGAACTAAAGGATGCATTCACAACTGTCATCATTTTGAAGAGCACAAAAACAAATGCAAAAACTAATTTCATAAACTGAAGTAAAAACACAATGGTAAACATTGATAGAAATGTAAGACTCCAGTTCACAGTAGATCTTTCCTACTACTATAATGCATACATGCTTACTTCAGTTAAGTGTACATGTCTTCTTAAAAGAAAGATGGATATAAACCACTTCCAGACATCTCTGACAGTGGCTTATTTCCCACAGGAATTAAATAATGGGTGTTAAAATTCAACATGCCGACAGGTGTTGGGGAGAGTCAAGGGGCTCTGGAGTAAAAAAAGAAGGATGTTAGTCAAAGTTCTAGTGTTGGAGCACATATAATAAAAGTAGCTTGCTCGGTTATAGACAGAAAAAGAAAAGAGTCATGCCATAGGTCTTAATCCTATAGAATATTTTAGGTGTTTTTTCATCCAGCTCCTGGCTATCAGTTTCCTTCTGTAGCTTGGAATGAATTTTCATGAAGATGGTGTGTTGTTTTCTGGACAGTCAGGATTGATATTGTGAGCCAAGCCGACAACATTGAGAAGGTTTACATTTCAGGACATCACCACCAGAGTAGGTGAAAAAAAAAATCAGGATCTTAAGTACATTTCGCATATATCAGATAATTTCTGTATCTTGCAATTTACACAGTGGCCAGGTAGAATTGCTGTATCATTTAAAGAAGGAAAACATTTTGGGGGTATTGAGGAAACATCTGTGCGGGATGATGACATATTTTAAAAATAGAATTTTTCCATAATCAACTAATTTTTTAAAACGTTTTGTTGGCAGAAAATCAACTCACTGTGGATAACAACACTGCCTTCAATGCCATGAAAAGACGTGTAACACTCTCAGGTCTCCTCAGACTGTAATAAACAACCTTAGTAATGTCGAAGTGACCTTACCATAGGCATTGATGGTAAGGACTAGTAACCAACAACCCATTTAATAACACAGTGAAAAATGTCCAAAAATGATCCCTCTTAGGCTGCTTTCACATCAGCGGTAATCGCAGATCGCGGTAGTTGAAAAAAACGAAACTGTCGCGATTACCGCATAACGGATATGCAATGTCTATGGGGCTTGCGGTAAGTGTGCGGCAGGTGCGGCAAGTGCATTTTTGGCACTTGTGGCAGATGCGGCTGTGAGTAAAACGCGGCTGACCGCAGTTTTTTCGCGGCCGCATCTGACCGCAAGTGCCGAAACCGCAACTGTACCGCACCTGCCGCAAGTCCCATAGACATTGCATGGGCTTGCCGCAGGTGAACCGCAAGTGCGGCCGTTATGCGGTAATCGCGGCAGTTGCGTTTTCTTCACCGCAACTGTCGCGATAAGCGATTACCACTGATGTGAAAGGGGCCTTAGCCATTTGTAATCAGACAGAACATTCTGTGCAGAACTCTTGTCTTTAACTGATGGTGTAGTTATTTGAAGTAACAACATCCTGCTGTGACTGCAACAAGTAAGGTAAAATATATTTCATAATTAACTCCAATTTCTCCCCACACATATATTTGCTGAAGGACTGAACGATTAGTGCCAGTATTGGTGGCGTTACTGCCGTCTAATAATGCAGTAAACAACACACTTCATGTGTCACAAGCCTTAGTTTTAGGATATTAGTTTACTATTTTACTAATGGCTGCTGCTTGGATGGCCTCAATATTGTATACTGGCTGTAAGAGTCAATCCTAATTCAATCCTAATTTTCTTGGCTAGACCTTGATGTGTGATAGCTGCAGGGTTTTATGGGAAAGCTGACCCTGATATCATTGGGCCACTCACTGAGTCTTCCATAGTGTATAAAAGGGTGTTGCTATTATAAATATTTGGGTTTTGATGATCCTCACAGATTGAATTGCTTAATAGTGTTTGAACGCGAATCTGTGAATATAAGGAAAGTTGTCTTGAAATTGATCATGTGCGGGTCTATCCTCATCTCAAGTGACAATATATTAATGGTGAGTGATGGGATTCCCCAATCTTTAAATTACCTTGTCCAACTGCGATAGCAACTGAAAAGCTGTACTTTAAGGAACCAACAAGGCAACAACCTAAGAAATGGGGTAGTTCAACACGTTTAATGACCAGCACTCACTTTGTGGTTCTATTTGGCGGTGCAATTAAAAGGGTCTAATGACCCACAATGCAGATTAGAGTTCAATTAATGCACTCGCACAGTTTTGTAGTTGCTTGAGGTGAATTTATTTCAAAACATGAGGTGTAGATGGTGACTTAGCAGGATGTTAACATTTTGGCCCACTATAGGCCTTTATCACAACGTCACTATAGAATTTAACAAAAGAACTTTTTACAATCTGGTTGGGTGCAGTATATACAGGTGTAAAGAAAGACAAATATATACAATATTCACAAATATACAAAGAGAACCAATGTAAACCATACTGATAGCTAAAAATGATGAGGACTAATATTTAAGGTGAGAGATTCAAGGATATATTTACCAGGGACTAGGAGAAATGAAATGGTCAATTCACAAATAGAGATAAGAGGGTATGGCTAATTACCTGCCGTTGTGTATCAATAAGCAGATACATATATCCTGAACTTTACCACAGAGGCTCATTATACAAATTCCTAAAGGACAGTAAGATTCCTGGGGTCACCTTTATACAGAACAATAAGTGGATCAAACACTATTTGGAACCTATACAGGTACTTATAACTGCAAACTAAGCACACTAGGACCTCTTTTGACAATATGATGTTTAAAGTCCTTTTCTTTCACTATAGGACAAGGGCTTATTCCTAAATCCTATAAAACCACAATTGGACAAATCCCTATTGATACACAACGGCAGGTAATTAGCCATAATAATATATAATAATAAAACTTTATTTGTATAGCGCCAACATATTCCGCAGCGCTTTACAGTACAACGGTACATATAAGAAAAATATACGGTACAGAAACGTAATGCAGAACAGTAGTTACATACCAAAAACATAGAATCAACTTAGGAAATACAATAAGAAAGGCAGAAAATGAAGGTGACCCTGCTCGAAGGAGCTTACAATCTAAGACGGGACGGGAACACAAAGTACAGGGGCTTATAACAATGAATATCTTACGTCTAAGTGACTACTGTTAGGGAGAAGGATAGGCCGCCCTGAAGAGGTGTGTTTTTAGGGAGCGTCTGAAGCTATGCAAGTTGTGGATGGTCCTAATTTCTTGGGGTAGAGCATTCCAGAGTTTTGGTGCAGCTCGAGAGAAGTCTTGAAGTCGGGAATGGGAGGTTCGGATTAATGCCGATGTTAGTCTGAGGTCACGTTCAGAGCGAAGGGGACGGGTGGGGTGGTAGACAGAGATGAGGGTGGAGAGGTAAGGAGGTGTCGCACCATGAATAGCTTTGTGGGTGACAACGAGCAATTTGAATTGGATTCTATAGTGTACGGGCAGCCAATGTAGTGACTGGCACAGAGCAGAAACATCTGAGTAACGGTTTGCTAGATAGGTGATCCTGGCTGCTGCATTGAGGATAGACTGGAGAGGGGAAAGCTTACTGTGGGGGAGGCCAGCTAATAAAGAATTACAGTAGTCAAGGCGGGAATGAATCAGGGCCACAATGAGGGTTTTAGTTGTTCCCGTGGTGAGGAAAGGGCGAATTCTGGAGATATTTTTCAGGTGCAAGCGACAGGAGCGGGTGAGAGATTGTATGTATGGGGTGAAGGAGAGATCAGTGTCCATCAAAACACCGAGACAGCGAGCCTGCTGACTGGGTGTTATCGTGGTGCCGCACACCGAGAGAGAGATGTCAGATTTAGGGAGGTTGGCAGAGGGTGAGAGCAGAAGAAGTTCAGTTTTGGAAAGGTTGAGTTTCAGATAGAGAGTGGATATGATATTGGAGACTGCGGTTAGACAGTCATTGGTGTTCTTTAATACCGCAGGGGTAAGGTCAGGGGCTGAAGTGTATAGTTGTGTGTCATCAGCATAAAGATGGTACTGAAAGCCAAATCTGCTGATTGTTTGTCCGATCGGGGCTGTGTAGAGAGAGAAGAGGAGAGGGCCAAGGACTGAACCCTGAGGGACCCCAATAGTGAGGGGAAGAGGGGAAGAAGTGGAGCCAGCAAAAGATACACTGAAAGAGCGGTCAGAAAGATAGGAAGAGAACCAGGAGAGAGCAGTGTCCTTGATGCCAATGGAGTGCAGCATAGAGAGTAGGAGCTGATGGTCGACAGTGTCAAAAGCCGCAGAGAGGTCAAGAAGGATAAGCAGAGAGTGGTCACCATTACGTTTTGCTGTCAGAAGGTCATTGGTCACTTTGATGAGGGCAGTTTCTGTAGAATGTAAGGGGCGGAAGCCAGACTGCAATGGATCTAAAAGAGAGTGAGTGGCGAGGTAATGAGTGAGGCGGGTGTAGACCAGGCGCTCCAGGAGTTTAGAGATGAAGGGGAGATTGGAGACTGGTCTGTAGTTATTTGTGCAGGATGGGTCAAGGGACGTTTTCTTTAGTAGTGGAGTGATAATAGAGTGTTTGAAGGAGGAGGGGAAGATGCCAGTAGAGAGGGAGAGATTGAAGATTGTGGTTAAGTGACTGGTGACCACTGGAGAGAGGGTCTGTAGTAAGTGTGAGGGAATGGGGTCAGAGGTGCATGTAGTGGGACGTGAGGACGAGAGGAGCCTGGAGACTTCTTCTTCTGTGGCTGGGTCAAAAATGGAGAGTGAGCCAGAGGGGATGTGGGGAGAGATGGGAGTGGAAACACTTGAAGGTTGGGAGCTGATTTCCTGACAGATGTTTTCTATTTTCTCTGTGAAGTAAGAGGCCAGATCGTCAGCACAGAGGTCAGTGATAGGAGCCTGCACTTTCGGACTGAGGAGAGAGTGAAAGGTGTCAAAAAGTTTCTTTGAGTTGTTGGCTAGTGAGGAGATCAGGGTGGTGAAGTAGGTCTGTTTGGTGAGGTGAAGGGCAGAGTTGTAGGTTTTTAGCATGAATTTATAATGGATGAAGTCTCCTGGTGAGCGACTTTTCCTCCATAGGCGTTCGGCACTCCTCGAGCATCGCTGGAGGAATCGAGTTTGTGATGTGAGCCAGGGCTGTTTTACTCTGTGTTTGGAGGTTCTAAGGGTGAGGGGTGCTACTTGGTCCAGGGTACTTTTGAGAGTGTCATTGTAGTAATTCACAGCCAGATTGGGGCAGGAGAAGGAGGAGATTGGGGACAGTGATGAGAGAAGAGAGTCTGTGAATGTGTGAGGGTTGATGGCCTGTAGATTTCTGAATGTGTGATAGGTCGGACTATGCTGTGATGGGCGAGGGTTTGAGAGTGTGAAGGTGAGAATGTTGTGATCAGAGAGAGAAAGAGATGAGTTGTCTAAGGAGGAGGAAGAGCAGAGTCGGGTAAAGACCAGGTCAAGGGTGTTACCATCCTTATGTGTCTCAGAGGTTGAGAGTTGCGAGAGGCCAAGAGAATTGGTTAGAGCTAGGAGCTGGGATGCAGATGTGGAGTTGAGGCTGTTTATGGGGATGTTAAAGTCTCCCAGGATGAGGGTTGGTAATTCTGAGGACATGAAGTGCGGCAGCCATGCGGAGAAGTGGTCGAGGAAGTGGGTGGTTGAACCTGGGGGGCGATACACCACCGCTACTCTGAGGGAGAGGGGACGGAACAACCTAATGGTGTGAACCTCAAAAGAAGGGAATGAGAGTGATGGAGCGGGGGGGATGACCTGGAAAGTACATTGTGGGGACAGGAGTAGGCCAACTCCACCACCACGTCTGTTTCCAGGTCTCGGGGAATGAGAGAAGTGCAGACCGCCGTAGGAGATAGCAGCAGGGGAGGCAGTGTCTGAGTCCTGGATCCAGGTTTCAGTAAGGGCCAAAAGGTTAAGAGAGTTACTGAGAAAGTAGTTGTGGATAAAGGGAAGTTTGTTGCATGCGGACCGTGTATTCCAGAGGGCACATTTAAAAGAAGGAGATGGAGGTGTGCAGGTAATGCTAATAAGGTTACTGGGATTTCTATGTGAGGTGTGTGGTGGGGGGCCATACCCTCTTATCTTTATTTGTGCATTGACCATTTCATTTCTCCTAGTCCCTGGTAAATATATCATTGAATCTCTCACCTTAAATATTAGTCCTCATCATTTTTAGCTATCAGTATGTTTTACATTGGTTCTCCTTGTATATTTGTGAATATTGTATATATTTGTCTTTCTTTACACCTGTATATACTTCACCCAATGAGATTGTAAAAAGTTCTTTTGTTTTATTCTATAGTGACGTTGTGATAAAGGCCTATAGTGGGCCGAAATGTTAACATCCTGCTAAGTCACCATCTACACCTCATGTTTTGAAATAAATTCACCTCAAGCAACTACAAAACTGTGCGAGTGCATTAATTGAACTCTAATCTAAGAAATGGGGTAGACAAGGGCGCAATGGGTCGAATCTCTCAAATTACTGTAAAGACAAATAATTGAACCGCTCACCTTGTACAGTTGTAAGACCTACACCTGGTATCAGTGCCTGGTATCAGCTGCTGCAGGACCCCTGCTCGAGGCGGTGAATGCACAGTAATTATGGGCAGATATGGTCCACGCTGCTGGAAATAAAATGAGGGATGTCCAAGGTAAAAATGATAGGTGTCTGGAATAAAGGCACCTATCATTTTTACCTTGGACATCCTTCATTTTATTTCCAGCAGCGCGGACCATATCTGTCCATAATTACTGTACTTCAAGAAATGTCATGCCAACATAATGTCATGGGTTTTGGATGGTTCTTTAAGCCAACTACTCTTTCCCTTGAGTCCACACAAAGGATATAGAAAGAGGTTAAATGGTTTGTACTGAGTATATACCTTATCTCCTATGAAAAGAAAAGAGAATAACCCAATGATCGGGAAGGGTATCCATCTGGACCCCCAATAAGCTCTTGAATAGGGCTCTGCCAAGCCCATCTGAATGGGGTGGAAGTACTTTTAGTTTCTCTCCATTGTAATGTCAGAGGTAGGCAAGTACAATAGAAAGTCCTATAGAGAATGAATGGAATGAAAGTGTGTAAAATCCATTGCACTTAGTCAGAACAATACAGCTACGTGTGAAAAGTAAATAAAAAAATGTGTATATAATTTATCAAGCAATGTTTATCTTTTAGTGTAATGAGCACATAACAATTTATAATTCAAGAATATCCATAAACAAGCAGACAGTCTTCTGAGCAGTCAGGGAATATCTGTTATGCTAATGTTGAAATAATTATTTCATAGTCATGTGTAATAACTATGGTCTGATATGTGAAATACACTTGGTCTCAATTATGAGACAGAAGAAAGTATGCCTACAATGAATAACATTATTATGCAAAACAATAATCTCTTTTAATTACACCAGGAATCCTTCACATTTTCAATGGACAACATTACTTTATTTTCTAAAAAGCATCTACTGTCCACCTTTTGTACAACAATGGGTATTTGAACATCCTGATTACTGACACAGAACATTCATCTATGGCTGATCTGCTTCTCAGATCTGAAGGTTGTTCATTTGTATATATTTTTTAAAGGGATATATGTTTAATCTCTGTTTATTAGAAAAACGAGAAACACACAATAATGACATTCAAAGCCAATCGCAATGACATTTCTGAAACAGTTCATTGCATAAGGAATTCAGGTTACAAAACACAATACCAATACAATCAAAAGATATACCACCTACAACGGGCTTAAGTGGGAGGATCCGGTGTAGATCATAGTCTCAGTGGATCCGCTCACAAATTCCAACAAATTACATGAAACAAGTCATATTGTAGGCAGATTAGAAAAAGTAGAGGAAACAGAGAGGAGAAAAAGAGTGAAAGGAGAAAAGAAGCAGGGGATGGAGGGAGGGGAAGGTGTAGGGGATGAGAAAAAAGAGAAGGAGAGAAAGGAAAAGGTTTTTTTTGGTCAGAGCAGGTGTGTAAGGGGTGAGAGGGGGGCAACTAGTAAGGGACTTCCTCTTGTCCTCTTGGGTATCGCGAAAAGATCCAATCAGGCAAAGTGAACAGAGTGAACGAGAGGGCCCCACCTTCACCTAAGCGAATAGATCTTGAAACCTAAATCAGAATCCACTCACCCCATGTAGATGTAAATCTATCAGTGAGGCCTGAGCAGTCAGCTGAGAGTTCCTCCATCCTACCTATTTCTGCCATTTCTGAATACCACTCCGAAATCGGAGACCTATGGGTGGTCTTCCGATATCGTGGGATGACCACCCTAGCGGCCACTAAGCAGAAATGAAGAATATCTTTCTTGTAAAATTTCATGGAGTTAGGAAGGAGAGACAACAAAGCCATTTCAGGGCTTCCCGCCAGGTCCCAACCAGTTATGATGTTGTAGTTTTCAAACAGCCAAGCCCAAAACACTTTATACTTTTCGCAGCTCCACCAAATGTGAAGCATAGTACCAACCTCAGATCCACAGCACCAGCAAGTCCCAGGGACCAATGGAAAAATCCTGTGCAGTGGAGACAAGTACCCATAATTTTTTCCCCTCCCTCCCATGGCCCCTGAAAGCCAAGTCACCTAAGCAACACCCTCTGATGCGTATGTTGTACAATATTGAAATTACGTGATTCGGGGGAGCATCTTGTATGAACATCTCCTTCAGGGGAATATGGTCACATTGAATAAGCTGTCCAGATTCTCCCTCGGAGAGGAAAGAAGTAAGCTGGAGGTACTCAACCACCTCATGTTCTCGGGCGGTACTGATCTTGTAGGACGTTAAATGTAGAAATTTGATAGTTACTATGATCTGCCCTAGTTGAGTGTTTTCAACACTCTTCCAACACAGGAAGGTTTGCCAATCGAAAGCAGGAGGGAAAGCTAGATTGGAGAATAGAGGGGAAAGGGGACCTATCTCATCACTCACAGAGTGCTTACCAAAGACACATTGCCAAAATCTTCATTTGTCTTCTGTAATCTCAGGGAGGGGGCCCATGGTGAAATGTCCCTAAAGGGAATCCAAGGAAGATGTTTTAAGGGAACAGATAATCCCTCCTGCTCCACCAATACCCATTACTTACCCTGGGCTTTATACTGCCAATCAAGTAGATGGTTAACCACTGAGGCATGGAAGTATACCTTAAGACTTGGTAGGCCAGCATTCCCTAGTGACTTGGGCATAGCGACAGTGTTCATCACAATTCTTGGCTTGATTTTTACCCCAAATGAAACGGGTCAATGTGGTATTGCAACTTATTAAAAAAGCTAGGTGGGGGGGACACCAGGATGGTCTGAAATAGATACAGGAAATGAGGCAAGTGTGGCGAGGCGCCACAGGAAGGTATTACAGTTTTAAAAAAAGTAATGTCAAGCGGTGATAGAAGTGGAGAGAATTGCAGAGTCCAAACCTGAGCACCCAGATAAGAAGCCCACCTTAGAATAGAGACCAACATATATTCAGTAGGTCCAGGGGGTGGAGCTTAGTGAGAGAGCAAGTGACGTCAGTGGGAGCTTTTGACAGTTAGTCAGTCAAGTCCAGATGGTGAAGGAGAGAGACAGAAAAGCACAAAGTGGATCCTGTAGGTTGTCACAGGGCATCCTTTTTCAGGAAGGGTGACCTAGACAAAAGAAGGGGGTAAATCTAGGACTGGTTGGAGCCAGCTGGAAGCCTACGTCAACACCGGTACTCGGAACCGAGGCGTTCAGTAAAAGGTTCATCCCTGACCGACAGGACCGGCAAGCTGTGGGCCCGGTACAAGGGGAGTAACAGCACCACAAGACTGACAGCCTGACCTCAGTCCTAACTTGGGTCGAGGACACTTTAGGGAAAGGAACGAATTCCAGTGGCGGGAGGATTAGCTTTTTGTCGCTCCGGTCCATACCGGTAAGGAACCGACTGTACCTAACAGTAACAGACCAGGGGGCTGGCGTATGGGCTCTGTCAGTGTGGAAGAATTAAAGACCACAAGAGATTCAGTTTGACACCTCTGAGGGACACTGCAAAAATCTCCATGATCCACAGCTGCAACCCCAGGAAACCTGGTGAATATTGTGTACCATAAAAACAGAGTACCAGTATAGAAACATCAAGGTCAAATCTGGTGTCTGGTCTCATCTATCCATCGCTCGAGGGTTTCATCAGCATCTGTGAGGTGAGAACTACTACCCCCAAAATCCACTCTTCAGCCCTGAGGTAAAGCTCCACCTGTGGTGTGCTGGACTATCAAGCTGCGTCACATCACCTCAGAGGCTTCCCAATTACCAGATACCACAGGTGGCGTCACGTTAAGTTATATCCCAATTTCCCCATCATCATCACCCCCATCCTGCCACTGAGGGTCCAGGGCACAGAATTGGGAACCGACCAGCTCATCGAAGTAACCATGATCCCGGTATCTGAGTCCCCCCACCCTGTGACCGACTCACAAGATGTCCATCTTTACTGTGTTCATCCTGCCAAACCAGGATAGTCTTAACCCCTTATAGGAAACAATGTCTTTAGCAGTGTGAGCCTCTAGGGAGTGGTAGTTAAAAGAAACCAGGTTCCTCAAATCTGAATAGATTTGAGACCCCTGGATACCTAATTGGCTCACTCTTCCACTTAAACAGGAAATTGCCATCTGGTGAGAACTTTGTTCCTGGGGAAGAGAAACGTCCAAGGCCTCAGACTTTGAGCAATTCACTTTAAAGTTGCTGAGAAGACTAAATCTATCAAGTTCTTGCATAATGGAAGGCATGGAGGTCAGTGGCAGAGGCACATACAGGAGGAGGTCATCCACGTACAAAGCAGTCTTATAGTGGACCTGTCCAACTCGGATCCCATGACTGTTGTTCTTCCACATAGAAGTTATGGGAATGCACAACAAGGCATTTGTAGGGTGCATCAAATTCCCCTGAGGAAGTTGCCAAGGGCAACAGAATGCATGGGGCCGCCAGACACCCAGGTTACAGCTGTGATATGGTATGATTGTGGATGGATGTGGTATGGTGCGCTTTCAATCAGGGTTGTAAAAAGAAAATAGGGAGGGGGACAATAGTGTCCTACCACTAGTGACACTTATTTGTGAAGGTGGTGCTGTGAAGCTGCTCACCTGGTCCAGGTGTGAGCCCCACAACTGGTTTGAAGGCGTTTTTGGAATCTGTGTTCCAGCTGCTGCAGGACCTCCACCGACCACTGGATAGTGGTTTGAATCCAAGAAATAATGGGAGTGCTGGTGTGTCACGGTCCATGCTGCTGTGGTATGGACAAACTCACCAAAGAGCCAAAAGTACTTTCATCCTTTATTCCTCCTCTCTCCTACGCGTTTCAGCGCCACACCCGGCGCCAATCAGGGTTATCCTTCCTTCCCTTTGAGATTCAGGCAAATTGGCTAGACCTTGAGGGCTGGATCACTATACAAAGACAATGGGTAACTTCTATCCCATTCAATAGAATTATATGAAAAAGGGTATAGATTGTTGATTATAATGTACCTATAGATTGGCACCCGTCTGATCTTATTTATCAATTTCTTTTCACTGCTTAATATACAGTACTTATGGTATATGATTGTAATTGAATTGTTCATACATTCTGTGAACCTGGGTCACGGGACCTACTTTGGTTTTTAATAGTTTTTAATATGTTTTGTTGTTGTCCTTGTTGTTGATAATAAACTTTACAATTTTCCATATTTAATGGTGTGCAAAGCATATATATGCATGGTCTTTCTTCTACTGTATCCATTCTGTCGTTCTACCTGATAGCACAGGCAAGGTGTTCCATGAAGACATAAAAAAAATGGGATAAAGGACAGACCTGTCTGGTCCCGTTCTTAATAGAAAAGGGAGAAGAGAGTGTACCAGTAACAGAAGCCCTTGCTGTGGGGCCAGAATAAAGTGACAGAACCATCTGCAGAAACCTAGATCGCACTCCGATCTGGATCAGTGCCCAACTGGTCTGAGTGAACAACGGAGGGGGAATATAGGGTTAATTTGCTGGTTAAAGTGTTACAAAGCTGCTCCGCAGCCTTGCTGAAAGTGAGGCAACCTAGTGAAAATTAGCTATAATTCTTCCCAGAGCCGCTGGCTTTCAGTTACAGAGGCTGTATTGACGCTCTGGCACTTTGTCCACAGTTGATGGCACTGAAAGCCATCAGCTCCTGTGAGAAATAAAGCTCATTTTCTCCTAGTTGCTGCACTTTCAGTATGGCAGCCGGGCAGCACTGTAGCACTATTAACCTACAGACTAACCCTATAACTACAGGTTTGGGAAATGACAGGTTCTCTATAAGTGCATGTATTTTGGGCTAATGTCATGTCTGCTATTATGTTTCATTAAAAAGCAGATTGGCTCTTAGGCTGCTTTCACACCACGATTTTTGTATTTCCGATGCTGTCCGAAAAGAATCGGACAGCATCGGACCGATTTTCGGATCCTATGGATCCCTATGGGGATCGGACCGAATCGGATGTGCACTAAATGCCATCCGATTTGGTCCGATCCGATTCTGCCCGATTTTGGCCGATTTTTTTCAGGAGAAAAAAATCGTTGCCTGCAACGATTTTTTCATCCGATTACAAAATCTGACAGAGTCGGATCGGACCAAATCGGATGGCATTTAGTGCACATCCGATCTGACCCGATCCCTAACATGGGGCCCTATGGAGAAAGGTCCGAGGAAATATGTGATGTTTCCTCGGACCCCATTTTACTGTACTGAGCAAGCTCAGTACAGTAAAAATGCTCCTGGGAGCACAAGGGTTAAAAAGAAAAAAAAAAAAGTTTATTCTCACCTCTCCCCGAGCCCCCGCCGTCTTCCGCCATCTTCCTCTAGGCTCCCGGTGGCTCCCGCAGGCTGCCGCAGGCTCCGGTGTCAGCAGAGGTGTACCTCTGCTGTTCAGGACCTGCGGTGATGTCACAGTCATGTGACCGCGGGTTCACCATGGTGAATGGTGAACCCGCGGTCACGTGACTGTGACATCACCGCAGGTCCTGTGTACAGCAGAGGTACACCTCTGCTGACACCGGCAGCCTGCGAGAGCCACCGGGAACCTAGAGGAAGATGGCGGAAGACGGCGGGGGCTCGGGGAGAGGTGAGAATAAACTTTTTTTTTTTTTCTATTTTTGCAGCCTCCGGCGCCGATTTTATGCCGGAATCGGGTGCCTATTTGGCACCCGATTCCAGGCATCAGAAGGGAGCCGATGCTGTCCGATTTATATCGGACAGCATCGGCTCCCTAAAAATCGTGGTGTGAACGCACCCTTACTGGTTCTGTTTCAATACACATTCAACTTTGAAGTGGTCTGTGGTTATAAATCAGCTGGGAGGAGCTAAGAACAAGACAAATAAATGATTTACAAATTCTCCTGTCAGACCGGTTAACCAGTATTTTGGTGATGGAGTAATGTATCTGCTCGTGCTTAGTGGCTTGACGTCTTGTGGGCTGCAGCACTGTACGTGGGGAAAAGAAGTGTGATAGCTAGAACGCTGATCACTAGTGATTTAGTACCTCTGCATCTTGTGTAGTTGTTTAAGATCCCTTATCCAATTCTTTAAACAGTTGTCACCAATTTTGCTTTTGTCTTGGAATTAAGTGCCCCTAATTCTTATTGTAAAGTTGGTTATAGGAAAATCAGTACATTACATTTATTTGGTATCTGTTTAAGGAAACTAGTCACCACATTTTTTGTCCCTTGCAGTATAAATTGAAGTTATAAAGTAGCATACACTATATGATAAATAATTACTTGTGAGAGTTCATTTGGGGGTCTAAGTTTTATTTGTAATCTTGTCTCGCTGACTGTTATTATTACAACCCATTCTGGTATATCCAGGGCAAACTCAGTGTGCAGATGAAGGTAAGTCCTGTACACCTTATGTGTCCAATTCTGGTGGAGCCGGCTTTAAAATCAGGGGCGTAAAGATTATGTTTGCAGGGGGTGCAACCGCGATCAGGCCTGTGGAGTCAGTGCGTCCTCGGACCTGAAATGTATTGTGGTCAATTATTACAATCAGAGGCTGGAAGCTGATGTTGGCATGCTGATCGAGGGTGGTGTACACCGTCCACTTCTGTGTACAAGCCATAAAGAATTGATGAATAAAGAAGACGATGGTAAGCATTGAAGTTAGGACAGGTGAGACAAATCTTTTATTTTTTAAAAATGTGTTGGAGAAGAGGTTGGGTGATGTCGGCATTATTATAGAGTGAAGGACATGATGGGGGCACTATTATAGGATGGAGACTACAATGGAGGACATGATTCAAGTATGGTGGCCATGATGGAGGACATTATTATAGCAAAAAAGACATGATGGAGGACATTTTTACAGATTGGAGGATTGGAGGACATTACTATAGTCTGGGGATGTTATTACAGAATGAGAGACATTATTTCAAGATAGGGGCCTGAATGGGGAGTATTATTACAGGAAGTTGGGCATTATGATAGGATGGGGATATTATTACAGGATGGGAGACATTAATACAGAACAGTGGCCAGGATGTAGGACATTACTGAGTGGGGGACATTATTACTGGATGGGGGCCAGGAATAGGAAATTGTTACAGGATGGGGGTCTAGAAGGCAGACACAATTTATAGGATGGTTGACATTATTACACAATGGGCCCCAATATATGAGACATTATTACAGAATAGGGAACATTACAGGCTAGGCACCAAGAAGTAGGACAATATTGCAAAAGGGGCCAGGATGGAGAAGATCATTACAGGATGGGAGAAAATTATTAAAGGATAGAGTGCATTATTACAGGCTGAGTCCTAGGTTGAGGGACTTTATTACAAGAAGAGGCTAGGATGGTGGACACTATTATAGTTGCCTATACATCTGACCAGTATGCAGATGATGGCTCAGGTCAGGGTCCATAAAACTGCAATTACCCGACTGCTTGTAATGATGTGTCCCAGCCAAGCAATGTCCCTGAAATGGACAGTTTAGCATCTTTAAAAGGATCTGTTTTAATGTGCTTGTTCATATCATATTATGCATCATGTTTATAATACATAATTAGTCACTGTCCCCATTCAATCATTGTAATCTAAATTCTCAGAGATGGAGAAAACTAGAGGACATCCATGCAAACATGGGTAGAACATACACACTCCTTAGGGTGCTTTCACACTGGCATTTTTATGAAAATGCGGCAGATCCGGACAAAAAAGCACATCTGCCGCTTTTTCCGCCTAACGCACTTGCGGCACACTTGCGGCACACTTGCGGCAAGCTACATGCATTGTATACGGGGCTTGCGGTAAGTGTGCGGCAGGTGCAACAAGTGCGGTTTCGACAGTTGCAGCCGCAAAAAAAGCGCTGCTAACCGCATTTTTTTCACGGCCGCACCTGACGCATCTGCCGCGACTGTACTATCCACACCTGCTGCACCTTACTGCAAGCCCCATACACAATGCATGGGGCTTGCCGCAAGGGCGGCGCAAATGCGGCCGTTAGACGGGACCCTCGGAAGATGCGGATCTGGACAAAAAAGATAGTGTGAAAGTAGCCTTACAGTTTACCTTTATGGGATTTGATTCCATCACCCAGACCTGCAAATTAATATTGCTAACCACTGAACCCATGTGCTGCCTATATAACATCATGAAATGCAATATAAAACTCCTGTAGGGTGTGGGATAAATTTCTTCCTGGTATTATGCCATAATGGTGTTTCATGGGCAGACCATGTGTCTTTAACATAAAAGTCGATCTCAAATAGGTACAGGATCATCGAGTCACAAAACGGTGTGAAGACCTGTACTTACACCTTCATAAATAATTTTATTAATATCAGAAATGATAAGTAATTGTATTTTTTGATGTGTCACAAGATGAACTCAGAGATAAAACAAAGTGGCTTAGGAGTGTGTAAAACACATAAAAAAAAATCAGTGTTCTTGTGTCTGGGAAAATAGCGCAGCTATTAGCATACATTTAACAAGGAATTGTTTCAGATGAAAACCATAATTGTCGCCATATGAACAGAGAGGAGAAGGAAAGTGCATTAGTTGACGTTGTTTCCCTCTTTTTTCCGGCTTCACAGTATTATTTCAAAGTACAGGAGGTGATGTTGTATTCCTCAGTGTGTTGTTCAAAGTCAGGAGCAGCAATATTTAGCACATGCTTGGACAGTCGTGTTTGAAATCCATGTCTCCCCTCTCTCGGGTTTTTGATGTGCCTTTAGGGGATGCTTGGCTGTTTGTAGTTTGTTTTCTTTTGTTTAAGGTTTCAGCTACTGCATTGACTAATGATTATATAGCAGTAAACTCTCCTCCCTGCTAAATTCAGAGGTAATGCCTCAAAAGCATTTTTCCCTTGTGTGTCATAAAACAATAAAAGAAGTAGACAGCCCCCTTTGAGGGAGGATAATCCTTTGTTTAAAGAGAAGAAAGGGCATGTAGCTGATCCAAGCAGTCTGAATTTAAATGGAGGATTAATCTAATTAAAAATATATATCCAAAATGTGGGGGAAGTATCAACGTTGTGAATATTCATTCATAAATTTCAGGCACGGAGATTTCTTTCGGTGGAAAGCAAAATATATAATGAAATCTTATCTTATGACATGCAAAGTATTGGGTTTGGGTGGTTTTCTTCATTTGCAGTTATCTCCTTATGTCTGGGGAGGCGGCAGAAGCTGTTTTTTTCTATTTTTTTTAGTTGCCATTGTTACAAGTATGATCCCATCTCATAGAAATTATATATATACAGTATATTTTTAGCAAAGATTGGATAACTTAACATTTAAATTTGCCAGTTTTGGCAAATATTTCACAAACATTTGATTTGCGACACATGTATTTGCTACAAATGGCAGATGGTTTAGTTGACTAAAGTTAGAGTGTGAGGTTTCCTAGAAGGGTATGCTGCTTGTTTTAATGTACTTAAAGGGAACCTGTCACCCCAAATAAGCTTTCTAACCTATTAATGCCTGTCCCTGCAGCCTTACAATACTTTCTAACACATCCCTGTCTCACCTTTTTTACTAATCTACAAGTACAATAATGTAGTTAGGAAACTTACAAAATTCTTGTCACAGGGGCGTTCCTCCAAGGCATTTTGACCAGTAGGCGGGTCCCCTTGTGCTGCGCTACCCCTGCCTCGCTGCTGTAATACGCCCTAATGGGCGTCATTATACAAATAGAGAGCGCAGGCACGATTTCAATACCGCTCCCGCGACGTCACCGCTGCGACACGGTCATGTGACGCCGAGATCGCGCTTCACTTCCGGTCACACACAGACAGACTTCAGCATGCAATGTACGCAAGCACAATAATGACAATAAGGTTTTTAATTCAAGTAACAGAAGGAAATATGGCACTCCCAGAAATAATAGGTGCCCCAATAGGATCCAATTCTGTATATAAACATAAAAAATAATTGTTGCAAACGGTGTATTGAGAATGGTAATTCAACAGCAAGATGTAATAAACGTGATGTTTCTATCAAAAACCTTTATCAGATATACACTAAAAAAAAAATAAAAAGGGTAAAAGATATGGATGAAAAAAACAAACATACCTTCAAAAAGCATAAATATCAAATGAGACAGTTAAAGATCGGACATCACAGATGCCTGTATAATATATAGGAGTAGGGGTATAGCAATTGACGCTAGTGGAAATATATATATATATATATATATATATGCAATAAGATAAGCAGCTCAGTCACATAATATATAGGTCATCAGAATGTGGACATGATTTAAAAAGCGGGGGGGAATTTATGGGTAATACCAATCAAAATGCATTTCAACACTGTACTGGCACTGTTATCAAGTGAAAAAAAAAATTTCACTTGATATAGGCACCAATGCCACAATGAAATGAATTGTAAGTAAAATCCTTATTGTCATCATTGTGGAGGAATCTTTGCATGTGTGGCGACCCTGCGGGTATGCGCCACAGAGTGGTATTGCATTTAATATCTATATGTAATATTATTGTAAGTTGCTAGGTTAGGATTTAAACCTTATGGAGTCTATTTTTAGCACTCACTTAGGACCGCACCACTTAGAGTAGGGGGAACTGTAATATAGTAGGTTCCACAGGTGGGGGCGGAGCTTAGGATAGAGTTAGAGTGACAGTTGAGATTTACCTCAGACGGCGTTGGGAAGGCAGACAGAGTGGTCAGGCCTGGCAGCCCAGCTGAGTGGAGGGTACCCCATCTTTATGTGGGGGCCCAGGACAGATGGCAATGGACCAGAACTGGTAGGAGCCAGCTGGTCATGTTGAGGGTACACCGGTGACACGGACGACCGAGGCAGCCAGGAGTTCAGCCCTGACTGCAAAGCCGACGAGCTGCAGGCCCAACAGAAACGGGTTGCTGACAGCACCACAAAGGTACCTCTCCCCTCAGGACTGAAAACCGGTCCAGGACACTAGGAGAAATAAAAAGGGACAGACATTTACTGCGGTGCTGGAAGGGAACTTTGTAGTCTCGGGTTGCCCTGTCCAGACCAGGTAGTGGACAGACCTTATCTCCTAGAAACAGACCGTAGGACTGGCGGGGGAGCTCTTCAAAGGTGGGAAAGACAGAAAGATCTGGAAAGAGAATAGAAACCCTGAAAAACAGAGAGAGAACATCTAAAGCAGGGGTCTCAAACTCGCGGCCCGCGGGCCGCATGCGGCCCCCGGGGCCCCTCAGTGCGGCCCCCGACACAGTGGAGCGTGAATCATGTCGGCGGTCCTGTGTGGGGGCCGCCGCGATACTGCTTTATTATCACTTCCGGCCCCTTCATTGATACTTTACTGCTGCTCGCTCTGCAGCTTGCTCTGTGCCCTGCAAGTTCAATACAAGCCGTCAGCCAATGAGAGGCGCATGACGTCATCTGCGGGCCTCTCATTGGTTGGCGGCTTGCATAGGGCGCAGAGCGAGCGGCAGAGCGTGCGGCAGTGAAGAGTCAATGAAGGGGCTGGAAGTGATAATAAAGCAGTATCGCGGCGGCTCCCGCACAGGACCGCCGGCTAGGTTACCTGCATAGGGCACAGAGCAAGCGGCAGAGCGTGCGGCAGTGAAGAGTCAGTGAAGGTGTCGGAAGTGATTATACAGCAGTATCGCGGCAGCCCCCACACAGGACCGCCGGCTAGGTTAGTTTTACAAAAGAGACTGTGTCTGTGAGTTAATGTGAGTGTGTGTATGTGTGAGCCTGAGTGTGTGAGCCTGCGTGTGTGAGCCTGCGTGTGTGAGCCTGCGTGTGTGAGCCTGAGTGTGTGAGCCTGCGTGTGTGAGCCTGAGTGTGTGAGCCTGCGTGTGTGAGCCTGCGTGTGTGAGCCTGAGTGTGTGAGCCTGAGTGTGTGAGCCTGCGTGTGTGAGCTTGAGTGTGTGAGCCTGCGTGTGTGAACCTGCGTGTGGTGTGTGAGCCTGAGTGTGTGAGCCTGCGTGTGTGAGCCTGCGTGTGTGAGCCTGAGTGTGTGAGCCTGAGCCTGAGTGTGAGTGTGTGAGCCTAAGTGTGAGTGTGTGAGCCTGCGTGTGTGAGCCTGCGTGTGTGAGCCTGAGTGTGTGAGCCTGAGTGTGTGAGCCTGCGTGTGTGAGCCTGCGTGTGTGAGCCTGAGTGTGTGAGTGAGCATGAGCGCGTCTGAGCGTGAGTGCGTCTGCGTCTGAGCCTGTGAGTGCGTCTGAGCCTGTGAGTGCGTCTGAGCCTGTGAGTGCGTCTGAGCCTGAGCGACAGTGCGTCTGAGCCTGTGAGTGCGTCTGAGCCTGAGCGAGAGTGCGTCTGAACAGAGAGTGCGTCTGAGCTGGAGCGTGAGTGCGTCTGCGTCTGAGCCTGTGCCTGTGAGTGCGTCAGTGCCTGTGAGTGCGTCTGAGCCTGAGCGAGAGTGCGTCTGAACGAGAGTGCATCTGAGCCGGAGCGTGAGTGCGTCTGCGTCTGAGCCTGTGCCTGTGAGTGCGTCTGAGCCTGTGAGTGCGTCTGAGCCTGTGAGTGCGTCTGAGCCTGTGAGTGCGTCAGTGCCTGTGAGTGCGTCTGAGCCTGAGCTCAACTGAGTGTGAACACAATCCACCGCCGTGCCACCACCCCACATAGAGCGACCGCTCTGACCCTGGCTAATCTAAAGGCATTAGTGACCATTACCCTGTACAGGACAGCCCTCAGTTCAGAACTAGTAAGGGCATACCCGCTGTTCCTATACTGACCATAAGGACCACATCCTTCATGAACCACAACATAGCTCAAGGCGACTTATGTGATCAAGGTCTTGAATGACCGAAACGTCATTCTGTCGCAATCACTATAAGAGCACTTGTTTCAATAAATTTCACCAACAAGCAAAAAAACTCCTTAAGTGTATGTGTGCAGTGATTCTAATAGACATTTATGTGGGACTTACGAGCCTCCTTCACTAGCACCATACCCCCACACCTATCGTGTGCTAGCCATTGAATCTCATACTATGAGCTTGAGCGAGAGTGCGTCTGAACGAGAGTGCGTCTGAGCCGGAGCGTGAGCGCGTCTGCGTCTGAGCCTGTGCCTGCGAGTGTGTCTGCGTCTGAGCCTGTGCCTGCAAGTGCGTCTGAGTCTGTGCCTGCGAGTGCGTCTGAGCCTGAGCGAGAGTGCGTCTGAGCCTGAGCGAGAGTGCGTCTGAGCCTGAGCGAGAGTGCGTCTGAGCCTGAGCGAGAGTGCGTCTGAGCCTGTGAGTGCGTCTGAGCCTGAGCGAGAGTGCGTCTGAGCCTGTGCCTGTGTCTGAGCCTGTGAGTGCGTCTGAGCCTGAGCGAGAGTGCATCTGAGCCTGTGAGTGCGTCTGAGCCTGTGCCCGTGAGTGAGTGAATGTGTGTGTGTAAAAAGAATGTAGACTAGGTTGGGGACATCAGTACAAAAGGTGATCAGGATGGGGATATTAGTACAAGAAAGGGACCAAGATGGGGACATTACTACAAGAAGGGGATAAGGATTTGGACAGTACTACATTGAGCAAAAAATTCTGGCATTACTAAAAATGTCACTTATTCCTACAAACAATGCGGCCCCCGATAAAAAATTTTTTCTATGTGCGGCCCACCAACACCCTAAACCAAACTGTACCGTGTATTGTTATGCCATCAGCCGGTACCGAGTAAAGCAAAGTTAAAATGGAAATGGTTTCTGTTATTCTTCCTGCCGCAGCTCAAAGGACTTAACATCATCAACATCAACAGCAGAGGGGTAAGAACTGCACCACCATTTACCATCACTGTCCTCCCTCACCGTCTCACCACCAAAGCTGCCCTGAGGTAAAGCTCCACCTGTGGGGAGCTGTACCACACACTGCTGCCCCCTCCATCACCTCAGCGGCCGGCTGGCAGCGCCGGTACCACCTTACCAGACCCTACAGGTGGCGTCACGTCCCCCTGTAAATAACCCCTTTTACCCCCACCGTTTACCATCAACACCTGGTATAATTGTTCGCCAGGGCACGGCATCGGGGATACCGACCACCCGTGACATCCCACACAGAAGCCCCGGTGACCGAGTGCACCCTAGCTCTGGTTGAAACACATGTCCCAACTCCATCCAGTCAGAGTAACAAGCACTTACCCACTCTCCCACCCTAGGGTATCATCCTATTGTATGCTCTGTTCCCCACATCCAGATGTCTTCCCCATGTAACATATGTTATCAATATAGTGCAATTTATAGAAAGAGATAAATTGTGGTGGTGTTAAGGGATTTTTAGTATTATTAAGGAGGGGATCCCATTTTACCAGCCAATATAGGGAGACTTAGAGGACAGCCAATGTTCTCTGGGAAGAAGGTATGCAAATTAGCCTATTTTCATGGAGAATAAAAGTTGATTATTTACTACCATCTATTGTTTGTAACTACCCTAATTGAACCAAACAGTACCCAGCTCTGCACCATTAGTGGATAGAAAAGCCTGTACCAGTTATTGTAGCTACTTCCAATGCGTGACAAAATCAATGTACCAGCTGCCCACTGTTCGTAGCTTCACACTGGCTGATGGATCATTCCTCAGTTTAGTATCTTTTGTATAATCCATTTAAAAAAGCAGTATCCACATTTGAGGATTAAAAGGATTAAAAAGATTTGATTTAGTAGGACATCGAAAGATCTTAAAATCTATCAAGTTGGCAGTTCTAATGTTCTATCTTAAGAATCACACTGCTCCTCTCAAAACTAACTATCTGCTTTGCTGGGGGAAGTCTGCTCCTGAAGATTCACAGTTTGAATGAGCAGGGTGTGGTGCCACTGGTCTGAACTAAGCACTTTCCCAACAGCAAAGTGTGCACAGGCGCTAAGCAGAGGCATAACTACAACAGGTGCAGGGGTTACAATTGTACCAGGCTCTGGAGCCTACGGGACTCCAAAAGTCCCTTTGGCCTATAGAAAAAGATTGTTGCTATTCTCCATGCTGATTGGCTAACAGCATTTAATGAGAGGTGTATGGTCCTCCCAGATGTAGCATTCAACTAGATTACATTCATGGTATGCAAACCTCAAGGCTATTTCTGGGAATTGTGTAGTATTAAATATTGACCCAGTTAACCCATATGAGCATTTTATACCTGTCTGGCTTAAAGCGACTCCTGTTAATGATACAAGAATTTTAACCTTGAATAGTTTCTTTATTTTATTTTGGGTAGAGAAATTATTTGATAACTCCCGTCATCTGTTCATGGTACAAGCACACAATAATAATAATTTTTATTTATATAGCATAACATATTTCGCAGCACTTCAGGGTTCAGAGAGGACATGTACAGACAATATCAGCCATTACAGAGCAACTCAATTCAACAGATACCAAGCGGAGTGAGGGCCCTGCTCACAAGCTTACAATCTATGAGGGGAGACACAAAAGCTAAATGGTAAAAAGTGCTTGTATTGTATGGTCCAGCCATCAATATAACAAATAGGGGATTCACACAAAGCTGAATGAACCGGCCACCAGCTACTACTATCTGTACAAGTACAGATAAAGTGCTACGAAGTGCATGGGAGATATTTAAACAGGTGTTATGAGATTTGGAAGAAAACATTTTAAGGGCAAAACAGGAATAGTTAGATAAATGAGGCTAGTTGATAGGCTTGTTTTAGGACCCGCTTAAAACTTTAGGTATTGGGAATGAATCGAATTGTCCTGGGAAGAGCATTACAGAGAATTGTCGCAACTCAGGAGAAGTCTTGGAGAGTAGAGTAGGTGGTTCAGATTATTATTTTTTTATCATTAAATTTTATTGAAATTTTTAAACATAAACCTCAATGATGACATTTTAACATCAATACCAATCAAATGAAATAAGAGGGGAATGGGAGGAGGGGGAAAAAAGGATAGGGGGAGGGGAAGAAGTACTACAAATGCAAACTGTCATACATAAGAGCACAACGATATCTAGTGAGCAAACCCTCTCACCTCTGTGCAATAGGAACGGCAAGATGGTGACCTACCCAAATCTTCCAGCTCTCTTGCGATGAGCGTCTATTTTTCAGGTCCAACGCTAAATAATATTCATGTTGAAAAATGGAATTGACCTTAGCTACCACATCACTTAAGTTAAGGGGGGAGCAGGATTTCCACCCCACTGCCACACACAACCTAGCTGCTAGAGGTATGTATGAAACCACCCCTCTCAGTTCCCTGGGGATCTGATCTATACCAATGTTGAAAAGGGCCGAGGTTGTAGGGTTGTCAGATCCCTGTATCCGTGCCAAGGAGAGTTTCAACTACCACCCAATATCCAGCTATTTTAGGACAGGTCCACCACATGTGAGAAAGCGTACCCTTACTTCCACACTGTCTCCAACACAGCTGGGAAGCTCAGGATTACATTTAGCCAGTTGTGCCGGTGAGAGATGCCATCTAAGGTGTATTTTCTTTAAGTTTTCAAAATGGTTGACACATCTAGTTGTCATCTGAACTCCTACCATAGCTGTGCACCAGTCCTCCCATGTAGCCGAGAATCCCAAGGCGACCTCCCACTTAGTCATATAGCATAGATTTGAAAGCGCAGGTGAAGGGACAGGTCTTTATATAATGAGGAAAGTGTTTTTTATGACTAGGATAAGCTGAAATAAAAGTCTGAAATTGCGAGGGAATACCCTGGAGAGCCCCCAACCCACTGAGGTAGGGAAGAGACGACAAGCAGTGTTTCATCTGTACGTATTGGTAGAACATATTGGCAGTCAGAGGAAATTTTGAACTGAGGACTTCAAAGGGTAGGATCTCCACTCGTGGAGAACGTCGCCAAGCGAGCACCCCCCCCACCGTCTCCCATCCTCCCAAATTTAAGAAGAGAATGAATGTGTAAAGGGCTCTAATGTGAATTTCACTCGGGGGGAGGTGGATTTACTGCTCAACCACCTCTCTCCAGTGAGAGAGCATGACTAGCATAAAAGCGATAGGGGGGTGGCGCTCCCGGACACAACAACTCGGAGGTGAGCAGTCCCCTTAAGGAACCATCCGGTGCAAAACAGGATTCTATCTGAGCCCACCCAAACTTGGGACAGTCATCCCATCACATATTGGCTTCCTCTAAAATATTGACTTTGTGTTAATCAGCTAAATCTGGGACATCCATGCCGCCTTCCTTATAAGAAAGGAACATGACCTTATGTGACACTCGGGGGTGTCTCTTTGCCCACACATAGGAGTAGACTATCCTTTGAAGTTTTTTCAATGAATACTTGGCGATATATCGGGAGACATCTAAAGCAGTATATAATTTTCGGAAGGAAGATCATCTTGAAAGCATGTACTCTCGCAATCCACTAGAGGCTATTTATGGGGTGGGTGTCTATGTCCTTCAAAATGGACTTTATGAGGGCTGCCATATTACGGGTTGCAGCATCACGAGATGGTGTCAGAAGAATGCCCAAATAAGGGGTACTCTCAGGAGGTCAGGTGAAAGGAATGTATGCTGTAAACATGCCATCACGGATTGGGGGACCAATACAGGGAAAATTACTGATTTTGAAGTGTTAAGCTTTGAATATGAAATATGTGAAAATTAGCTAGGGTAGTCATTACGTTCTGAAGGGACAACTCTATATCAGTGCAGTTATGATTATATCATCAGCATACAGGCCAATCACGTGGTCCACTGGGCCTACACGAATACCCCTGATCCCCGGATTAGACTGAATTTCAACCACAAGGGGCTCCACAACCAGGGCAAAAATGGCGGGCGAGAGGGGGCATCTCTGGCGGGTGCTATTAGTGACGGGAAACTAGGAGAAAGGAAACCCGACGAAGGCACTCTAGCATTCGGGTTATAGTAAAGCGACAAGACAGCTGACAAAAAAGGCCCAGAGAAACCCAATTTACCTAGGACTGTTTCAGGTACCCCCAGTGTACCCTGTCAAATGCCTTCTGAGCATCAAGAGACAGGAATACACTGAGGGATCGCCTAGTTTCAGCTATTCCAATCAAGTTCACTATTCAAGTTCCATCTTTCGCTTGTCGGCCCGCCACAAAGCCCACCTGATCAGGGGCCACCAAGGCAGGCAAAACGTCTTCAAGTAGTAGCGCCAAAATTTTGGCAAAAATTTTGACATCACAATTAAGCAGCGATATAGGTCTGTAAGAACCAGGTGAATCAGGCGATTTTCCCGGCTTGGGAATGGTCACAATTGTAGCTTCCAAATGCAGAGGAGGAATATATTTTGCTGTTTACCAAACCTGGAAGTTTTTAACAAGATAAGGGGTGAGGGTGTGCGGGAAAGCCATTCGGGAGGCCATCTGGGCCGGGTGCAGAGTGGAGTTTAGTCAACCAAATCACCTTAACTACTTCATCAGTCATAAAAGGGGCGTTGAGAGACTCCCGTTGGGCATCTGTCAGTTGTGGAAGGTCTAATTTTGCAAGGAAGGTCTATCTCCTCCTCAGTAGGGGGACCGAAGAGACATCTTGAAAGTTGTAAAGTGAGGAATAATATTGGGCAAATACTTTAGCAATATCACATGGATTTCTAACCGAATTCCCTCCCACATATTCCAAAACCTCTATTGAATGTTTGGCGTCTATTTTTTAAATGCGTCTGGTGAGCATCCACCCGCCTATCTCCGGCAGCATAAAAAGAGGTTTTAAGGTGCTAAGAGTACATTCATGTATGGCCAGGAGGTGAGCCTGTAGTTGAAAATGGATCTTCATAATCTGTCTGGAGCCCTTGGGGGTCAGATCCAGTTTATTAACTCTCTCCAGGTGATGGAGATGGGAGAGGAGGGAGGACTTCAGCTAGTTGTTAGCTTTTTTAGTTGTGAAGATTTTTGGAGGAAATTCCCTCTGATAAAGGCCTTGTGGGAAGCCCACAAGGAGTCATCAGCTACTTCACCTTTGGAATTAAGTTTAAAAACTCGGCTAGACTTCTCCCCATCTCATCCACCACACCCTCAGCTGATAGACGGTCAGTATTCAGTCTCCAGCTTCGTGAGGGGGTTGGTCTATCAATTTTAGTTCCAGACTCACTGGAGAGTGGTCAAACCAAGTAATAAGTCCAACTTCCGCAGGGACACAGGCCGGGAGGGTGTTGTCATCCACCAGAAAATAATCTATTCTATTACAACCTGTGTCTGTGCGAGAAGAAGGAGAAATCCCTTTCCTGCACATGTAGATAGTGCCACACATCATGCAGCCGCATCAACCGGAATAAAGGACCAAGATCCCGTCTACCCCATGAAGACCGAGGTGAACAGTCTAACTCACGTGATATAATGGAATTCAGATCCCCACAGATTATTTCCATACCTCAGGCCACCTCCTTAACATTTTTAAGAAAACTTTTAAGGTATTTTACCTGAGAAAAATTTGGCACATAAACATTTGCAATAGTCACTTCTACCCCAGAAATTGAACCTAAAAGGATTATAAATCTACCAGAAGAGTCCACAACCGAATGCAATAACGTGAAAGCGACTGAGTTCCTAATTAGAATACAGACACCCACTTTTTTAGAGGAACAATTGGAGAAAAAGGCTGTGGAAAAATACTGATGACGGA
Organism: Allobates femoralis; assembly: GCA_033576535.1. Taxonomy (NCBI): domain Eukaryota; kingdom Metazoa; phylum Chordata; class Amphibia; order Anura; family Aromobatidae; genus Allobates; species Allobates femoralis. The sequence continues at coordinate 557,006,061 of JARQOC010000002.1, read as the reverse complement.
GTCTTTGATTGTCCTGTTGTAACAAGTGTGTCTCCTGGACACATCATATGTCTGCCTTGGATTTGCACGCCTCCCTCCAGAATAAGGACCGTTTAGCCAGGGAGTTCAATCCATGCACATTAAAGGATAGTATTTTCACACTCATCATGAATGGATGGCAAAGTATAGAACATTTCTATCAAAAGATACGTTGCAGGACTTACAAAGGGGGTAAAGGGGGATAAAAGGGATAAAAGGTGGGAAGTGGGAAATCAACATACAACGAAAGACATATAAAAGACATATGTGTAAACCTGTAAAAACGGCTGAAAAACCACCAGTGGGGGAAAATAAAACCACTCATTGACGCGCAGTAGTAACGCCAGAGTATAGGGTCCAGATGGTAAAGTGTGACCAAAAATGGGGACCCATGGGCAAATTCCTGTCACTAGTAAGAGTCCGACCATGGCCGAAAAAATGTTCATGGAGAGAAAAAATTGTTTCAGTGGCTCCACTGAGCTCAAAATGAGAAGGGGCCATCAACGGGAGGGGACTATCAGCCCACTTTCTCCCACTCCTGGGAGGTCTTGGTGTTACGTCGCACCGAGCTAGAGCGATGCGAGGTCTCCCCTGAGTCAGACACCATGTTCCATGATTTCAAAGCTTTTTTCAGTAGCTTAGGGGATTGAAAGGATTGATTAGCACCTTTGTACCAGAATCTCACTCTGACTGGGGAGCCCCAGCTGTAAAGGATCTCTTTCTCTCTAATGATTCTGCAGAAAGGAGCAAATTCTCTCCTCTTAGCCAGAGTGCCTACACATAAGTCTGGATAGACTGAGAAAGCAGCATAGGGCTCAGGGAGGGTAGGTTGTTTCCTCATGGCTTGGAGGATGGCTTCCTTGGTCTTAAATTAAGAAAACACACCAGAAGATTCCTTGGGAGAGAGTGTTTGATATGAGAAGGTTTAGGCAGTCTATATAGCCTTTCTATCCCCAATTCACTCACTGGTGTGTCTGGTAGAACTTCCTGAAAGAAAGCTGTAATGCTGGTAGACAGATCTATATCAGCTATTGCTTTAGGCAAACCTCTCATTCTGATGTTACACCTCCTCATTTTGTCCTCCAAGTCCCATACCTTAAAGTTAAGTTGTTCCATAGTGCTGTCCATCACTGCAAAATCATCTGCAAGATTATTGAGAGCAGAGGCATATTCCGCCATCTTTTCCTCCATGTGTGAGGTATGTTCACCCAGGGACACCATCTCACCTCTCAGTATCCCCATCATACCTCGCATATCCTCCTGTAGAGATTGACTCAAGGAACCCAGGAGGCTGCGCAGCATGCGCTGTGTGATTAGGGCATTTTCATCCTCCCGCACCAGGCTCCCCGCTGGGCTGTGTGAGGCATGAGAGGAGGCTCCAGGGGACCATGGAGCCGACACCATGTGCTGTGGAGGCTTGGAGTGCCACTCCACTGTAAAGAAGTCCGTCACTTTCTGGGCCTCTGTGCGCTGCTTTGGTGGCCCCTCGGCTTGATCCAAGCATGTCCCAGCACTTCAAAGAGAGATTCTGTGGTCGGGAATCACTGCTAATAGCCGGTAAGCAGAATTATCTTAGGGAGCTTTTGCCTTATGCAGCTGGCTCCATTAGCTTCCAAGCCATCCCCCAGAGGCTCAGATTATTGAGGATGTTAGTCTTAGGTCATTAGTGGAACCAAGTGCATGGGTAGGTTAATAGACAGAGGTGAAGGAGATGTTTGGCGGTGCAGAACTGTGGAGGTCTTTGTGGGTGAGATGGGTAATTATATTGGATTCTAGTGGATAGGCAACCTGTGAAATCACTGGCACAGATTAGAGGCATCGGTAAAGCAGTTGAAGAGGAATGTGATCCTGGCTACTGCATGCAGGATAGATTGGAAAACTCTGGCTTTCAGGGCACATGCAGCGTTATGTCTATTTCCATTGGCTGTTACGGGACAAGTGACCATGGTCACATGGCTTAAAAAGATCCTGTTCTACCTGCACTGACATTCCCTTTAAAGAATTAAGCTTCTACCTTGCAAAATGAGCATCGGGGTATCTATCTGGGGGTCCCCTTCTGTGCTGCAGCCTGCAACAATACACAGGTTACCAACCTAGCAGGGTTTTTTTTATATATATTTTATACTATGTCTTTTTTTATTTTAGCACTGTGCTTAACCTGTCTCTAGTGTATCTGCCTCATAATTCTTGTGTGGCACAGAGAATTTTTCTCCCCCAATATTTACTCATGTATGTATATGGCATATGCTTTGGATTCTAGCAATTTAGCTCTAGTAATTAACTTGATGACATAGCAAGATCTTTTTGTCACCCCAATAGAGGATTTTCCCCCTACATTATTTATTATATTATGACTTTACTATTTTAGTACCGGTTGCATTCCACCATTATTTTATTCTACCAACAAATTACAGACAAATATATAATAATTTGATGCAATACTTTTGTTTTAAGAATAAATTTACTAAATTCTATGACATACTAAAAAAATCGTATAGGATTTTATGTGTAGGCACCTTCTACATTTGTATTCATATTTGTACCATTATTTGTCACACTGGTATGGTCCTTTTTATATGTATACGTGTTGTGATACCATTTAAATTGTCTCAATAAAGATTGTTTTTATTGCATAAATAGTCCACCAGTTCTCTAGTGTTTGATCAGTGGCGTAACTTCAGGCCCATGGGCCCGGTGCGGAAGCTCCAATGGGGCCCCCAATTATTGCAAATCTTTAATAGTATTAGTCTTTTTCTATAGGCCAAAGGGACTTTTGGGGCCCCCTAGGCTGCAGGGCCCGGGTGCGATCGCAACCCCTGCACCTATTGTAGTTACACCCCTGTGTTTGATAGACTGGAGGGGGGAGAGTAAAGTAAGAGGGAGACTAATTAGTAGAGAGCTGCAATAGTCCAGATGAGAATGAATAAGTGAGACAGTAAAGGTTTTCACAGGGTCAACAGGTCAACGGTAAGAAAAGATCAAATCCTAGAGATGTTTTTGAGGTGTAAGTGACACGAGAGAGTGAGTGATCGGGTGTAAGGAGTGAAAGAGAGATTAGAGATTTGAGTAAAATACAACCCCAAGACAAAGGGGAAAACCACACTTGGCAATGGCAATATTGGGTTTACAATGGTAAGTAGAGGGAGGAAACACGAGGAGTTCAGCTTTTGACCGATGGAGGGAGGATATGAGTGAGTGAGGGAATCTCCAGGTTAAGGACTCTGCAAACAACAGCTGAAAACTCAGCTTCTTGTGAGTTCAACTTGAGGAATGGTTGGTGAATATTGATGTTGCCTGCAATGAACTTGCATTTTAAGATGTTGAGTAGTGTTTGGCTTTTATTTCAGTTTTGGCAATGCATTTATTTTTCATTTATTGAGTAACTCATTACAAAGATTACAATTGCATCGTGGGAAACACATGTAACATTTCCTTCTGTATCCACAGAAGGTCTATGATGTTGTACACTTTCTTTATAGATGTAGCCTCTAGTCTTGTTAGAGATATGTAAATTGGTTGCTGTCTTGCTCATCATTAACCTACATTTAGATGTATAAATTCTTCTAATTTGGAAAGTCTTTAAGGAATTAGAGCAAGACACCGAGTTGAAAAACCCTTTAGATAATCCCTGCATTATACATGAACCTGCAAATATAAAACAGCCATATGTTTACTGTTGAAACGGTCCGTGAGAAGTGACCCCTGCTTTCTATTACTTAATATAATGTCTGTATAGGAACAAACCACTGCCTTTATCAACAAAATAGTGATGTGTATCATATCAAATGACACTTCTGCTTTTTACATAACATTGTAAGATGGGCAAAAAAATACAATTATATCGGCTCCACTCTTTGTCCACGTGAGAATAGTTTCAACATCTGGACTTATTACTTGGCTCTTGTGTTACTACTACATCATATGAACCTGCTGTAAAAGCAAAATGAGCCCAGCATCATAAATGGGAGATTCACATTATCATTGAGATGAATATTATTTTTTTTGCTGCTATATTGAAAATTGTTTTAATAATTTTCAGCACTAATTGAAGTTGTTTTTGTGTTTTTTTTATTTGGAGATGCAGTGGGTAATAGAAAATCTCCTTCACCCTGGGCAATTTTCCATTTTCTGATTTTCCCTCCCCTTCTTCCAAGAGTCATAACTTTTTTTATTTTTTTAATCAATATAGCCACATGAGGGCATGTTTTTTGTGGGATGAGTTGTACTTTTGAATGACCTCATTTATTTTAACATATAGTTTACTGGAAAACGGCGAAAAATCCAAGTGCAGTGAAATAGCAAAAAAAGTGCAATTACACATTTCAGTATGATGACCCATGTCGGTACGAGTTCATAGATACCAAACATGTATGCTTTTACTGTTATCTAAGTGATGAAAAAAAATCTGAATTTTTTAAAGAAAAAGAATTGCACTTTTGGCGCCACCTGTAGCGTTTTTGGGGATCTGGGACTTACTTTTTGCTGCTTGAGCTGACGTTTCTACTGATACCATTGTTGGATAGATGCGCTGTTTAGATCATCTGTTATTGTATTTTATTGCAATGTTGCCGCAACCAAAAAACGTACTTTGGGCATTTAAACTTTTTTGTGGTATGCAGTTTACAGATCTGATTAATTGATTTTATATTTTGATAGATCGGGCATTTCTGAACTCGGTGATGCCAAAATGTATATTTTTTTATAGTTTTATTTTTAATGGGGCAAAAGAGAGGTGATATGAACCATAATGTTTCTTATTTTTTCATATTTTTTAAAACTTTTTTTCACACTTTTCTTTTATTCTACATGGCCACTTAGGGTGTGTCAGCACTGCACACTCCATTAGCTTGTGCTGTGCAGAGAGATGCTTCAGCACAAATGTCACAAATGCATAGCACAAATGATCACTGTCTGCTGGCAACACAGCTCAGGGATTGGTGGCAGGAAGTGATTCATGACAGTTTCCGGGGTCATCAGCTGACCCCAGGATGTCATAGCAATGCATTGAGGCTCCGTAATCGCATTATGGGCCACCAATGTTGTTGTGAATCCCTGCCACGGTGCTTTGGATCGCGCTGTCAGTGATTTAAAAAAGTGATCCAAAGGGTTAACAATGATGATTGGATCACTAATCCAATTGGTTCTGTTAGCTACATGTCAGCTGATCGGATCAGCTGTCATGTGTGGGTTGATGCAAGCTCAGCGCGTGAGTTCACATCACAGGGATGGAGGTGGCCAAGGGTGTACTATTATACCCTTGATCATGAAAAGTTTAATAGAGATAATTTGCAAGCCTGTGTTAAACTGCAAATCCAGGGCAGAATCTTGAGAATACGCCTTAAACCCTTCACCCCTGAGTGATTTTGTTTTTTCCTCCCCTTCTTCCAAGAACCATAACATTTTTATTTTTCTATCAATTTACACATATGAAGGCTTTTTATTTGTGAGACTAGTTGTACTTTTGATTGACATTATTCATTTTACCATATAGTGTACTGGAAAACTGGAAATAAAATTATAACTGTGGTGAAATTGAAAAAAAGTTATTATTCCATGACTGATTTTTGGGTTTCTAAATTTTGGGATTTGAAACTATGGTGATGGCTACTTTTTGCATCCTGAGCTGGCGGTTTTTAAGCGTACCTTTTTGGTGTAGATGCGATGTTTTGATCGCTTGTTATTGCAATTTATTCCAGTGTTGCACCAACCAAAAAAAACCCCCATAATCTTGTTGCTTTGACTCTTTTACACTGTTTACCTATCGGATTATTTGATTTTAGATTTTGATAGATTTGACCTTCCTGAACGCGGTAATACCAAATATGTGTTTTTATGTAAAATGGTTTTATTTTCTATGGGGCAAAAGTGGGTTGATTTGAACCTTTTTTTCATAATTTTAAAAGTTTTTTTGAACACGTTTATTGATTTTACTTGACCCTTTAGGGGTCTTGAAGCCTGCATGATCTGATCATTTGTGCTGTACAGGGCCATGCTGATGTTTTGCCTCTGCACAGCACAAATGATCATCTCTTGTGAACAAAAAAGAAAAAAAAAATGCATCAGCTCACCAATAATGCAATAGCAGGATGGAGTGCATGGAGTCCACTTCAACTTGCTAAATGGTAGGTTGTCATAGGCAAAAAATAAGTTGTCTAGCAACAGGCGTAATAGGATTCAACTTATATTAAAGCATCATGTTTAATAAATTGATTAAAATATAATAGAAAAAATATAAAAACACAAAGTACACATGGTCTATGCATTTCAATCTCCTACAAAACCTTTAATCATGACAGTAGACCATGTCTACTCTGTGATTTTATTTTTTTTTCTATTACAATTTAATCACTTTAATAAACATGATGCTTCAATATAAGTTGAATTCCATTACTGTAATCCTGGTACGGGACTGCTTATCTTTTGCCTATAATCTCCTGTGAATGACGGCACTCAGCCAGCGTTCACAGGAAGTGAGTCATGACAGTGACAGGGGTCATCATCCGACCCTATGCTGTCATGATAACCATTGGAGCTCACCGCGATCACGTCACGGCGCTGCCGATGGGAAAGTGATCCCCACCAGTGTGTTAGATCTCGCTGGAAGAGTTTGACACCGAGATCTGAAGGGTCAACAGTGGCAGAGAGGTCACCACTATTAGATGCACATGTCAGCTGATCAGTTCAAGATGTGGGCTCAGCTGCCACATCAAAGGGAGAGGCAAAACCAATGATGTAAATAAAAATCATAGGTCTTCAAAGGGGTTAAATTTATTTCATGGATTACACGGCAAATACTCATCAAATTTTTTCAAAAATAAAAACCCTATTTGAAAACACTTTTATGCTTGTATTGCTACTACAGTGTACCATATAGAAGCTATTAATAACTATAGTGCCACTTGTATTTCTTGTTGCAGTTATTAGCTGAAGGCCTCCCATCCATATTGATTATCAGCTCTCTCTCTCCCGAGTCTTGCATAGGTAGGATTGCTCGGCTCAGTCAAGTATTCCTGTGTTTTTTAGGCTTCTCGGGCAGCAGTTTATTTTCTAGAGCATTAAAATATTGGCAGTTGGAAATTCAAAAAAACAATCCTTCTCTCTCACAAATTCATCTATTTGGGAAGAGTGGGGAAGCACCGTGAAATGCGTAAGGAAGTGCCCTAAAATGCGTAGTGACAATAAACCAGCTAATAATATTGGGTCTCCCCTGTATCACAGCAACCGATCCCCCTGCCCTATTCTCTGTACTATTGCAACCCCATGATAATAGCTATTATCAGGGGGCTGGCAGTTACCTACACCATGGAGCAAAGTACACCCCTTGATTTGTAATGTAACATTCCAGAGGGGTAGGGGAGAAGCAAAGAGCAGCTCCAGCATCACACTGAATTACCTAGCCAAGTCATATCTCATACTTTGCACTGATGAAGAGCAAACACTTTGTCTGTAAATTGAGAATATGATTTGGCTACATCCTTGGTCATATAATAAGGCTTGTTGAAGGGTTAATACTCACTTTTAGGATTGCTACTTCCAATAGGTTGCGCTAGAATTCAAGTCCTCTCCGAAGTGGCAATTTGCATACTGAATTACAATTACTGTGATGATATGGAACAGCATTGTGCATCTTATTTTTATAGTTTATAAGGGAAGGGACACTAAAAGAATTTTTTTTTATCTCCCCAGAGTACTACTTTAATTTACAAATTTTTTCTATACCAAGATGGTTTTCCTCCAGTTTTACATGAAGCGATACATGCAGGATCTTAATCATAGAAATTTCCTTGGTCACTTTTACTTGAAAATGTTTTCAATTGCAAACAGTTTCAACTGTTTATGCCAGTATCCCTTAGGCTTTTAAGAAGGCAGAAGGAGATTGACAAGAAGGTGCAGCATAAAAACCATTCATTTAAATGCTGCTGACTGTAATGCAAATTTAACCTTTACAATAAATAACTGTAGCAGCCAAAATGCTAAAGAAAAGTGTGTGCCACTATAATCTTACTATGTGTATCATTTATGTTGCTGATGTATCACCACTGGGAGGGAGGGAACCAGGGTCCAAGGTGATGGTGGTGGGGGCCTTGTAGCCATCGTACACCATCCAGTGGTAGGGGCAGGAGCGGGCACAGAATCCACTGCTTAAAGGGACGTAGTAGTCATAATGTTTGAGGACATCACCACTAGGGATGGGCGAATCTACTCGCTAGGACTCGTTACTCGGCGAGTAGTAAGGGACTCGCAGGACTCGGTACTCGGCGAGTTTCCCAGTGATTACTCGCACGAGTCCAATGCAAATCAATATCAATCCTAGTTTTGTCAGAAACGCTGACAAAACTAGGATTGCCATTGTTTGCATTAGACTCGGCTACTGTGCCAGTGATAGCAGGGAAACTCGCAGATAACTGCTGTTACATTGCGAGCCGAGTCCAGCTGTCTTCTCTGTGCAGCTCCAGGGTCCTAGAGCCGCCTGCTCACAGACATGATGTAGCAGTGCTGAGATTGTTCTCAGTCTGCTCATTCCCTGTGTACAGACATGAATGTCTGTGCACAGAGATGATGTAGCAGAGCTGAGATTGTTCTCAGTCTGCTCATTCCCTGTGTACAGACATGAATGTCTGTGCACAGAGATGATGTAGCAGAGCTGAGATTGTTCTCAGTCTGCTCATTCCCTGTGTACAGACATGAATGTCTGTGCACAGAGATGATGTAGCAGTGCTGAGATTGTTATCAGTCTGCTCATTCCCTGTGTACAGACATGAATGTCTGTGCACAGAGATGATGTAGCAGTGCTGAGATTGCTCTCAGTCTGCTCATTCCCTGTGCATAGACATCTATCTATGCACAGGGGATGTAGCAGAGAGGACATCGCGTTTTGGACTACGTCGGACGGAAGAGGATTTTTTTAATTAAAGATGGAGTCCCTAATGGCTTTTTTTTTTATTTCAAATAAAATTTTTTCTCTGTGTTGTGTTTTTTTAACCCTTTATTGGAGATTCTTAGTGGCTGGGTCAAACGTGGCCTGACATTAAGAATCTCGGGCTTAATACCAGCTTGTATAACAAAGCTGCTATTAACCCCTTTATTACCCAGCGTGCTACCGCCACCAGGGCCGCTGGAAGAGCGGGGTTCAGCGCCAGAGGATGGCGCTTCAATGAACGCGCCATCTCCTGGGGCGGCTGCGGGCTGCAATTTGCAGCGGGGGGTGCCCAGAAAGCTTGGGCATCCCTGCGCTGCGGATTCCAGCCCCCAGCTGCTTAGCTGTACCTGGCTAGACATAGAAATTTCGCGGAGCCCCACGCATTTTTTTTTTATTATTTCATGAATTTCAGAGTCAGAGTCTCAGAGTCAGAATCTCAGAATTTCATGAAATTTATGGCGGTCACGCCAATATTAGACATGACCGCCATGAATTTCTATTAAATTGTTTTAAAAAAAACACAACACAAAGAAAAATTTTTATTAGAAATAAAAAAAAAAGCCATTAGGGACTCCCATCTTTAATTAAAAAATCCTCTTCCGTCCGACGTAGTCCAAAACGCGATGTCCTCTCTGCTACATCCCCTGTGCATAAATATACATGTCTATGCACAGGGAATAAGCAGACTGAGAACAATCTCAGCTCTGCTACATCATCTCTGTGCACAGAAATTCATGTCTGTACACAGTGAATGAGCAGACTGAGAACAATCTCAGCTCTGCTACATCATCTCTGTGTACAGACATTCATGTCTGTACACAGGGAATGAGCAGACTGAGAACAATCTCAGCACTGCTACATCAGGCAGCAGGCGGCCTCTAGGACCCTGGAGCTGGGGCAGCCAGCACACTGAGGAGACAGGACTCTTATCTGTGCGAGTTTCCCAGCGATTACAGTTGCAAAGTAAACTAGTCCAATGCAAATAAATGACAAAACTAGGATTGCTTCAGGCTGAAGCTTCCGACACACATCTGCGATTTGTAAATCTCACACTACTCGCTATTACTCGCTTCCCCATTCATTAACATTGGACTCGCTAGACTCGCAACGAGTAGCGAGTCCTGAGCTCGGTCTCGCTAGAGTCAAGCGATTCTGAGTAATTTAGGATTCGCCCATCACTAATCACCACCATAGCACTCCACAGACTCAGTTTTTGGATGTTCACTCACTTTGTTTTGTTTTGTCATTATACCTTGGCCACAGGCTTATTCTGACCTTTGCGTTTCTTGTGCAGTAACGAAGAAGTAACACACTAAAGTTTACAACTTGCTCTACTTTATTAATAACAAAGTCCACAATACACAGGATAGGGCACATTCCTTTTGTTTTGTAGAATCCATTATTCATTCTCCTGAATCTTCCATCTTTCCACTGACCTGCCCCTGCTACTGAATGATAGGATGACCTCCAAGCTCTCCAGGATAGGGGTTAGCATGGCTCTATCCCTGACTATCTCTCCAGTTGGGTCAATGTGTTTTGCTGCGGAAGGCGTTGATTTACACAGCTAAGTTTGACATTGCCTGTGGTTCCAGTCCTACAAGGTGTTTCTGGCAAACCCTTTCAGAGAGTAATCGCACCACCATCCTCCCATTCTCTACTGTTTACTTGCAAGGTAAATAATAGCCACTGGTCACTTACTGTCCCTCCTTCAGCCTGCACCGTAGCATGTGCCCGGTACCCTTCTCCTCTACATTATGTCTTCTTTCATATTTACTTTCACTACTTCCACACTACTTCATGTCTCTTATAAGGCTGGTTTCACACTGGCAAATGTGCAAATCCATGTCCATCCATTTTGAAACTGATGGCCACGGGTTTGTTATGGCATCCCATGTTATCCTAATGACATGATTGGTCCTAAGTGGCCATCTGTTTGTGTCAGTTTTTTCATGTACCCAGAAACGGAGACTGCTCTGTGTCTAGGCTTCCTTGAAAATCGCTGACACCAATGGAAAGACACGGATCCATTGATGTCCACATCAAATAACATCACTATGGAGCATGTCCACATCAAATAACATCTCTATGGAGCATGGATCCGTATGGATCCATGAAAAAATGGATCCATGAAGCAGACCTGTTTTACTGAGCATGCTCAGAAGCAAAGAACAGCTCCTCCCACCCCTATCTCTGACAGCTGATGATGGATCCATTAAAAAAAGGTCTGTGGACATCAGTTGGCATCCATTTGCAAAATCCGTGCCTGTCCATGTGGTTCCTTGAAATTCAAGAATCCATACAAACTTGCAAATTTGCCAGTGTGAAACCAGCCTTAAGGAGTCTCATCATCAGGGAGTCACACCTTATCTGGGAGTCACACTGACCAGGAAATTTTGATTGCTCTCAGTCGGAGAAACAAGATAATAATCTTGTTGTTGTGATACTTTTTAATGGCTAACAAAAATAAAATAAGTGATGTTACATGGCGAGCTTTCAAGACATCTCAGGTCTCTTCATCAAGCATGGTATGACAAAATATTGAAATAAACTCAAATATATACATGAACAACTAGAGAAGATGCAAGATTTAATGAATGGACATTTAAATAAAGAAACAAAACATAGCCTGGAGAAGATCTTCAATCAGCCTGCCTTAGTGATATCAAAGTTTTTATGACCCTAAATATTTTGTCATACCATGCCTGATGAAGAGACCTGAGAAGTCTCGAAAGCTTGCTTTGTAACATCACTTATTTTATTTTTGTTAGCCATTAAAAAGTATAACAATTACAAGTTTCTCCCACTGAGAGCAATCAACATTTTCTCAACTGGCTAACACGGTACCAAATTTTTTTTTTTTTTTACTGAACTAGGATAACACTGTTTTTTATATCCCCTTCCAGTGGGTCGGCTTCTCTTGAATTCCATTAACTCTGCTCCCTTATCCCTAGGTTCCCCCACAACTGGCTAGTGACACATAGATTTAACTAACAATACCACACTCATTTCAGAAGATGATACATTAATATTACATTGATTTTATACACATACATATACATTAAATATGCATTGTATAAAAGAGCATACGCAAAATACCAAAGCAGTGGCAGTCTTCAGGGGCATAAAACTCTCACTGGCATCAGCCACCTCCTTACATTGACACTAGTAGTTCCCCCACAACTGGCTAGTGACACATAGATTTAACTAACAATACCACACTCATTTCAGAAGATGATACATTAATATTACATTGATTTTATACACAAACATATACATTAAATATGCATTGTATAAAAGAGCATACGCAAAATACCAAAGCAGTGGCAGTCTTCAGGGCATAAAACTCTCACTGGCATCAGCCACCTCCTTACATTGACACTAGTAGTTATTTTCCTGAGGTGGCATCACATACTGTAAAATGCAGTCTAGGTGAAATTAGAAGTCTGATCAAATGTTTTATTTTCTGTTCATTTATGATATAAATCTGTAAAAACAAATTAGATCTAGCCTATTAGTACATTATGTATTTCTGCAGTTGCCTTTTCATTTTACTACTTATCATGGCAATGCCCTTATCAATTTTCACAAGTCTATATAAAAACCAAATTACAGGGCTCCAAAGTAAAGGTCAAAATTGGAATCCCCTCAAAAAAATGATTTCCTTGTAGTTGCAGACATCCACCTGTTACAGTCCGCCTGTTTTCCTTATTTCAGAATAGTAGCAACTCCAGATCGACATCTTTATTTCAACAATTTCTCTGCTGTTACTAACATGACACCACATTAATAGCAGTTAATTTCTCCCACATTAAAATGCTATATTCAATGAAAACAAAATCCCTATTAATGGCAGTACCCAGTTGAAAAAAATCGAATAGCTTGACACAGAATATCCTGTCTAACTAGTACGAAAAAGTAAAGAACCTACTTAATAGGAAATGCTGTGCAAACCTGGTTATAAACATTGTATTCTTCATTTCACATACCTTTAAATGCACCTTCACCATTTCTTTCATCTTGGAACAGCAAAATTTATGATATGGGTGTAGAGATTTAAGTAAAGATTGTAAAATTTCCCTTCATTCATAATAATTAATTTATTATATGCTAGAAGCATTATAATTATTTATTGTAAAGCATAGTTATTTTCGGGGTGGCCTACATATTCAAAGGTGTAAACAGGGCTAAACATGTGTAAAAGTACAATAGTATATAACATAATGTAGGAAACTAGCACAACAGACATGAACTAAATGAAGGACAAACCTGTACATAGGAAGAAAGGACCCAAGTCACGAGGGCTTAAAATCTATAAAGGAAGAGAGAAAGAGACAGAAATGCCAATATGGCATCTATAAGGATCCAGAAAATCTATACAACAAGACAGACATAATATGAGTTTACAATTGCTGACAGTTTTCTTGTATGGAGCTCAGATATTTATCATGGCTGCAAAATATTTCCTTAAAAAGATCAAAATGAAACTCTTAGTTACAATCAGTCTATTGTTGGCTTTCTTTCTCTGGCTATTGGATTTTACATCCTAAGGCATAAACGAAGAGCCTGCATGCAGTGATTGTGCCAAAATAAAGAGGCAGATCCATGATGATAGTAGTGCATCTTAGAAATTGATGGGTCTTGGACGATTCCACAGATTCCATAGCTATATGGTAAACCCCTGTTGAAGTTATGGCACTGCTTGTAAGTGACCTTATATGAAAAAGCACAAAACAATTTTTTGCTGTCAATGAAGATACACTCTTCAGTCCTAAGTGGTCCATAGCAAATGGACAATACAGAGCTCTCTTCTTGCAGGCCACTCCTATATTGGATATTCATGACAATCAGAGCTCGTGACCTCGGGGAGAAGACAATCAGCCATTTGAAAGACACTTGCGGATCTCTAGATTAGTAGAAATTATGGGTGGGCGAACCAGAACTGTAAAGTACGGGGTACATGCTGAACACACACCAAATGTGAACTTGCTTGAGAAGTCCGTGTTACAGTTCGCGTTCAGCTGGGGAGGATAGATTTTTTGTGAGCTGCATTGTTGGGTATTTTTTGGGGTTCCACACTAAACACAAGAACGTCTTTTTTAATTTGTGGATTAAAAATCCATGTTTGTCCATGCATTAAAAAAAAAAAAAATAGCTATTCTTCACCCTGCTCAGTGAAGCATTGTGTCTATCCTGGTTCTTTGGTCCTATTTCCAAGTTGCAGCGGGGAAGCCACATGAATAGTGCTGCAGCCAGTTGTTCAGCGGCACTGCCAATGTAGACATCGTGAGCATTGACACTGAGCTCAGTGATTACCTATAGTGCTGGTGTTGACGTCACAGCTGCAGAATCTAAATATTCACTGGAGAAGTTGTGGAGACACTGCACTGGCCCTAGAAAGGTTGAGTAATAACTAATTTTATTCTTTTAAATTTGGGGATTTTAGATTTAAAGTTGAAGGGGAAAAATGCCTTTAAATTGAACCTGTCAGTCAATTCATGCTGCTCAAATAGTCAGGGAGAAAAAGTGCAGCTAAGCTAAGATTTATGCTTTACGTTGTTTGGGCAGCATGTATCGACTTTCAGGTTCCCTTTAATAAAACCGAAAAGTCAAGAGAGATGGTAGCTCCCCTTTAAAACTTTTAACAAAAAATGTTTTAATTATAAATCCCGTTATTTTTACTTATAAGCATGTTTGTGTTAAAGGGAACCGGTCACGTAGTTTAGTCCCCATTAACCTATTACTATCTTTCCCTAGAGATTCCTACTACATTATTAACCATCCCTCTCTGATCTAAATTTGCATTCTAAAAGTGCAAAAAAGAGATTTATAAACTTACATGTCCACAGACATGTGCGTGTTCCTAGATGGCTGCCCGTCGGGTGAGCAGTCTCTCTGGGTCCACTCTCCCTCACCTCACTGCTGCAAGCACACCACGGTGGGTGTAATCATTCATTCAGGAGTGTGCTCCTGATTTAAAATATTTGCCTTCTTCTTTTGGGTATGATGTGCTGGTGACCTGCCCAGGCCCGGGTGCTCAAAGCTCGGGCACGGTGTCAGAGGGACGCTATCACGGGTGGCTGCACCCGAGTCCGTGACACTGGGGATCTGTGACTCCAAAAATACAGTTGTTTCTTTTAGAATAGTTTGTGACGCTACCTGTAGTACCTGGTGAGGGATCATCAGCGCCACCACAGTCCTCCGGAGGGCGTTGGTATTGCGGCAAGGGTGGTATAGCTTACTACAGGTGAAGCTGGCCTCCGGGGTAGCATTAGCTGAAATAAAAGTTCAATGATGGCAATACAGAGACACGAAGGCAGTTTCACTCTTTCCGGGTACTTTACTGGAAACAAGCATCCAATGAATACATAGTCCACAGTTCAGCACTGATAGAATACACAGGTGACCGTCCGGTGACTGTAAATGGATGCAAGGCGGATTGGAGGTACCCGCGGTATGCCTTAGTTAATGAACCCGTATCCTGTTAGCCCTGCCTCGGATAAGTCTCTTCCCAGTCCCGCTGAAGTAGTAATGGAGTTTCTCTCTCTCACTCTCTCTGCTACCTGGACCTCGAACTCTATGGAGAACCAGGTGGACCGCTCCATGAGTGGCAGGGTGCTGTGGCTGGTAAACAGGCTGCAGCAACCGGTTGATGGCTACGGAGGTGGACTCCGGCTGTTTCCTCTGCCGACTTTCCATGGTGGACTGGGGAAGCTCTCCGGAATATGGTCGCTCCGCGCTGGCGTTCCCCCTTTCTCTCTCGGGCCCAGACTCATGTGTCAGGCACTCTCTCCAAGGTCCCCTCAGGACCCCCTTTCATCTTCCCTCAGGTCCAGTCTGCAACTCCCCTGTTCTGACCGTCCGACTCCCCTAACCCCTCCCCCTAGGTTACCACCCCGGCTTGAGTGTGGTAGTGCTGGAATTGGGTATCTCCTACCAACCCTGCATCCACATACAGTTGGGATAATTACACCACTTTTATGGGTGTAATAACCCTGTGTGACGCCTGACCAACGGGGGAGCCACATACCCCCTTGATGAAACATACTTGTCCGCAAGTATAGGTACCTGGAAACCGGGGAGTGAAAAAAAAAACATTTTCTTTATAATAATCAACAGGTAACTATTTACAATCACGCATGCTTATTTTTCTTCCTGCTCCCAGGAGGCACATTATCCTTAAACATTACTAACACACATAGCAGTTAATATTATAGACCTCAGGGTCCACGGGTCACCCATTGGCCAAGATCTTACTCTCTGGTAAACAACATTCTGCACACGATTAACTTTGGAGTCCTCATCGACCCAACGGGGACCGGTACTAACTGTGCGGACCACTATACATCATCACAAAGACACATGAGAGTCTCTGGCTACTTGCATCATTAGTCCAGGCTCAAACAAACATTATTAATGGGGACAGAGTTCCACATTGAAGTCTATGGGTTCATAGTTCAAAACAAAAGGGGCAATGTTCATTATGCAGCAGTAATAAAAGGGGCTATATACATATTGGGTCTTTTTGACAAGGTCTATTCAAGATGGGACACATGGATGGCAAACCACCCCATCGGTCCTGCATGTCTCTCAAATGTTACTTGCTCACCTTAGTAAAGATCACAATCCAGATGACCATGCCCCAAGTGCGATTCCACGTCTCTCCTTGTCACAAAAATGTCTTCATCTAATCCGGGCTCTTGGATAAATCCCCATCCTTCCTCATAATAGGTGGACACCACAGTTCCATGCCTGGGAATCTCCAGGGGAAGCGGGGGTTGTGCACGTGCCTCCTCGCGGATCCAACAGGTGGCCTGCTCTCTCCACCCCCACTCTTCTCGCCGGCGCTGACGAGCCTGCTGGTCACGCGAACTTAACGGAGTCAGGTACGCTGGTGGGGGTGACTTATCGATCGGGACCCGCGGTGTGGCTCTGGTTTCTGCTGTGCCAACGGAGATTCGGTTACCCTGTCACTGCTGTTGCCATACAGTCCATCATGTGGCCTCTGGGGTGCTCCATCCGGAGGCTCCTTCGCCATGGTCCCGATATCCCGACACGGTGTCATCTCCTCCTTCTTCGCCTTCCACCACGACATCCGGCTCCTCTGGGGATGGTTGCACTGTCTCAATCTGGGGATGGTTGCTGGGCCGAGACAGTAGATCAACAGGGACTTCCATCGGAGTCCCTGCGTCCCGGGTATGGACGGGTGGCGGAACAGGTGGTAACAAGGCGTGGTACTCCATGACGGCTCGTGCTGCTATAGACGCCTCCCACGCCTCTCGATCATCCTGCATACGCATCAGCTCGCAGGCCTGTTTGGCGCTCCACCGTCGATACACCCACTCCAAGGCTTCCTCCATATCTTGGCGGTGCCTCCCAAAAGTGTATCTCCAGTAATTGGCATTCCCCTCCAATGTCAAGAGGGAGGCCACTCCCAGGTCTCCATGTGCAATCCGGGCCTGCTCTTCGACCTTACGCACTATATCACGCCACAGGGGTGCCGCCATGCTGCTGGGTATAAAGGCTTCTTCTCCACTCTGTCCTTCTTTTCCTGTTTGTCTTTGTATGGACGGCAACCCCGAGGCCACTTCCGTTGGGCAGCCCCCTTGATTGATTGACGGCCATCAGGGTGGCCAAGCTTTTTCGCGCCTTTGTCTAGGCCCTCCTTCCTCTTAGGGACTGAGGCACACCCCGGGCCTGCACATGGTCTCTTTCACATGGCCACGTCACCATCTTGGGTTCCCCGGCAGGAATGGCGGGAACCCATTTTTGGTGCCATGCAATGGCGGGAAAAGTTCTTTCTCAAAAAATTCAAAGTTCCAAGGTGCACAGTACCCGGTAACACCGGGCAAGGGATCCTGTTTGCAGACGCCACAATAAGTCGTATGACCGCCCAGGCCGGGGTACTCAGAGCTCGGGCACGGTGTCAGGGGGATGCTATCACGGGTGGCTGCACCCGAGTCCATGGCGCTGGGGATCTGTGACTCCAAAAATACAGTTTTTTTTTTAGAATTGTTTGTGACGCCACCTGTAGTACCTGGTGAGGGATCACCAGCACTGCCACAGTCCTCCGGAGGGCAGCGTTAGCTTCCTACAGGTGAAGCTGGCCTCCCGGGCAGCGTTAGCTGAAATAAAAGTTCAATGATGGCAATACAGAGACATGAAGGCGGTTTTACTCTTTCTGGGTACTTTACTGGAAACAAGCATCCAATGAATACATAGTCCACAGTTCAGCACTGATAGAATACACAGGTGACAGTCCGGTGACTGTAAGTGGATGCCTCGAATAAGTCTCTTCCCAGTCCTGCTGAGGTAGTAATGGAGTGCCTCTCTCTCTTTCTGCTACCTGGACCCTGACCTCTATGGAGAACCGGGTGGACCGCTCCGTGAGTGGCAGAGAGTTGCGGCTGGTAAACAGGCTGCAGCAACCAGTTGACAGCTACAGAGGTGGACTCCGGCCGTTTCCTTGGATCCGGCGTTCCGTGGTGGACTGGGGAAGCTCCCCGGGTATGGTAGCTCCGTGCTGGGGTTCCCCCTTTCTCTCTCAGGCCCAGACTCACGCGTCAGGCACCCTCTCTCAAGGACCCCTCAGGACCCCCTTCGATCTTCCCTCAGGTCCAGTCTGCAGCTCTCTGTTCTGACCTTCCGACTTCCCTAACTCTCCCCCTAGGTTACCACCCCGGTTTGAGTGTGGGAGTGCTGGAATTGAGTCCTTCCTGCCAACCCTGCATCCACTTACAGTCGGGATAATTACACCGCTTTTATGGGTGTAATACTCCGGTGTGACACCTGACCAATGGGGACACCACACTGGCAGCAACGGCACGTCATTTCCGGTCCTGCGCATTGTGAGAGGTGTATTGGGTGCACAGGCTGGCTTTTTAATGCACACTGCGCATAGTCCGGAGTCCGCATGTACACCAATACACCCACCACACAGTGCAGGACCGGAAATGACGCGCGGCCAGCAGCACATCATACTCAGAAGAAGGAGGTGAGAATTTTAAATCAGGAGCACTCTCCCAAACGAATGATCATGCCCACCAGGGCATGATTGCAGCAGCGAGGCTGGGGGAGAGTGGACCCAGAGAGACTGCCTATCCGACGGCCAGACATCTAGGAACACCCACGTCTGTGGACATGTAAGCTTATAAATCGCTTTTTTGCACTTTTATCTGTTTAACAGATCTGTACAAAACGTTGCATCTGAATGCAAAATTTGGAAATGCATTGACAGCCAACATCACTGCATTTCACTACAAAAAACGGATCCTTCAAAAAGGCTACACTAATGGTGCACTAGTGCACCGTCTGAATGTAACCTAAGTCATAATATCCTCTACATTTTTTCTAGTGGTATTTATTTCATTTCATATATGTATAATTTGCATAGAATAGGATATACCAAGTTCTTCTGCTTGTATATTAAGCTATAATAAGATAAATGTCTCTCATTATGTGTATACATCATAGTAACATATATATCATAATCTGCCCATTATCATACACAGATTTGTAAAGAATGAAAAATAGTGTATTTCTTTAAAGCGGGAATGCGGTTATACAAAATGTCCATTTCTAGAAGGTGGAAATATAATCCGCTGTTTTGCTTGAGAAAAGTAGAAGACACATTTTTTTGGAGTTTGGATATTTTAACACAGATTCCCTCAGGCTCAAAGCTTTTTACTACATGTAAAGTGGAGACATGCAGAGGTAAAACTGGAAATCTCCTTTCATGATCAGTATGCTTCGCAATCTGCGAATGTGCTGTTCTGCTATTCTTATAAACTAGATACTGGCTTCTAATTATTCCTTATGAGCTTTATGTACTTTAACTTTTTAATTAAAATGAGTCACACATAGTAAGATGTATGCTAATCTAGCTCCTAAATCTGCAGTCCTCAGCTTTACAAGCAGAGGCTGTGAAGCTTTCGATAAGAGGGGGTAGAGAGCAAGGTGCAGGTCCCTCAGCGATAACCTCCTGACTCCAACATTATAGTTCTTTCTGCTGAAATTGAGTTCTACATCTTACTTGATCATTTATTGTCACCGGTGAGTAATGGATGCACCCTGTCTATGTCTCAGCCTAAGAGATCAAGTCCATCAGGCCATCATGAGGCACAGCTGTGGGCCACCAGGGCAGACAGATAAAGAGTAATGTGCTAAAGTTACAAGACCACCAGTGACTGAATAGACTCACTAAGGCAGCACTGAATTACTACCCGCCTGTAAATGTTACTTGTACTAGTTAAAAAGCCCATTAATCAAAGTATTCTTTGTGCCATTGACGGAATTGTGATAAAACATCAAGTCCAGTGGCACGAGAAAAAAAAAGTTGGTGTCGTAAATGAGCAATGCTTTTCCTCAACTAATTAATAAGTATAAGGGGAATTAAAGAAAATTGGGTATTTTCCAGCTTTACATACACTGTGGTTTGAGGAAAATAATTAATTTGGCTCATTTAAAAGACGCTTTAATGGCATTAAATCTTTTGACAGAAAGTGATGCAAATTACAAATAAAAAATGTAAATGTTTTCATTACTTGAGTTAATTTGCAAACTAGCAAGAGTATGAAATTGTTCAGTAATGTACATAGTGACATATTGGGCTGGTTTGGGCACAGAAGCTGCATAAAATAGGCTTACAAACAAGAATTTTTAATTTTGTTTTAATGGTGCAGTAGTTGTTTCTTTCATAGCTCTGAGATTCTATTCAGTGCCGTTGATATATTTTGTAATTGGGTATTAAACCTATAATGCTACTCCCAGGCTTAGAATCCACAATTACTGGTCTCAATGGCGATGTTGAATATATCCCATATGACTTCTTTGTGAAACTGGGATAGTCGCCTCTTGTTCGGTGTTGCATTACTCAACTCTCTCTAGCCACCTACGTATATCTTCATCAGGCCAATAAGACACACGAGCCTGTTGATGCATTGCTGCTGGTGTGCCATTGCTACTTTACTCTTAGCTGTATTTCCTTGGTTCTGCCTAAAGCTCTCACTTCAGTTAAATGGAGTCTGTCAGTCTTTTGAAGTTTTTAAGTTACTAATATGGGCATGCAAGTTGTATACAGCTGAAATTAGTCATACCGGAATACCTCCTGGATGATGGCTTGTTCAGTAAAATTCATCCTTTATAACTGACATTCCAGGGTCTCCCCAGAAGATAAAACTGCCTCTAGTCTTCATTATACAAGATGTATCCTCCCCTTCTCTTCCTCAGCATCTCTGTGATGTTAGGTGCGTAACCACAAATCTTGCGCCTGCGCATTCTGCCTGTCATCTCTCCTTTGTACTGCTCCACCTTTCTGTGGGCACTGTCTTCAATTTTGATGTGCGCAGGTGCTGAAGCTTTAAATGCCATATTAGAAACCACAGGACAGTGGAAAAGTGCAGGGGAGAGATGGCAGGCAGAATGTGTAGGAACAGGACTTCTTGCTGCATACCTGACATCATAAGCACAGTGGAGTGGAGGGGAAATCGTGTATAATGAAGACTGGAGGCAGTCTTATCTTCTGGGCAGCTAAAGCCCCATAGCCTGGAAGATTGAAGTTATAAAAGATTATTTTTTTGGACAACCCATCATCCAGGAGGGATAGAGGCATGACTTATTACAGCTGTATACAACCTATATGCCCATATTAATAACTCAAAAACTTAAAACGGGTGACAGATTACCTTTGAGAGTCAATAAGATACCTTAAGGAGATGATGGGAGTACAGGTGTGACACGGTCCGCGCTGCTCCAATGTAAAAACTCACCAAAAGAGTCACAAAGTCATCAGTAGGTTTTATCTTTTTTAATCCTCCTTCCTCCTACGCGTTTCGGCGCCCCACCTGGCACCTTCCTCAGGGATATGAGGAAGGTGCCAGGTGGGGCTCCGAAACGCGTAGGAGGAAGGAGGATTAAAAAAGATAAAACCTACTGATGACTTTGTGACTCTTTTGGTGAGTTTTTACATTGGAGCAGCGCGGACCGTGTCACACCTGTACTCCCATCATCTCCTTGAATTTCACTACTGGTCAGTAGTTGGTGGAGGTCCTGCAGCAGCTGAGAGATTCTTCTCAAAACGCCTTCAAACCAGTTGTGGGGCCCACAACTGAATCAGGTGAGTGGCTCCTCAGCATCACTCTTTCTAGTGTCACTAGTGATAGGGCACTATTGCGCCTCTTGTCCCCCACCCTCTTATTTTTTGCAATAAGATACCTTGACTAGCTGACCATCTAATGTATATTGGTGGCCTTCTGACTCATCATCTGTCAGAGAAGAAAAGGATTTGGAATTTCAATGCCCTCTCCTTTTTGTTTTTATGGGAGATTAGCAGCTGTCTGAGGTGTTAGGTACACAGCTCTTTATTCTATCTGCATTGAAAATACATGAACGTTCAGGTAGTCGGGAGAGATAGCATTAATCTGAATGCATCTCCTGTGTATACCAGTTTTAGTAAAGTAGTTGTTTGGTTACACTATATTGATACCCTATCCGAAAAATAGGTAATTAACATGACATCGGTGGAAGTTCGACACTCGGCACCTACCTGATAGGCTGTAATTTGTTCTGAAGCTGTTATTCTGCAGTACCTGCCGGTGGCCTATTCGCTTTGAATAGTTGTGCTTTTCAGTTCTGTTCAAAGTGTTTACATCTAGCCACCACTGTAGCAAATAAAGTTTGCAGATTACTGCAAAACAGTTACAGAGAAAATAACAACTGTTCAGTAGGGAAATGTCAAGAGTCAGACCCCATTGTTCTCATATTGTGTGACTGGACAAACCCTTTAAGGTCCCCATACACATTAGGATAAAAATCAGCAGAAATGGCTAATCGTGGCAGGATTGGACGATAGTCTGAGTATGTGGGCCTCCCAATCCTCCCAGAAGGGTCTGGTGTGTTTGATTTCCAATGCCCAATCCTTTTGTTCTACTCTACAGTAAACTGACAAATAATATTTGCAGCAGCTTTGACAGACAGAGGGCAAGAACCTTCAGCCAAACCAAGTGTTGTTGTGTAAGGATGAGTCAGCAGGGGTGACTGTTGGCCAAAGAGCATGCTCATGCGTAAGTGTGCCTTTGTAGTTATGTTTTCCTTGCCACTGTCGCCTGATTTAACACTGCAGACCCAGTCAACCTGTCATTTTATTGTATGCCTATCATACACTGAGCGGACAAAACTAGTAATAGGGAGGAGTAGTTTTAAAATACCCTATACCCTTCACCTTAAAAACGTCTCTTGTATCTGCCCTCTATTTAACACTACTGTGCTAGTGCATGTCATAATCATACCCTGCATGTTCTAAATAAAACCCTAGATATAGGCTGCTATCATACATGCTGCTGCCATTCAAATTCACAGCAAATTCTGCTTCAAAGCTTCTTTGTCCTCTGCATCTGCACCTTACTGGTGGGAAAACAGTAGTCTTTATATCCTCATCAGGTTATAAGTGAGGTACCGATATGTACTAATGCTGATTCCAAACTGCCTCCTGACATATGCAACTCTCAGTAGTTTAGCTCTTCCTCTTCATTCACATGTCTATGATATTTCCATCTTCTTAAGTGGTTCCCATTCTAACTATCTACTTCAAACTGGGGGATAGGTGGGGTGAATATGGAAATAGTTAATTCATCTTGTATGGGGTTGGTGAATTGCATCTCAATCTCTTATATGAAAGTGATAAATTCAATTTCATTAGATCCAATATATAAATTCAAAGTTTTATTTCAGAGTAAAAAGTGAGCAGTAAAAAACAGATTTTTAAAACCACAGTGCTGCTAAAGGTGAGCAGCTAGGGTCCATGGTGCCTCTCACTTGGAAGCACCTACAAGCTGAGGTATTTTCCCTGCTCCTTCCATGGGACATATCGGGTGAGCTGGCTTTGAACTTTCTTTTTCACTTTATAAATTCCATTAATGGTGCAATCCCTTCATATCTATTCCATCGACTGCTAAGTACCGTATATACTCGAGTATAAGCCGAGTTTTTCAGCACAAAAATTGTGCTGAAAAGTGCCCCCCTCGGCTTATACTCGAGTCAGTATACGGCTGAGTGTGGGGGAACCGGTGTCCGGGGACTGGAGGAGGCAGGGGGAGGCTGTAATATGAGCGGCCGGTCACGTGGGGCCGCTCATTAGTGCAATGCAATATGCACTGCATCCCCATGTCCATCAGCGGCAGGGTGAGCTGTGCATATTACATTGCGCTCCCCCCCCAGTGGTATATACAGGCCCCCTGCTCCCCCAGTGGTATATACAGGCCCCCCACTCCCCCCCATGGTATATATAGGCCCCCCGCTCCCCCCGTGGTATATACAGGCCCCCTGCTCCCCCCCAGTGGTATATACAGGCCCCTGCTCCCCCCAGGGGTATATACAGGCCCTCCGCTCCCCCCTAGTGGTATATACAGGCCCCCTGCTCCCCCCCAGTGGTATATAGGCCCCGGTTGCTGCCGCACACCTGTAAAGGAATAGCTTTCATACTTACCCTCCTCACTGTTACCGCGCGTCCTTGTCTCCTTCCTGCTTGTACCCGGCGCAGCCGGCGCAGCCGCAATGACTCCATTGCTTCTGCGCGGTCACATGACGCCGGGTAGAAGCAGGAAAGAGACGAGGACACGCGGTAACAGCGAGGAGGGTAAGTATGAAAGCTATTTTTTTACAGGTGTGCGGCAGCAACCGGGGGCCTGCATACCACTGGGGGGGCCTGTTTACCACTAGGGGGGCCTCTATACCACTGGGGGACCTGTATACCACCGGGGGGTCTGTATATCACTGAGGGGCCTGTATACCACTAGGGGGGCCTGTATACCACTAGGGGGGCCTGTATACCACTGAGGGAACCTGTATACCACTGGGGGAGCCTGTATACCACTAGGGGGCCTGTATACCACTGGGGGGCCTGTATACCACTGGGGGGACCTGTATACCACTGGGGGGCCTGTATACCTCTAGGGGGGCCTGTATACCACTAGGGGGGTCTGTATACCACTGGGGGGGCCTGTATACCACTGGGGGGCCTGTATACCACTAGGGGGGCCTGTATACCACTCGGGGGGCCTATATACCACTGGGGGGCCTGTATATACAACTGGGGGGAGCCTGTATATACCACTGGGGGGCCTGTATATATCACTGATGGGGGCCTGTATATATCACTGGGGGGGGCCTGTATATACCACTAATGGGGGCCTGTATTTAGCACTGGGGGGCCTGTATATACCACTAATGGGGGCCTGTATATACCACTGGGGGAGCCTGTATATACCACTGAGGGGGCTGTAACTTCTGATGGGGGCCTGTATATACCACTGATGGGGGGCCTGTATATACCACTGATGGGGGGCCTGTGTATACAACTGAGGGGGGCTTGTATATACCACTGATGGGAGGCCTGTATATACCACGGATGGGGGGCTGTATATACCACTGATGGGGGCTGTAACCTTTGATGGGGGTCCTGTATATACCAATGATGGTGGGCCTGTATATACCACTGATGGGGGCTGTAACCTCTGATGGGAAAGAACTGTATACCAGTGATGGAGGTCCTATATACCAGTGATTGGGGATTATATACCAGTAATGGGGGGCCTTTTATCATGATGAGAGGGGCTGTATACCATGATGAGAGTCTGCTTTATTTTCCCCTAGTCTTATACTCGAGTCAATAAGTTTCCCTAGTTTTGGAGGGTAAAATTAGGGGCCTCGGCTTATACTTGGTTCGGCTTATACTCGAGTATATACGGTAATTGCATGCACGTATTCACTAATGTCTGCATACCATCCTAACTGCCCATGACTTTGTCCTCTTCTCAAATCATCTCTTTCACTTCCACCTTAGTGACGTCTTTCTACTGAAAGTGACAACTACCATTCATCCACTATGTTCATGTTCTTCATCTTTCAAGCTGTTATCTATGGTGTTTTTTTTAAATTTTCTTACCACAGCAGATTCAGGTCAGACGACCATTACACTCACTGCTGTGTGCAGCTTTACCCAGGTTATAACTGAAGGCATTATGAATGCAAGACACCAGCCCCAATCACTAGCAACCTCCTTTCACACAGAGGGAGTGACCACTGGTTGTCCTGCAAACACAATGGGTTCCATATAGGGCGCAGTTCACACAGGTTTGCACAGTGTATGCCCAGCCTCTTACATTAGCCCCCATCTCAGTAGGCGGGCTGTTATGGCATTCAACACCGCTACCTGCGCCGGAACAAACGCACCCATATGGCCCAGCTACACACAGCAACAAAAGAGTGCAAGAAAAAACCACAATGATAAGTGCTGAGTGTAATGGTCGTCTGACCTGAATCTGCTGTGGTAAGAGAATTTATTTTCTATTTTGTCCTTTGCTCACTTGAGATAAGAATTTAGTGGATAGGACTTGTGACGTGTGGGGAGCCGTGTAGGGGCTCACAAGCTTACGTGTTTTGGACCAAAAGACAAACCAATACCCCACAATTTGCTATAGTTTAAAACTAACTAATTTTCCACAATTTCAGCACTTGTCATTGTGGTTTTTTCTTGCACTCTTTTGATAGCTGTGTAGGAACATTGGGGAATGTGTTGATTACAGTAATTTTTGCTCCACTTACAAAAAACTGATTAGGAACATTCAAATGTTTTCTATGAAAAATATTTGGGCTGATATTGATTCCATGGAAGAGAACATACTGATCCATTTTTCCCTTTCTGGAATCTTTTTTTAATGTAAAAACAAAACAATAAAAAGCAGATATAGAAAAAAATAATATAGCATAAATCCAAAATAAGAACTAGAGAAAGCACTATACTACATTTCCAGAACATTCCATTTTTTCTCTTCAGTCACTTACACTATTCACTTATACTCTTCTTGGTCATATGACAAGCACCAGCGGTGCCTATCAGACTTCAATGAGTTATAATGTGGTCAGCCTGGTTTCCATCATAGTATGGGAATCTGTACAATTTTCTTCCAGTAAATATAGTAAAATCTGTGACTGAGGCTCCAAAAACAATGCACATGTGAATATTGCCTTACCAAGATTGAAACAAATATATTGTGAAATGTTCTGCCTTAATACTTAAATAAGACTGTTCACCAGTTTGAGCTTGTTAAACTGGTCACATCATGGAATAGTACAGTAGTCACAAATCTAAGGAAAATGTAGTGATTATTTTTTAATTTCACATCTCCAGTGTGAAGATATTAGCTTGTTATGTTTAGATCCTAATTTCCCCTTCACCCAAGGGAACATTAGCATAGATTCACCTTTAGGGGCCTTACATTATCCCTTGCATGACAGTGACCACTCCTAAGCAGGAGGTGTCATGTCACAAAAAAGGGTACGTCCCCAATGAATTTCAGACCCGCTTTCTCTCTGTTACAAACTATGAAGCAGAGTAGGGGAATAAATAGGATAATTTCCTTTGGCGCTTGTGGAGGATAAAGAGGATCTCAAAGAAGGTTTTTTCTCAGAATATAAATTTATTGTTACATTCAAGTTAAAAAATGGACAACGCATTTTGGCTAGCGAAAGCCTTCATCAGGTATAGTATGCCTGACCAACAAAATTCATCCTCACGCACAACTATTTTACATTTGAAGACAACATATATTTACAGGAGACTGGCACAGCAATGGGAAGCAAAATGGCACCACAATATGCAAATCTTTTCATGGCCAAGCTTGAAGGTGACTTTTTATCCTCTTGTCCTATCAGGCGTCTGGCCTATTACCATCACATCGCTGACATTTTAATCATCTGGACAGAGTCTGAGCAACAGCTGAGGTTGTTCCATAAACACTTTAATCAGTTTCATCCCACCATCAACTTAACACTCAGCTACTCCTGCACTGAAATCAGCTTTCTGGACACCATCATCAAGATACGTAACAATGAAGTAGAGACATCCCTGTACTAGAAGCCAGTTGACCATCCAATATATCTTCAATGGGACAGTTTTCCTCCCAAACACATAAAAACTATTGTGTACAACCAGGCCATCAGATTCAGTCGGATATGTTCCAACCCTATAGATAGAGACAATCACCTTGAGGACCTCAGAAAGAACTTTTTGAACCAAGGCTACCATCCAAGAGCAATTGAGAACCAGATTACAAGAGCCACCAGAACCTCAAGGAATCATCTCTTACATTACAAAACAAGAGAAGAAAACAACAGAGTTCCTCTCCTAGTCACCTACAATCCAAATCTAGAGGTGTTAAGAGGAGCTGCACAGAAACTACAACCACTACTACAAAAGATACCCGACTAAAATCAAATTCCGGATCTCCACTTCTGTGTTTTAGACAACCTCCGAATCTAAACACATCATTGTCAGAAGCTCCCTGTCCTCTCAAACAGAAACAGGAACCTTTCTATGCAACCAGAACTTGTGCAAAACCTGTCCATTTATAGTGACAATTGACAAGATAAAGATTCCCAGCATAGATCAGGACTACAAGATCTCAGGTAACTTTAGTTGTACCACAAGTAATGTGGTGTATTTAAGTATATGTACCAAATGTCCAACAGGTGGTATGTATGTAGGTGAGACAGGACAAAAATTCAGAACAAGAATGAATTCTCATCACCACTCCATAAAAGAAAGACATATGGATCTACCTGTAGCCAAGCATTTTTGTACCTCTGACCACAGTTTAACAGATATGAGGCTGCTCATTTTTAAAAAGTAACTTCAAATCTTAGAGAGAGAGAAGAATTTGGGAATATAAATTGATGATGACCTTTGACACATTCAAAGCAGGAATGAATGTTTCACATGGATTCATGTTCTTTTACATCAATTGAAAGGGCATTTGGGGGCATCATATCTTTGAACAGACCCCAGTTAGAGGACAATAAAACTTTGTCACTTCTTACGTGAACTGTTATCACAACCACTTCACCCCATCTCATTCCTGTTCTTGGACCAATCACTAATCTAAGAACAATAAAACTGTATGTGCCTCTTATCATGGAAGTCCGAATTTACTGCCCTAGCTGCTCCTTCCCTCCTCCCAACTTACCTCTATATACTTCACATCACCTTTGTTATGTATTGAATTATCCCTGCATTTGTATATATATGTGTTTCTCCAGAAGTTGTGTCATCAAGCCTGATGAAGAGGCCATAGTGTCACAAAAGCTTGCTTTGCTTTTTCTTACCATCTTTTCAGTTAGCCATTGAAAGGTATCAACCACTGAGAACTCTCAGATTCTATACCTGATGAAGGCTTTAGCTAGCCAAATCGTGTTGTCCGTTTTTTTACTCGAATGTAACAATAAATTTATGGTGCCATTTTGCTTCCCATTGCTGTGCCAGTCTCCTTTAAATATATGTTGTCTTCAAATGTAAAATAGTTGTGCGTGAGGATGAATTTTGTTGGTCAGGCATACTATACCTGATGAAGGCTTTCGCTAGTCAAAATGCGTTGTCCATTTTTTAACTTGAATGTAACAATAAATTTATGTTTTGAGAAAGAACCTTCCTTGAGATCCTCTTCATCCTCCGGAAGCACCGAAAGGGAATTATCCTATTTATTCCAATATCCATGTGTGAACTTCTGGACAGGACTCACATTGCTTCCCGAAATATTTTGTGCAGCAGACTGGAGGATCAGTAAAAGACCCGATCCACTACATGGATCATAAAACTAACATAAAAGAAACATACACGGTGAGTGTAAAATCTATGTACTATAAATTTGTGTGAATATAAATCTACCCTTAGATCTCATGCCTCGCTGTCTTTCCTTTTTTTCTTTTCTTCTAAGAAGCAGGGTAGAGCAGAGCTGTATTTTATCAAACACTTCATTTCACTGGTGGACAGACAAAGAAAAGGGCCCCTGTGCAAGAACAATATATGGGCCCTTTGCAGCCTAAGAGCTCTTAAAAATGCAAAACTGCACTGGCTTTGGAGATAGGAATGGGCCCCCTCACCTCTTGGGCCTCTGTGCCGCTGCACATGTTGCACCAATAATATGTCTACCTTTTCTTCTTTTAGGCTGGAATCACACTGTTTGTGTGATATGCGTTGCAGTCGGACAAATCTTGGAGCAGTCACCTGGAACGGCCTCTCTCCTGTCAGGACAGGAATTTCAGCTCCTTGTATTTCTATGCAGCTCCACACTCCCCGTCCAAAGAGGGGGAGGCCGTTCAGGGTCACTGATCCAAGTCTCGTCCAAGAGCATCGCATGTAAGTAGGATAGTGTGTTTCCAGCCTTAGCTCTCATCTCATGGTAGCTTGTGTGAAGGATGTGGAGTAAAGCAGAGCTGTGTGTCATTACAAACACTTTTTACAATTCTCCTCTCACAGCACAGTCAGTTTTGCTCTACTACACCTCCAATCACATTGACTGTGATGAAATAAGAGCTGCACAAAGTATTTGTAATGATACATAGTGTCGCTTTATTCCCCTCCCTCACTTGTAAACATAGTAGTTGCCGGCTATGAGCATCTTCCTCTCAGAGATGAATTTCTGCTAACATACAGCTTGTTTTAGTGAAAATTAGAATGTAAACTTTACAAACTGATATCTCTGTAACAGAAATAAGAGATTTATAACTCTGTTTTATTCATCACTGCCAGGGTCGGCTCCAGGTTTTTGAGGGCCCTGGGCGAAACAATCTCAGTGGGCCCTTTCTACACATCCCATGATTCATGATTATAATAAAGAGGCTGTGGGCTGTATATATAATATAGAGGCTGATATAGAACTTTTGATATGATATAGAGGCTAATATAGAACTTACCTTTGCAGTCTTCTCTTCTCTTTAGCAGGGGGGACATCAAGCTGATACGTGCTTACTACACATTTAAGCTGAGCCTCTGTGGCGCCCCACCATGCAGGGGTCACAGAGGGGTACTGCACCCGTAAAAGTAGTGCAGATACTCCAGCTGCAAGCAGATTCTAGGATGGTGGGTGGAACCCATAACCAACACTCCCACACTAGATTACATGGTGGGAGGGTACCTGGGAGGGAACAAGACCACCTCTGGGGGGGAACAAGAAAAGGAGAAACAGGGAGGCAGACAGTGAGTCTGGATTTGTCAAGAGGCATCTGTGACAGGCTCACCAGAAGGGAGTAGAAGAAAGGTCCAGGAGAGAACAGCCAGTTGAGGAAAGAAGGACTTGAGGATGTCTATCCTCGACAGTTTACCGGGTCCTGGAGCCCGCACCTGTGGGATACTTCAGGACCACAGAAAATCCGGAGTCCTGGGGAGTCTACAATTCACCCCAGGCACCTAAGCAACCAAAAGAGTGTACCAGGCACAGATTGATGGTTCGGCGGTCGGCCAGCAGAAAGTTATCCGACGGGAGCAAGGGTGAGAGGAAGAGTGGAGGTCTGACTGATTTCAAGTCACGTGGGAGACAGGAAGAAAAATGCAGGAAGGAAGGCACACACCAAGGGTTCCATCATACCACCTGGGATCCGCTTGCAGCCACCTGTTAGCTACCTGTTATAACATCTGAATGCTGAACTGAGGACTGTAAAAAATACTGCTAAAGTTTCCAGTAAAGTACCCGGAGAGAAGTCAACTTGACTCTGCTGCATTTCCTTTTGCATGAACTTGTTACTGTACAGGGACGCTGCCCCGGAGGTCCAGTCCTACCTGTGGAGGACTTCACCATCCTAGCTGCGATACCATTTACCTCCGGCGGACTGTGGCGGCGCTGGTGCAAATCACCAGAAACTGCAGGTGGCGTCACGACAACAAACTCTGTAAATAGTCCCCTGTAAATATTCTCCCCTTTTCAAAGATAGGCCCAGGACACGGGATCAGGTCCGGCCGCCATTCCCCGTGACACCGTTAACCCCTTCGAGGCCTGGTACCCGAGTGCCCCAAAGCCTGGGCTTGACACCTATACTACTGCCCTTTCCAGACACAACAGTTGGATTGATCTTTATTGGGAAAAAAGTAGAATATTAGATAGATTGATTGATTTTAGCTTGGGATGCAAGCAGATTCCACGCTGAATTCCACATCCACACTTCTAAGTATGAATAACCCTGCCCTCATATAACCCATGTACAGCATCTCTGCTCTCATTTACTCTTTTGTACAGCATCCCTCCCCTCATATACCCTATGTAAAGCATCCTTGCCCTCATTTACCCATGTAAAGCATCCCTGCTTTCATATACCCTATGTACAGCATCCCTCCCCTCATATACCCTATGCAAAGCATCCCTACACTCATATAACTCTTGTACAGCATATCTGCCCTTATATACCCCATGTACAACATCCCTGTTCTCATATACCTCATGTACAGAATACCTGCCTGGTATATACAAGTGCATCTCAATGCATTAGAATATCATCAAAAAGATAATTTATTTCAGTAATTCAACACATAAAGTGATATGCATGAATTATATAGAGTCATTACAAACAGAGTGATCTATTTCAATTGTTTATTTCTGTAATGTTGATGATTATGGCTTACAGCCTATAAAAACCCGAAATTCATTATCACAGAAAATTAGAACACTACATAAGACCAACTGAAAAAAATATTTTTCACTCATAAATGTTGGCCTAA
The DNA here is from genome assembly GCA_033576535.1 of Allobates femoralis. Taxonomy (NCBI): domain Eukaryota; kingdom Metazoa; phylum Chordata; class Amphibia; order Anura; family Aromobatidae; genus Allobates; species Allobates femoralis. The sequence continues at coordinate 556,973,587 of JARQOC010000002.1, read as the reverse complement.
TGAACAGTATGTACATTAAGTGCACTCAATATTTGATTGGGGTTTCTTTTGCATGAATTACTGCATCAATATGATGTGTCATGGAGGTGATCAGCCTGCGGCACTGCTGAGGTGTTATGGAAGCCCAGGTTGCTTTCATAGTAGACTTCAGCTTGTCTGCATTGTTGGGTCTGGTGTCTCTCATCTTCCTCTTGACAATACCCCAGGGCTGGCGCACCTGGGCAAGTGCTGGGGCCCTGGAAGGATGTGAGGGACTACTCTCTTTTAGGCAGGGATGTACTGCTGCCACTCATACTAGCAGACCTCGTGGCAGCTATAGGAACTGGAGGGCCAATGTCGGGGTTTTCCCCTTCAAACAGGAGCAGTGTATGTGTGGAGGGATCCCATGCAGCCCATGGGAGCTGCAGAGAGGCGGGACTTTGAATTATCCAGTCCCTGCTTAGCCCGTGCTGCTGCTGTACTACAAGCAGGAGCAGACCCGATCACTGAGTATCGCTGGGGTGACTGTGTCCTGATAAATGTCCCTTCACACCAGGAGCAGCGGCATCCACAGTCAGTCAGGTGGTGAGCCGTGAGCCACACTAAGCTCACTGAGGTTGCAGTACACTCCTAATAGTGGCCCTTATCTATTTCTCAGCTACAAATCTTGCTAAGGCTGTGGTCACACATGCCAAAACATTTTTCATAGTGTTCCTTTTATCAAATCCGTTTTTTGTTTGGGTGATTTTGGAGGCTATTGTGCTCCCAAATGTTTTTTTGAATTTTTTTTCTTCTTTTTTTTTGTGCCAAAACCGGACCGTTAACGGATGGTGGCAAAATGTGCCATTTATAAAACAGACCGTTTTTCCATAGGGTCCCATGTTATCAAAAAAGGGTCCGTTTTTTCCAGCACCCAAAAACGTAGCAAGAAACATTTTTTGGGATATAAGGCGCCAGGTGGAGCGCTGAAACATGTTGGAGAATAAAGACAAAGCTTGAAATAACTTCCTGCATCCCAGGTGATTTCTTTGGTACCCGGTGGCGGGGACTGTCACACACCTTTTCCCAGCTTCCTGAGAGTCTTCCCACGTGCGAGTGGTTGGTGGAGGTCCTGCAGCAGCCGGTATTGATTATATGCCTTCAAGCCAGTTGTGGGTCATCACAACTGGAATAGGTGAGTGGTTTTGACAATATACCTCTCATCTCTTAGTGTCTGAGTGATAGGGCACTATTGCTCCTCTTGTTCCCCCTTCCTATTTTATATTATTTATGGTCTAGCCATCAATATAATAAATAGGGGATTCACATAATGCTGTCATGCGGCCAGGGCTAGGGGTGGTACTTGGACACCGGGTCTGATGGTGGTTTGGATGGGGAGATCACGGGTGCTCAAGATCCTGATTCCGTGCCCTGGTTATGGTGATGGTGGAGGAGAAGGGAGTATTTACAAGGGATCGTGACGCCACCTGTAGTTGCCGGTTAAATGGTAAATGGTACTGGCGCTACAAGCCGGCTGCTGAGGTGATGGTGGATGCAGCAGAGTGTGGAGCAGCTCCCTACAGGTGGAGCTATTACCTCAGTGCAGCGGTGATAATAAATGTTTATTAAAACCAGAGAACAGAGAGTTCTATTGCCCAGATACTTTACACGTATTTACTGTCCAAACTAGTGTACTTTGCAAAATAAATGTTTTATTTTATGCAGTGGGTACAATAAATATTGTGCATTAATAGAATACGGCAAGCATTTAAAGTGATCCTGACCCCACAAACTGACCCCCCCACATCTTTAGACCTGTCCCTGCACCCCCTCTTATTATTTCTAGCCATCCCTTTTGCAGAAAAAAATCGATTTTGTAAAGTAGAGAAAAAGTTATATTACTTCGTATTGTGTGAGTTCTCTCTTTCTGAGGAAGCTGCAGATAGGCGTGCCTGTCTGCTGCTGCCTTGTAATTATGCACGCCCCTCTCTGCTTGCTGCCTTGGTAAGAGCCTGGCCCGCGTCATGAAAGAGGCGGGGCTAAATCGCGTCATGCCTGATCTCCGCCCCCTTTCATGACGCGGCCAGGCTCTTAGAAGCAGAGAGTGGCGTGCATAATTACAAGGGAGCAGCAGACAGGCACGCCTATTTGCGGCTTGCTCAGAAACAGAGAACTCACACAAGACGAAGTAATATAACTTTTTCTCTACTTTACAAAAGCGATTTCTTCTGCAAAAGGGATGGCTAGAAATGATAAGAGGGGGTGCAGGGACAGGTCTAAAGATAAGGGGGGGGGAGGGGGGCAGTTTGTGGGTTTAGGATCACTTTAAGGTGAGGGAGGGAGACAAATGACAAGTAGCCAGAGGGAGGAGGACAGTAAAATAAGGTTCAGAGGGGTAGTTAAAGTGCAAGTGCTTTTATTGCATAGACCAGGGTTGTAAAGTGCACTTCAGCCCTAGTGGGTCTGATTTTAGCCCTTAGTCTATAGTATGCAGATAAGAAAAGCACAGAATTAATAGCTTACCCATGAGCCTACTTAAGGGGTGCTCCAACTCTGCCCACCGGTCCAGTAGCCCCGACACATGTTTCGCGTCGGCTGCTTCGGGGGGCTAGTGGTGAATAGTGCTCAAACTGTGGGGTTTATAAATGAAGCCCAGCCAATAGCAGACAGCTCATCTGGCTGCATTGCGCACTGTCTGAGCGGTCATAGATATTTATTGTACCCACTGCATAAAATAAAACTTATATTTTGAGTAGTCTGCCCTTTAACATGGTCAAACCTGGGTCCGCATTTGTTCTTACGGTGATAATAAATGTGGATGAGGGGAGTTGTGGTGCTGAATGGTATTGCAGTTCTTACCCTTCTGCTGAGCTGCTGGAGATGCTGAGCCCTCCGGGCACCGGCGGGAAGAATAATGGAAACCATTTCAAGTTTAACTTCACTTTACTGAGTACCAGCAGATGGTAAAATGGAACACAGTACAATTTGGTTTGCAGGATGGATTTTGCCAGTTCAGGATTTCCCCTATGGAGTCTCAAATGTTCTCTGCCTTTGTCTTTCAGGGTCTCCTTTCTTCCTCATTTCTACCACCCTCGCAGAGCTTCCCCGCCAGTCCCCTGATCTCCCACGGTGTTGCACGGGTATCCTTTACCGGTTCTAACGGGGTGGCGCTACCCTCGCCACCGGTACTCGGGCCGTTACTCCTGTGATCTTGGATCAAGTTTTTGGTCCTGAGGGGAGAGGTACCTTGTGGCGCTGTCAGCAACCCGGTTTCTATGGGCCTGCAGCATGTCAGTTTGCAGATAGAGCTGAACTGCTATCTACCTCGGCTTCCTGCGCTGCCAGTATTCCCTCAACGTGACCAGCTTCAACCAGTCCTGGCCCGTTGCCTGCTTTCCTAGGCCCCCACTTAAAGATGGGGCTCCCTCTTGTCAGCTGGGCTGTCAGGCCTGGCCTTCCTGCCTGCCTTCCCAGCACCGTCTGAGGTAAACTAAGCTTTTCCTCACTCTACCCTACCCTAGGCTCCACCCCCACCCTCCTGGGACCTACTAAATTACCGACCCCCCTATTCTAAGTGGTGTGGTCCTAAGTGGGTGTAAGTACAGACTCCATAAGGTTTAACCCCGAACTGACAACTTTTACAGGGAAAAGAAAACATATTATAGTCACAGTGTAATACTACGCTGTGGCGCCTAGCCACAGGGGCGCCACAGCTGCATGAACCGATCACCAGCCAGGATCTGTGCAAGTACACATAAAGGGCTATTAAGTGCATGGGGACTGTAGAAAGAAGACACAAGAGGTTAGATTCAGATTTAGAATAGGGCAAAATGGGAATAGTTAGATAGATGAGATGATAGGCCAATCTAAAGAGATGTGTGTTTAGGGCTCACTTAAAAGTGAGGATATTGTGAATTAATCAAATTGGTTCTGGCAAATGCGTTCCAGAGAATTGGTGCTGCTCATGCGAAGTCTTGGACACCAGAGTGTTAGGTTCGGCTTATAGATGATGTCAGTCTTAGGTCATTAGCGGAATGGAGGGCACATGTAGGGCAATAGACTGAGATGAGGGAGAAGATGTAGGGCAGCATTGTGGAGAGGACAGTGATAGAAATGAAGAGGAGATATAGGACTGTGTAGCACTGTGGAGAGGACAGGTAGGGTGCTAGACAGATGAGGAGGAGATGTAGGGCGGTGCAGAACTGTGGAGAAGATGGGTAGGTGATAGACAGAGATAAAGAGGAGATGTTCAGAAACTGTCAAGGGCTTTGTGGGTGAGAGTGATAACATTATCTTGTACTCTGTAGGGGATGGTATGTGTTAAAGGGGCCCATTATGACTCTTTTGCCCAGGTTCCACGAAAACCTGGAAACGGAACTGGAATCCCCCATAGATTCTCTATGGGATTTAGGTTAGGCGAGTTTGCTGGTCAATCAAATACAGTGATACTGTGTTTATTAAAACCAGGTATTGGTACTTTGGACAGTGTGGACAGGTGCCAAGTCCTGCTGGAAAATGAAATCTCCATCTCCACAAAGCTTGTGGGCAGAGGGAAATGTGAAATGCTCTACAATTTTCGGGTAGACGGCAGCACTAACTTTGGTCTTGATAAAACACAGTGAACCTACACCAGCTAATGACATGGCTCCCCAAACCATCACTGATTGTGGAAACTGCATACTACACCTCAAGCAGCTTGGATTGTGTGCCTCTCTACCTTTCCTCCAGTCCTTGATTTCCAAATGAAATGCAAAATTTACTTTCATCTGAAAATAACACCATGGACCACTGAGCAACAGTCTAGTTATTTTATCTTCTTGGTCCAGGAAAGTTGCTTCTTGTGCTGTCTATTGGTCATGAGTGCCTTGACACAAGGAATGCAACAGTTGTAGCCCATGTCCTGGATACGTCTGTGTGTGGTGGCTGTTGAAGCACTGACTCCAGCAGCAGTCCCCTCCTAGTGAATCTTCCCCAAGTTTTTGAATGGTGTTTTCTTACCAATCCTTCCAAGGCTGTGGTTATATCATTTGCTTATGCACCTTTTTCTACCACACGTTTTCCTTCCACTCAACTTTCCATTAGTATGCTTGGACACAGCACTCTGTAAACAGTCAGCTTCTTTAGCTGTGACCTTTTATGGCTTACCCTCCTTGTGGAGTGTGCCAACGACTGCCTTCTGGATATCTATTAAGTCAGGAGTCTTCCCCATGATTGTGTAGCCTACTGAACTAAGGGACCATTTTAAATGCTTACTAAGCCTTTGCAGGTGTTTAGTGTTAATTATTCTAATTTTCTGAGATAATGACTTTTTTTGTTTTCATTGGCTGTAAGCGATAATCATCAACATTAGCATAAATAATCAATTGACATAGATCACTCTGTTTGTAATGACTCTGTATATTATATGCATTTTACTTTTTTTGTATTGAATTACTGAAAAATTATCTTTTTGATAAAATTCAAATTTAATTGAGATGCACTTGAATGTCTCTATCATGCCAAATCCTGCTATATGTGTCCCCCATCCTGGTATATATGTCCCCCATCCTGCTAGATATGTCTCCCATCCTGGTATATATGGCACCATTCTGGTAAAAATGATCCCCATTTTTGTAAATAACTCCCTTAATCTGATATATATGTCCCCTATCCTGGGCGCATCCTGGTAAATATAATTCCCTATCACACCGCACACAGTAAAAAGAAAAACCTAATAATACTCTCCTTACCTCCACTTCTCCAAGGTCTCCACATCCCCATCGTATCACTGCTGTCACTCTTCTTCTCACTAACCTCAGTAGTGGATGAGGTTGCAGCGTGATAACCTCATCACACTGCCTCAGTCAGCTAAGGAAGAAGTGCCACTGCCCCTGTCTCCACCACATGGTTAATTTGTATGCGATACACCTCAAGTACATCACATGCAAATTAGCCATGTGGACTGGTAGCATGCTCTCGGGAGCTGCTGGGCTGCCTGTCCCTAATGACTAGTGGGCCCCCAGCTGTCCAGGGCCCTGGCACTTGCCCAGTTGTGCCAGGTGCTGATGCCGGCTCTGAGCTCTGCAATGTCTATTTCATGATGTGGCCAGTTTAAAATACTAGAACAAGCAAAAGGACTCTTTAATGTACCATATAACCATATACTTAGTAATAAAGCTCTTCAATGCTTATTAAGGCTATGTGTGCATTTTGAGTACTTGGTGAGCATTTTTGTCAAATCAATGCTGGCCTAAAGGAAGCCAGAAAGAGAGAAAAGAGAAAGACAGAGACACAGAGAGACACACAGAGAGAGAAATACACAGATAGAGGGACACTGAGAGAGACACAGAGAGAGACACAGAGAGAGACAGAGAGAGGGACAGAGTGAAAGACAAAGAGACACAGAGAGAGACATACACAGAGAAAGAGACACAGAGAGAGACTCAAAAAGGGACAGAGTGAAAGGCAAAGCAACACAGAGAAAGACGGAGAAAGACATACACAGAGAGAGGGACACTGAGAGAGACAGAGAGAGACACAGAGAGAGACACAGAGTGAAAGACACAGAGAGAGACTTGCACAGAGAGAGGGACACTGAGAGAGACAGAAAGAGCCACTGAGGGAAACTCAAAGAGGGACAGAGAGAAAGACAAAGGGACACAGAGAAAGACAGTGAGAGACAGACACAGAAAGATGAATTTGGCCCCAGGGGTTAATGTGCCACAGTAACAACACTAAGGAATAATTCCCCACACAACCCACAACACTACACTAGCACCTCCGGCCAGAAGGGGGAGCTAACGCTGCTTCCCTATATATTCTGGGTGGAGAGGAAGTGGCAGTTAGTTTCTTTTCCTGAGAGGACTGAGGGAAAGGACCTGGGTGTAAAAGGGCTGCGTTAGGCCCAACCCATGGTCCACTGTCCACTTCCAGGCCGGCCAAGATCTGAGGAAAGGAGTAGGAGAAGCAGAGGAACACACCAGGGACACGGAGTTACCTAAACTCACCCCAGTAAAGCGCAAAGACCGGATACCGGATCCGCAATTGTGCCTGACACAAGCAGCACAGAAAACACCGGATAAGTGAAGATTATATATCTTCACTGTACCACAGTGAAGCAACACGGCGGGGTCAGAAACACAAAGATAAGACTCAAGTTGCCTAGCAAGTTTGGTACCTGTGAGGGGAGACAGGGCCGGCAGCCTAGCTAAAGTGGCAGCAGGGCCACACACACAGCGCAGGAGTAGGAAGCCAAGGACCCGGCCAGGGTGGGAGCATCCTGGCCCCGGTACAGACTCCGTGGACAATATCTACTAAATACCATCTGCACTAAAGACTTGGAAAACTACAAAACCGTGAGTCTGTGTAATCTTTGCCCTCAAGCCCTACTCTCCCTCACAAACTGTTATCATCTCTACCACTACCCCTGCTCTGCATCATCCATAGACAATCGTCATCACTGCCATGGGGAACCAGACTCTGCCCGTGGAGAGCTGTTATATCATCAGCTGCCAAACATCATCCCCGGAGGTTCTGCAGCAGCGGTGGTCTCCCTGACCACACACCACGGGTGGCATCAATCACGACAATGTCCCCTGTAATTAACCCCCAAACCCATTACTTGTGGGCCCGGGACACAGTCCGGACCAAGACCACCGTGATTCCCCTGTGACACCCCGGTCCGGCACCAGGTACCCCGTTCCAGTGGGCTCCACAGGGACACTGAGAGAGACAGGGAGAGAGACACACCCAGAGAGAGACACAGAGAGAGACACAGAGATAAAGACAGAAAAAGAGAGACACAGAGAAACAAAGAATTTCAGAGCATTTAGTACAGCATGCATTTTTTTTCATAAAGCTACACTAAATTCGCACCAAAAAAAGCACTGTGTGAACACACCAGTGTTTTTGAAGCATTTTTTCATTATTGCATTGAGGTCAATAGGTGAAAAACGCTGCAAAAAAATGCCCCAACAATTGACATGCTACAGATTTGTTTTTGCATCAAATATACTCCAAATCTGCAAGGAAAAAATAAGCACCATGTGCACAACACTTCAGTATTCTCATAGACTTTGCTGACTGTAGGATAGGCATGTACATTTGTAACAAAAGTGCAGGGGCGGACTGGGCCGGGTTTCTGGGGGGCAACTGCCCTCCAGGCCGCCGGTCTAGTGACAGTTCAGGGCCGCCCGATACTGCCGGCAGCCGCCCTGAACAGTGAAATGATGTGAGAGCGGTCGGCTGTCAGCGCGGTGCGGCAGCAGTGGGACCTCTCCGGGCTTCAAATCGCAGCAAGGGCTGCGTCGTCCTGGCAACCGGCGGGACGCGGGCGGGCGCGGGCGGGCGGGAGTGAGTCACTGACTCACTGACTAAGTCAGTGCTAGCGGGCCGGGCGGCCGTGACGTCTGTCGGCTCGGCGCGGCTGCAGCCGCCGCAGCCGCACTCACCTCTGAACAGAGCAGAGTTCTCAGCTCTCTGCAGGCAGCTCCACCGCGGGACCGGTCCGGGCTTCCAGACAGCAGCGGGTGTGTTGTCATGGCACCCGGCCGGCCTGCGGGACGCCGGGATTGGATGGCCACTGTGCCAGGCAGCCAGGCAGCCCAGCAAAGACAGGTAGGGAGGGTGGGTTCAGAGCGGTGTGTAGTGTGCATGCTACATCAGCACGCACTCAGTGAACCTTGTGTGAACCCACCCACCCGGTCCCTCAGAGCGGAGTGCAGACAGACAGTGACGGCCGCCATACTGTTTGAAATTGTGATTGTGATTTGTGACACTGTCAGGCTGCTCTGCTGACTGCTCTGCTGCCGGTGAAACTGCAGTCTGGTGGCCCCACAGGATTAACTGAGGAGGACTGTCTGGAGGAGGCCAGCCAGGCCAGTCTGAGTCCCCCACTACCTCCCTGCCTGGTGCTGCTGCTGCAAAGACAACAAGTAGTGCACTACTGCTGCTTGCCTCGCCTGAGTCGTGCTCGTGTAAATGTAAGTGCACTCATTGCTTGTGTGTGTGTGACTCTGAGTTTGGTGTCCTGCTGCTGCTAGTGCTATGTGGGTTCACACTGGCGTTCCGCTCCGCAGCGTTCTGCGGAGGGGAACTGCCATGTGTGCGCAGCCAGCGCAAGCCCATATCTTTATAATGGGAGCGCATATGTGATGCAACATGTCGCGTCCATGGTGCGGAGGAGAGTGTATGATTTGTGCGCAGGCATCCGCCTGTACACAGATCACATATGGGAGTGAATGGGAGCGTACGGTCATGCGCAGTCAAGCGCAGCACTGTGCACTCCCATTATAAAGATAGGGGCTTGTGCTGGCTGCGCTCACATGGCGCTTCCCCTCTGCAGAACGCTGTGGAGGGGTACGCCAGTGTGAAGGCACCCTAAATGTAAGGCTGGGTTCACATTTGCAGATGCCTCCACAGCGTTCTGCGGAGGACATCTGCAAGGAGCCGGCAGCCCCATCTTTTATAATGGGACGCACGGTGTCTGTCTGCAGATGCTTGCAGACAACCGTGCGCTCCCATTGCCTGCCATGAGTGATCTGTGCGCATGCGGAGGCATGAGCACAGATCACACACTCCCGTCCGCACCAAAAACCCGACCTGTTGCGTTCCCGGTGCGGACGAAAGTGTGTGATCTGTGCGCATTTCTCCGCATGCGCACAGATCACTCATGGCGGGCAATGGGAGCGCACGGCGGTCTGCAAGCATCTGCAGGCACCATGCGTCACATTATAAATGATAAGGCTGCGGTCTTTGCTTTAATGTCAGTACCGGGTCTGGGGAGCAACTACAGGGAGGAGGGATTGTGGCGCGAAAGACACAGGCGGGGAAACCTGCGTTAAGAAGAGGACTTCTCCACCGGCTTTCCTGCTTTGTGCTTCCCTCCCCGGTCCCTGATGCCCCCTCCCCGCTCCTGCTCCTCACCCGCGGTAGCACCCCCCCCCGCTTCTCACTCGGCCTCAAGCGGCAGAGGGGCTGGCGGCCCTCATAATGGGCCTCTGCACTGTGCTTGCCACCCAGGCTATAATCTGCCAGCCAGCCCCTGCAAAAGTGCACCAAAAAATGCATGAACAGCGCATAAAAAATGCATTGTGAGTACATAGCATAAAATATGCCAGTTATCATACACATTTTAAGACATTTAAACCTAAATTACTTTGTGTAAAAATCTATGTTTTAAATGATTCCAGATCTATAATCGCATCACTTAAAATAAAAATGAACGGTTGAAATATTTTACAGCAGAGAATGCCCGGACAAATAAATCACTGAAGGGCATTGTTGTAAAACTAAAATATAATAAGAGGTAATTTTTCTCCAGTGCATTTAGTCACATGTATAAAACATAGATAATGTCTTTCAAAATGTGCATTTATGTAAAAAACGTTTTGAGAATTTAAGAGGCAAGTATCCATTTCTGCCTAACTACTGTATCTCACGGTTATGCATTCCCCAAAGTGTATCCCATCTGCTTTTGGGAGCTCTCACTGCAATATGCAGTGATTGCTGGATAAGCACACCATTTTCCTGTCAATACTTTCCTATTAGCCTCCTGGATCTATACATCATCGTCTTGCTGGCCTGCAGTTTGCTTATCTTTGTCTCTTAGTCTGCCTTTGATTTATCTAACACCCGGGTTAATGATGAGGCATGGAGCCCAGGGTGGTTCCAAGGATAATGCACTCTTGTATAAAAATGCTTAAAGAAGGATCAAGTGATAATCCATCCTAGACTAAAAGGACTAGATCTTCAACAAATGTATTTCTTAATCTCAGCGTTAAGACTATAATACAGTGGTTCCCCTTAAGCTACTATTACCAGCTAGCCTGACTATATGATATATATCAATAAGACTTCAGATAAATCCTAAATACAATATACAAAATAGTTTATCGTTCCTTCAGAGTAAAAATGAGGCAAGCGAATGACAGATTTTCTTGTAAAACGTCATTTCTGCTCTTACAAATTACAGCTTGTCTGATTGATTGTATGAAAAGTGATTATTATATGTGACTCATGTTAGGCAGGATTTACGCTTATCCATGAGACTGACATGCCGATAGTTTATCAGGACAATGTTCTGAGATGCCGATTGATATGCACAGATGCTTTACTAGGAAATGTTCACATTATATCAGCACAAAATATTAATATTCCCCAAATACTTTCTTTTCCCAAGGTCAAATTGTGTTCTTGTTTTATCATTTTTAGCCTGATTCATTTAAGAAATCATGATGGTTAAAAAATGACAGCCTGAAAGACAGATTAGAAATATTTTAAATTGAATGAATGAATGAATGGCCAATTTTACAAAAGGCCCCGTGAACGATATCGCTGAAACGTCACGGATTTGGAGTCGTTCAAACGACATCGTTAGTACGTCGTTGAGTGTGACACCGAGATACAACTACGATAAATTGTTGGATCGCTGATTGCAGATTTGAGAACATGTTCTCAAATCAGACGATCGTCGTTCCGCCAACCTGCTGTATCGTTGTGTGTGACACCTCGATAACGATCACGTTTGCAATTTCTGGGATTGTGAAACCATTTCCGTAGGCGTGCCTTGGCGTTGTGTTTTCCGCCCCCCTGTGCGCCGATTGGTGGTCAGTAGTGAGTTCCGATTGGCTGGCATTGATTATGGGAAAGGCGCCATATTTGCTGATCCGTTGCTTTGATCACTAGACTCATTGACTTTTATATTCTTTATTTACACTATCATAAAACACATTTAAACAAGGAGACTCATTGAAGTCGCCATCCTTTTCTCTAGGCGTTTAGCTACCCGCATGTGCACGCAAATAAACAATTGGTGTAATGATAGATTTGAGCAGTCCTATATATATATGTATGTGCTTATGTTAAATCCTTATGTTTTTCTTCAAAATTTAGTAGGCAACATGTGCACCATATCTAAATAAATATACACACATGGCAACCTTCACAACTTCATTGGTCATGTATGTCTGCCACATTGGTACCTAAAGTATGTCAACATATATGATTTTAATTCAGAGATGCAAAGTACATACACACATTTGTACACATAACCAACTATACACAGTTACATATACACATACATACATCTATGCACAGACACATAGTTACTACATGCATCCAAATATGCAGACAAGTATGTACATATAGTGTTGTGTGTAGCTTGCCATCTTGAAAACAACATGTACACTACATTGTATTGGCAACAGTGCTCACACGAGCGTTCATGTGTGACATTTTGGGGATGCATTAGTGGCTTGAAAACAGCCTTGAATTTGCGAGATGGTTGAAAGGGCAAGAGCGCTAATAAAGTTGTGGCCACCAATCGGAGTTGTAGGGGCGTGGGAAAACGCAATCTGGCACACCTAGCTCCTAGCCTGTGTCAAAAACTATGCCAACATTGGGGTTAAAGTCGTTCACGTAGTTGCCATGTGACAGCGTGATAACGACAGCCAAGATCGTCGGTGCGTCGTTCACGATATCTAGATGTATGACATCTCACCAACGATCTCAAAAAGATGTCCTAACGACCGCACTCCCGTGAGATAGTTGGTGAGAACCTTGTGAAATTGAAGCGTGTAATGGCACCTTAAGACACAAGATCTGCAGAAAGCATTGAAATGGCCATCCTGTCCTGGGTGGCAGTCTACTTCATCCAGCCTGAGCCCTATTGAGGACCAGGGAAGGGGGGGTGCAATCAGAGCAGGTCGGGTGAGAAGAAGCAGGGGGGAAAGTGCTGCTTCACTCACTGGCCTCCACCACACTGCCTACCGCAACCCGCCGCCTGTTACCCGGGTCCCTCTGTCCTTGCAGCAGCTGCGGCCGCAAAGCACAGCCGCGCATCCACTGCCCCTATCATTGCAGGGGGCGGCCCTAAACTAGAGCAATGCCACCGCCCCTGGCCATTGCTAATCTTGCAATGATGCTTCACTCCACCATGATCATTTTCTGTTACAGGTTCAGAACAACTTATCATTCAGTGTATTAATCTCCAATTTGTGATGGGTGGTTTAACCTCCAGGGTCAATGCACAAATTAATGTCACAGCATTAGATCACATGGTAATATCATAGTAAGCGGAGATATGGAATTAGATGGTGAGCCCCAATGGGGAAAGTGATGATCACCTCTGTAAAACGCTTTGGAATTGATAGCGCTATATAAATGAGTAAAATAAATAAATAAATAAGGCACGCGGTTGTGTCCCAAGACTTGCTTTTTCTCTTTTGTGTGTTTATAGCAAAGGTGTTTTACAGTGATAACACTGATAATGCGCACAGTGATGCAATGATCTAATAATCCAAAAATAATTTATTCTGTGAGGTTACAGAACAAGAAGTGTACAATGCAAAAGAGGACACAGTATAGGGAAAACGCACATGATGAAGTCACAGCAAAGATACTAAATCATGATTTCAACATACTCATCTAATGTGTACAAAAATGTGACATCATATAGGTAAATAATAATAATTATTATTATTACGCCAAACATATTCTGCAGCACTATACAATTCAGAGGGGACATGAAAAGGCAAAAAAAGACAATACAGACTAACACAATTTAACAGATACCAAGAGGAGTAAGGGTTCTATTTGTGGCGCCCCGCACCGAATGCGTCACAGGAGGGTATTGCAGCCATAAATGCAGCAGCAATATTCTCTGACCCAGCAATCACACAGTTAACTCAGAGATCCATACCCTACATGCATCACCTAGCATAGAGGGCCAATCAGGTCCTGGTGGGCGGAGTGTAGTGGTAGTGTGTAGTAGAAGTTTAGTCCAGCTAGAAGAGAAGAGTCTAGTCTGGGAGTGTAACAGCAACATAGAAGACCTCTGCAGATTCCCAGCTCTGCAACTTAGGAGAGGGGGTTGCACAGTTCCGTGCGGCCCCTGGCCACCCTCGCTGGCCGTCTCCCTACCATCACCCGGGCATCATCATGCGGGTCCAAAATCATCCCGTGCCCATCTACAGCCGGTTTGCTGGTACCAAAGCTAGCAGTAGTCCAGCTCTGCTATGCGAACCAGAGGAGTGGAGGGATCGCGTTACAGGAGCACCCCACCATCGCCAAATCCAGTCGTCTAACCAGCGGTGTACCCACCAAGGGACCCAAGGCTCCCCAAAGCATCTGGAACGTATACCCCGGATAGGGCATTCAAGCAGCCTCCCTGTACCCGATCTGGTATTCCTGGGCGACAACAGCACAGTACTTAGTTAGAATGGAGGAACACCGCGGATCTCTGAGAACACACTGGTCATTGCTGAGTCCACCCGGTCCACTACCCGTAACTGTATACCATGTACTGCCTACTGGTTACAGTAAAGAACCCGTTACAGAGATTTACAGTGTCTGTGCCTTCTTATGAACTGCTTATCCGCGCATTAAGGTAACCGCAGCTGCCTCACAACATCTTGTGCAGCTTGTGGCTCCGGGGATCATCGCTCAGCCTGTGGGGAGCGTTCCATCTTGCTGCATTCCATCTCCCGGAGGCCCCGCAGCGTCGGTACAGTTACCGAAACTCTCATAGGTGGCGTCACGAAACAATTTAACCCTAAATCTGTTCCCACAAGACGTCTCATCATTTTTGATCTGTACCACCGGGCCCCACTACCGGCAGGCGCAGCACCCGTGACAAGGAGGGAGAAGCAAACGCCTGTCTAAACTGGAGTCCTGGCCGCGGTGAGTCATATTCACAATCTTACAATCTATGAGGATATTGGGGAGGCACAAAAGCTAAATGGTAACTTACCGAAACTCTCATAGGTGGCGTCACGAAACAATTTAACCCCTAAATCTGTTCCCACAAGACGTCTCATCATTTTTGATCTGTACCACCGGGCCCCACTACCGGCAGGCGCAGCACCCCGTGACAAGGAGGGAGAAGCAAACGCCTGTCTAAACTGGAGTCCTGGCCGCGGTGAGTCATATTCACAATCTTACAATCTATGAGGATATTGGGGAGGCACAAAAGCTAAATGGTAACACATGCTTTTCATATATAGTCCAGACATCAATATAATAAATAGGAGAGTCCCATACTGCTGCATGAACTGGTCACCAGCCAGTATCTGTACAAGTACTGGTACAGAGCATAACTAAGCGCATGGAGGGTGTAACCATATCATACTAGTCTAAAGAAATGTATTCTTAGGGCCCGCTTAAAACTGTGGGTATTGGGAATTAATCAAATTGGTTCTTCGTAGTATGTTCCAGAGAATTGGCGCGGCTCACAAGAAGTCTTGGAGACAAGAGAGGGAGGTTGGGATTATTGAGGCTGTCAGTCTTAGGTCATTAACAGAATGGAGGGCATCGGTAGGATGAACAACAGAAATGAGGGAACAGATGTAGGGCAGTGCAGAACTGTGGAGGGGTTTGTGAGTGAGAATGATAAGTTTATATTGTTCTCTGTAGTGGATAGGCAAACAGTGCAATGACTGGCACAGGGTGCAGGCATTGGTGAAGTAGTAGAAGAGGAATATGACCATGGCTGATATATTTAGGATGGATTGGAGAGGCTTTAGTAAGAGGGAGACCGATTAGTAGAGAATTGCAATAATCCAGATGAGAATGAATAAGAGAGACATTAAGAGGTTTTGCAGAGTCAATGTTAAGAAAAGGTTAAATTCTAGAGATGTTTTAGAGATGTAGGTGACTTGAGCGAGTGATCGAATGTATGGAGTGAAAGAGACATGCAGCGATGTCACAGTTATAATTTCAGCTTTTCATGCTTCATTCAATTATTCATGGGCACCAACAACCTACATGTGTAGATACCTTTACATTGGTATTAGGCCCCAAGGCAGCCTGCTGCCATTGTAGTTTCACCCATATAAAAACTGTATCTAGAAAATTTTGGGGGGGCTCTAATTTCCAAAATAGGGTCACCTGTGGGAGAGCACCACTGTTTCTGTACATCAGAGGCTCTCCAAATGTGACATAACACCCACAGACCATTCCATCAAAATCTGCACTCCAAAACATTGCTCCTTCCCATCTGAGCCCTGCTGTGAGCCCAAACAGTGGTTTTTCACCATATGTAGGGTATTAGCGTATTTAGGAGAAATTGCCCAACAAATTTTGGGTTCCATTTTATCCAGATACCCTTGTTAAAATGAAAAATTAGAGGCTAAATTAACATTTTTGTGGAATAAAAGTATTGTTTCGTTTTCATGGCTCAAGAGTTATAACATTTTGTGAAGCACCTGGGATTTCAAAGTGCTCACCACAAATCTAAGTAAACTCCTTAGGGGGCCTGGTTTCCAAAATGGGGTCACTTTTGGGGGGTTTCCACTGTTTAGACATATCAAGAGCTCTCCGAACAACAACTGGGTGTTAGCTAACAATTCCAGTCAATTTTATGTTCAAAATGTCAAATGGTGTTCCTTCTTTACTGAGCCCTGCTGTGTGTCCAAACAGTGGTTTCCCACCACATATGAGGTATCGCTGTACTGAGGACAAGTTGTAGAACACATTTTGGGGTCTATTTTCACTTGTGAAAATGAAAACATTGGCATTAAAGAGCATTTTAATGGAAAAAATTTACCTTTTCATTTTCATGGTTCAACATTATAAAAGTGGGGTCACTGTTTGGCACATCAGGGCCTCTCCAAACACAACATCGTGTCAGCTAATGATTCCAGCCAATTTTGCATTTCAAAAAGTCAAATGGCATTCTTTTTCTTCCAAGCCCTGATGTGCACCTAAACAATGGTTTACTACCACGTATGGAGAATCAGCATACTCAGAATAAATTGTGCAACACGTTTTGGGGTCCATTTTATTTTGCTACCCTTGTAAAAATGAAGAGAAATAGAGGCTAAAAGAAGATTTTGTGGGAAAAAAGTATTTTTTAATTTTTACAAGGATAACAGGGTAAAATGAACTCCAAAATTAGTTGGGCAATGTCTCCTGAGAACCCACCACTGATACACCATATGTGGTGGGAAAGCAATGTTTGGGCACATAATAATAATAATAATAATAATAATAATAATAATAATAATAATAATAATCTTTATTTATATACAGTCATGGCCAAAAGTATTGACACCCTGCAATTCTGTCAGATAATACTCAGTTTCTTCCTGAAAATGATTGCAATCACAAATTCTTTGGTATTATTATCTTCATTTAATTTGTCTTCAATGAAAAAACACAAAAAGAATTGTCCTAAGGCCAAATTGGATATAATTCAACACCAAACATAAAAAGGGGGTGGACAAAAGTATTGGTACCCTTAGAAAAATCATGTGATGCTTCTCTAATTTGTGTAATTAACAGCACCTGTAACTTACCTGTGGCACCTAACAGGTGTTAGCAATAACTAAATCACACTTGCAGCCAGTTGACATGGATTAAAGTTGACTCAACCGCTGTCCTGTGTCCTTGTGTGTACCACATTGAGCATGGAGAAAAGAAAGAAGACCAAAGAACTGTCTAAGGACTTGAGAAACCAAATTGTGAGGAAGCATGAGCAATCTGAAGGCTACAAGTCCATCTCCAAAGACCTGAATGTTCCTGTGTCTACCGTGCGCAGTGTCATCAAGAAGTTTAAAGCCCATGGCACTTTGGCTAATCTCCCTAGAAGTGGACGGAAAAGAAAAATTGACAAGAGATTTCAACGCAAGATTGTGCGGATGGTGAATAAAGAACCTTGACTAACATCCAAACAAGTTCAAGCTGCCCTGCAGTCTGAGGGTACAACGGTGTCAACCTGTACTATCCGTCGGCGACTGAATGAAAAGGGACTGTATGGTAGGAGACTCAGGAAGACCCCACTTCTTACCCCGAGACATAAAAAAGCCAGGCTGGAGTTTGCCAAAACTTACCTGAGAAAGCCTAAAACGTTTTGGAAGAATGTTCTCTCTTTTTGGGCAAAGGCATCAACATAGAGTTTACTGGAGAAAAAAAGAGGCATTCAAAGAAAAGAACACGGTCCCTACAGTCAAACATGGCGGAGGTTCCCTGATGTTTTGGGGTTGCTTTGCTGCCTCTGGCACTGGACTGCTTGACCGTGTGCATGGCATTATGAAGTCTGAAGACTACCAACAAATTTTGCAGCATAATGTAGAGCCTAGCGTGAGAAAGCTGGGTCTCCCTCAGAGGTCATGGGTCTTCCAGCAGGACAATGACCCAAAACACACTTCAAAAAGCACTAGAAAATGGTTTGAGAGAAAGCACTGGAGACTTCTAAGGTGGCCAGCAATGATTCCAGACCTGAATCCCATAGAACACCTGTGGAGAGATCTAAAAATGGCAGTTTGGAGAAGGCACCCTTCAAATATCAGGGACCTGGAGCAGTTTGCCAAAGAAGAATGGTCTAAAATTCCAGCAGAGCATTGTAAGAAACTCATTGATGGTTACTGGAAGCGGTTGATCGCAGTTATTTTGGCTAAAGGTTGTACAACCAAGTATTAGGCTGAGGGTGCCAATACTTTTGTCTGGCCCATTTTTTGGAGTTTTGTGTGAAATGATCAATGTTTAGCTTTTTACTTCATTCTCTTTTGTGTTTTTTCATTGAAGACAAATTAAATGAAGATAATAATACCAAAGAATTTGTGATTGCAATCATTTTCAGGAAGAAACTGAGTATTATCTGACAGAACTGAAGGGGTGTCAATACTTTTGGCCATGACTGTAGCTCCAACATATTCTGCAGAAATTCACAATACTGAGGTTCAAACAATCATAAGAAACAGTTATCAGAAAATACAATTAAATACAAAGTATAATACAATAATTAGAGCAAAAACAAAGACAGCCCTGCTCATAAGAGCTTACAATCTAACAATGAGGTGGGGGTGACACAAAGTATAGGTGCTTATTTACAGTGATGGTATAGTCAACTTAAGGAGATGGGGAACAGATAGGAGCAGTATAAGTGGCCACCAACCATTATTTGTGATGCATGTGAGGCTATGTCTAAGTGACTTTGACTAGGGATCATTATAGGCCGCCCTAAAAGATGTGTTTTTAGGGATCGCTTGAAACTATGCAAGTTGTGGATACACCTAATTTTTGGTGGTAGAGCATTCCAGAGAACTGGTGCAGCTCGGGAGAAGTCTTGAAGCTGGGAGTGGGAGGTTCAGATTAATGCAGAAGTGAGTCTAAAGTCACTTCCAGAGCGAAGAGAACGGGTGGGGTGATAGACAGAGATGAGGGAAGAGATGTAGGGAGGTGCTGCACTGTGAAGAGCTTTTTGGCTGAGAACAAGCAGTTTGAATTGGATCCTATAGTATATAGGCACAAGGCAGGACTCAGAAGGGACATTTTTGAGCAGGGACCTAGTATTGTGAATTTTATAGTGTGATGTATGTGAGTTGTGTAAAGTACATCAGGTGCATGATCGCTGAGGCCAACCTGAGATACCCTACACAATTCACATGCACCACACCATAAAATTGTGCTCTGGTGAAAATAATGAAAATATTTTTTTCTCCTATCCTTGCTCTTTTCCTCCCACTTTCCCCCTACTTCTGTTGCCGAGCGCTGGTCAGGCGCTCTGATCGCCTCTCAGGACACCTGATTGGCAATAACACACCTGAACAGTGCTCGGCAGCAGATGTGGGGGGGAGACCATTTGAAAGGAAAAATAAAGTATTTTTATTCCTTTTTGTCAGGGAACACCAGAGGAAGGATTCAGTACAGTAATGGCGACACAGGACAGCAGCAGCAGAAGCACTGGAAGCGGTTTGTCAGAAGCAGAAATGACTTGAGCACCACAAATCTTAGTGAGATTGCAACACAGACCTGGCTCAGGGATCACGCTCCTCGACAGAATGAAGCTGAGGGGATCGGTCACAGCCCAGTCACACACATCTCTGCACACTAATTGGAGTATTGACATCGCAAGCATGATTACTCCAATCAGGGCTTGAAGGGGTGATGCTGAGGTCACCAAGCTCCAGCTTATGATCGGTGCTGTTCTAGTACTAATCATAGCTGGATCACAATGTTTCAAGCAATTTCATTGCTTGAAACATAAGAATCGCTATGATTGGCTGTTCTGAATTGAATGGTTGTCGAGCCCACTGGGACGAGGGTACTCGGTACCGGACCGGGTCTTTACTGGGGAAGTCATGGGTGGTCCTGGTCCAAACCGTGTCCCGGGCCCTGGCAAAATAAAGGGGAATATTTACAGGGGATTGTCACTCGTGACGCCACCCACTTGATGCGGCCAGTGATGGGGCCGCCGCTGCTGCAGAACCTCCGGGGACGATGTAATGGCAGCGGAGATGGTGTAGTTCCAGTGGGTAGAACTGTGTTCCCCGGGGCAGTAAGGGTTAAGTCTATTGTGGAGTTGTGTATCACACTTGCTTTGCAGACGCTGCAGGGATCTCTCCTCAGCGTTGGTGCTGACAGGCAGTAGCTGTGACTCTGCAGGTGGAGGTCCTTCTGATGCAATCCTGTTAGGAGAGAATCATTCTCATGCAGAAACACAAGGGAAGCTGTTCCAGGGTTTTCCAAAGCTTTACTCTCAGCTCTTTCAGTTACTTAACAGCACAGTCACAGTTCTTACACAGTTCAAGTTCACGGGCACATTCTCCCTCTCTAGGTTCCCTTTGCTCCCTGCAGCCAGGCCTCTCTCTCCGTGACCCCTCACACAGTCTGTAATGTCCTTCCCGGGCTGTTACGTTCTCCTTACTTCGTGTTGTGTGACACTGAACAGTATGGCTTCTGTGAGTCCTAATTTGTCACTGGGGTTTAAAGAACACTGCACACTCCAAAGTCCTTTCAGGGTGATGATTTGTGTTTATTTAAAGTGCATATAGACAGTTTTGCGATCAAGCTGACGTTTCGACCTTGTCCCGTGGTCTTTATCAAAGTATCGCTGTGAAATACATAATAGTCTAGTGAATATACAATATTTACAAAATTTACATACAGTTTTAGTATTGTTTGCAGTCAACACTTTAGTGAATTACATAGATCTGTCATACAGTTTAAAGTGTATATTACAGAGGGTTTTTCCATGTATAGTCCAAGAAGATAGGGTTCTAGTAGGTTTATGAGAGATCATATGTGATTGTTGGTGAAAATCTCATTTATTAATTAGTAGTGCATGTTCCGTGTGGTGGTAAGGATACAATCAAGTTACCTGTCCTTATTAATATAGAGGGTCTGCACCTAGGGGAACCACTGGTCCTGTGCTGTCTAGTTAAGGATTTTTTTGTTATCCTCTGGTGGTAGTATCTGTTAATAGATCACTTACAGTAAATACAGGGTATATGTTACTATGTGGTTGCCAATAATGAGGTATTTACCTTAATATACCATCTGTTTGTCTTAGTGAGGAGGTCTTATTCAGGTCTGTGTCTCCAAAGGTTTGTACCTTTACAGGGGTAGCCCTGTGGGTGAATTAAGTCCCTGGTAGTGGAAAAGCATATATGGTGTTAAAAATTAGTATGTCCTGTACTTAGCTTATAGTGGGTCGCATTGGTGGTTCAGTGGGCTTGCCTCCCGTTCCGGGGTCTGCCGGCGCGTCCTGCGCCTTGGCTAGGAGTGTCAGTGTACCGGGAGACGCGGCTCTTTATCCGCCCTCCTCGGTCAGCTGACTGGAAGTGACGCGGTGCACTGCGCTGTGCGCAGTGCGTGTCGCTTCCTTAATGATAGTAACTAGGTTTGCGGCGCTGCTGAGCGCTGCTGAGTGGTCGCACTGCGCGTGCGCGGCTCAGCTGGTGTTTACATGTGAATTGTATCTCCTAACCAAGTGGTGCAATGGGGGTTTATTGAATGTTGTTGACTATTGACTCCCTCTGTTAGTAGAGGATTGAATGTAGGCATTGTAGCCCTATAATGTGTTGGCAAATATTACACATGGGAGTTGTTGTGTATATAGGCACAGTTAAGTATTGTACAGGTGTTCATGGTGATATTCAACATTCATGTATGTTTCTACATATAAGAATACACGTTTATCATACACAGATAGTAGAGGTCCAAAACCTTGTCAATATACATAATAAATTCTCAAATCACATAACCTAAAGATAAACAAGACGGGTAGAGGGGAAGGAAGGGAGACTATACAACCTATAAAGGATAGAATATCCAGCCACAAGTCCACAATTCGTTGTGGGAAGATATGGCTTCCACTCCCCTACCACTTTAAGGAAGCCAGACACTCAGTATCGCAACTAAGGTTCCAAATCATAGAAAAAGTACATAGACCCAGACGAGGGGGTAACCATATAAAACTCCTAAACGAAAGAGAGACCTTCTGGATCTACACTCTTGATACCCTTACCCCCAAAGGCCTCAATAGAGAAATTGATTGGTAATACTTGTATATGCTTTCCTTCTTTACAGACGCACTGAGAATATAGTCGCAATCACTCCCTATAGTCTGACACCTCGGTTGGTAAGCATAAATAGGGCCTGTAGTTGATTGGAAATGCTTTAATTGCTCCCTTCCTTCCCCTCTACCCGTCTTGTTTATCTTTAGGTTATGTGATTTGAGAATATAATTATCATTTATTATGTATATTGACAAGGTTTTGGACCTCTACTATCTGTGTATGATAAACGTGTATTCTTATATGTAGAAACATACATGAATGTTGAATATCACCATGAACACCTGTACAATACTTAACTGTGCCTATATACACAACAACTCCCATGTGTAATATTTGCCAACACATTATAGGGCTACAATGCCTACATTCAATCCTCTACTAACAGAGGGAGTCAATAGTCAACAACATTCAATAAACCCCCATTGCACCACTTGGTTAGGAGATACAATTCACATGTAAACACCAGCTGAGCCGCGCACGCGCAGTGCGACCGCTCAGCAGCGCTCAGCAGCGCCGCAAACCTAGTTACTATCACTAAGGAAGCGACGTGCACTGCGCACGCGCAGTGCACCGCGTCACTTCCGGTCAGCTGACCGAGGAGGGCGGATAAAGAGCCGCGTCTCCCGGTACACTGACACTCTAGCCAAGGCGCAGGACGCGCCGGCAGACCCGGAACGGGAGGCAAGCCCACTGAACCACCAATGCGACCCACTATAAGCTAAGTACAGGACATACTAATTTTTAACACCATATATGCTTTTCCACTACCAGGGACTTAATTCACCCACAGGGCTACCCTGTAAAGGTACAAACCTTTGGAGGCACAGACCTGAATAAGACCTCCTCACTAAGACAAACAGATGGTATATTAAGGTAAATACCTCATTATTGGCAACCACATAGTAACATATACCCTGTATTTACTATAAGTGATCTATTAACAGATACTACCACCAGAGGATAACAAAAAAATCCTTAACTAGACAGCACAGGACCAGTGGTTCCCCTAGGTGCAGACCCTCTATATTAATAAGGACAGGTAACTTGATTGTATCCTTACCACCACACGGAACATGCACTACTAATTAATAAATGAGATTTTCACCAACAATCACATATGATCTCTCATAAACCTACTAGAACCCTATCTTCTTGGACTATACATGGAAAAACCCTCTGTAATATACACTTTAAACTGTATGACAGATCTATGTAATTCACTAAAGTGTTGACTGCAAACAACACTAAAACTGTATGTAAATTTTGTAAATATTGTATATTCACTACACTATTTTGTATTTCACAGCGATACTTTGATAAAGACCACGGGACGTGGTCGAAACGTCAGCTTGATCGCAAAACTGTCTATATGCACTTTAAATAAACACAAATCATCACCTGAAAGGACTTTGGAGTGTGCAGTGTTCTTTAAACCCCACTGACATTGAGACCCAAGGGCCTCCTACGCTAGCACCTCAATTATATCCAACAGGTGTGCACGCCAATCACTATTACTACTAATTTGTCACTGAGCTGCCTGTCCTTTGGGTAGGGATCTCAATCTGAAACTCAGACCCCCGTCGTGTTGTTTGGGGATGCCGGGTAAACTACAGTCCCCTCTAGAGCTGACACTCTACTTCAGCCCAGCCTCCAGCAGTCCTCAAGCCTGAGGCTCTACCAGGCTCCTTTCTCTCTGTTCATCTCGGTATCTAGGAAGGCTACTCCTCCTGCAGTCAGTAGCTTCAGCTGCGTTCCTAGGGCCCGGGTAACACCGTCCCTGCTCAGTCCTCTCACACTCCTGGTGGTATCAGCTTCGGATGGGCTTTCTCTCTCCTCTGGCTCGCACTGGCTCAGTACAGATTCTGCGCTCCTAGGCCTTACTCTCACAGGACGTGTGAGCTTCAGTCTTTGCTTCTCAGCCTACCTCTGCCTACTGAACTCCTTCACTCCTCCCCCTTCCTATATACTCTCAAGTCACCTGACTTCTGGTGTGCCCAACCCACTCCTCTGAATCCACCACCCTCAATCTCATAGAGTATCTAATCTCAGGGCTGGATGTTACCTCCTCTTACACGTGGGTATGTGGGCTGTGAGTGTGTTGGTGTGCAACAAGTGTCCTACCTGCCTGGCTGCAGTTCCTTTGTGGCCTCCTGGACGCAGGGGCGCCACACAGCCAATCACAGCAATCGTAGCTGCAGGGTGGTAATGCCACTTCACATGGGGATGAGCTATGGTAACTTGCTGACAGAATGAGCAGGCACCTTTGTGTGATTGCCACTACTGCTGCTAGGGTGCTGCATTTAAGCCATGAAATAATTAAAAGTACAAGGTCGGTAAGTATCACCTACCTATGTGATATAGGAATGTCTAAGGTGTGAAGGGCTTGACCTCACCAACTCCTTTTAATCCAGTTTTCAATGTACACTGTGCATAAGCAAAAAGTTGCCAGTTTTTGCTTAAAATGCCGCTAATGGTTTGGTATGTCTTGATTGGAGTAAAAAACAAAGAATCCAGAAAATACCAGTAAAAAAGGCACAAATATATTTGAAAAACATTGAAAAAACATGCTGGTAGCCACAAAAGTTGAAGGAAATGACCAATAAAATGTTAAGAGATATTTTGTAAATTAAAAAGTACAGGCGTACAGGCCTGGGAAAGATGTTATGTGTACAGGCATGGCCAAAAGTTTTGAGAATGACACCAAAATTATATTTTCACCTGATCTGCTGGCCTCTGGTTTTTATTTGTGTTTGTCTGATGTTTATATAACATACAGAAATATAATTGCACTCATATTATGAGTACCAAAAGGTTATATTGACAGAATGAGTTAATGCAGCAAGTCAATATTTGCAGTGTTGACCCTTCTTCTTCAGGACCTCTGCAATTCTCCCTGGCATGCTCTCAATCAACTTCTGGACCAAATCCTGACTGATAGCAGTCCATTCTTGTATAATCAATGCTTGCATTTTGGCAGAATTTGTTGTTTGTCCACCCATCTCTTGATGATTGACCACAAGTTCTCAATAGGATTAAGATCTGGGGAGTTTCCAGGCCATGGACCCAAAATCTCTATGTTTTTATTCCTGAGCCATTTAGTTATCACCTTTGCTTTATGGCAAGGTGCTCCATCATGCTGGAAAAGGCATTGTTGGGCGCCAAACTGCTCTTGGATGTTTGGGAGAAGTTCCTCTTGGAGGACATTCTGGTACCATTCTTTATTCATGGCTGTGTTTTTAGGCAAGACTGTGAGTGAGCCAATTCCCTTGGCTGAGAAGCAACCCCACACATGAATGGTTTCAGGATGCTTTACAGTTGGCATGAGACAAGACTGGTGGTAGCGCTCACCTCTTCTTCTCCGAATATGCTGTTTTCCAGATGTCACAAACAATCGAAAAGGGGATTCATCAGAGAAAATGACTTTACCCCAGTCCTCAGCAGTCCACTCCCTGTACCTTTTGCAGAATATCAGTCGGTCCCTGATGGTTTTTCTGGAGAGAAGTAGCTTCTTTGCTGCCCTCTTGAAACCAGGCTTTGCTGAAAGAGTCTCCGCCTCACAGTGCGTGCAGAAGCACTCACACCAGCCTGCTGCCATTCCTGAGCAAGCTCGGCACTGCTGGTAGTCCGATCCTGCAGCTGAAACAGTTAGGGTATGTGCCCACAGGACGTTTTTTGAGCATTCCTGAACGCAGCAAATCCTGAGGATCCTAGAGTCCTTGACAGGAGAAGTGCTATGATCTTGTCTGCATTTTTTGCGCGTTTTTTTCGCGTTTTTACTGCGTTTTTCCTGCGATTTTTGTGCGTTTTTACTGCGTTTTGGATGCTGCGTTTTTCCTGCGTTTTTCCCATTGACTGCACCAAAAACGCAGGAATAATTGACATGTCAATTCTTTGCTATCCGCACCAAAAACGCAGGTATTTGACAGTTCTTGACACTTGCAAAACCAATGTGTGTGCACAGCGTTTCTGTGAAACACATTGGTTTTGCTGGGAAGCCCAACCGCAGGAACAAATTAGCATACATTACCATAAAACCAATGGTTTTCTGCATGCGGAAACTGCAGCAAAACCACAGCAAAAATGCCCTGTGTGCACATACCCTTATAAGATAAGGTCCTGGCGCTTGCTGATCTTTCTTGGGCGCCCTGGAGCCTTTTTGACAACAATGGAATCTCTCTCCTTGAAGTTCTTGATGATGCGATAGATTGTTGACTCAGGCGCAATCTTTCTAGCTGCGATACTCTTCCCTGTTAGGCCATTTTTGTGCAGTGCAATGATGGCTGCAAGTGTTTCTTTAGAGATAACCATGGTTAACTGAAGAGAAACAATGATACCAAGCACCAGCCTCCTTTTAAAGTGTCCAGTGGTGTCATTCTTACTTAATCATGACTGATTGTTCACCAGCCCTGTCCTCATCAACACCCACACCTGTGTTAATGGAACAATCACTAAAACGATGTTAGCTGCTCCTTTTAAGGCAGGACTGCAATAATGTTGAAATGTGTTTTGGTGGTTAAAGGTCATTTTCTAGGCAAATATTGACTTAGCAAGTAATTGCTGTTAAGTTGATCACTCTTTATGACATTCTGGAGTATATGCAAAGTGCCATTAGAAAAACTGAAGCAGTAGACTTTGTTAAAATTAATATTTGTATCATTCTCAAAACTTTTAGCCATGACTGTATGTATCGAAATCATGGACTCCTGAAGATGTATTTTGGCCCTCACAAATGAAGGTTCACTGATGTATGGGTTTTTAGGTATCGCTGTTGCTAGAACAAACCTGCCCACCATGAGTAAATACATTGGCCATGGTAAGCCATGGAGTTGTTTTAATGCTATGAAAGTGAATATGTTATATCTATTAATTAGGAAATAAAAACACATACCAAGGAATGGAAATAAAGTGCAAAAATCTGCATCTGCTGCAGAATATATTCTAATCCAAATGGCTGCACTTAGCATCTAAGCATCACTGCTTAACCCATGTGAAATATGTTTCTATTGTCTGTCTGTATTTTGACATCAGCATAATTGATGTCGCTCAATTATCCAATTATATACCGTTCTGTACAGTACTGATCTATTGTAAACATCTTTACTTAAGAGGCAGTCTTTGGAGATAGATGTTGTTATTTACTGAAGTGTTTCACTGGTACCAGTAGCATGTGCTTTAATAAAGTTTTAATTACACCATCCCATTTAAAATGTAGTGTTATGTTTATATATCTCATGATACCAAAGCTGCAAATGAGATTGCTTGTGACTTATGAGAATATTTGCGCCTCATAGAAGCATTTCCATCGTTTTTTAGTGGTAATTTTTAGAAACTCTACCAAAGCGCTCAGATTTCTATTTTATGGGCGAGCTAATACACTTTCCACCAAGGACTTGCATATTTTATATGTGATTCTTAATCCAAACATAAAATATATGTGTCCATATAAATGTAATAACACTACTTAACGAATACAATAAACTGCCACTTTTAGCTGATATAAGACTATGTGCAGTGTACTGTATACATTAGGTTTCCAGAATAGGACTTTTAATTGGGGAACATTACTTAAATTCAAGTAAACTTTTTCTGAATTTGGTAGCTACAATATTGCACATTTAAGGCCTACTTATTCTTGTACAATATGATGTGTATTATGTTTTTTTAACAATGTTACTCTTACACCCCTTACTGACCACCAATACATCTTTTTGCTGATCTAGCATATAAGTTAATATCAGCGACCACAAATGAAAATGCAGCAGCTGTTGGCTGTACATTATAGGTGACATCCTGCTTAATCAGTCACGATCAGTGTTTGAACAGACCATGAATATTTAACTCATTAGATGTTGCTTTCAATAGTGACTATGGCATCTTGATGGTTAACATTGTGTAGGGGCTTCTCTTTTTTGACCCCATTGGCACCCTGAGATCATTATTGTGTGGTCCTAATTGTTATCACTTACCAATAGATCAGCTGCACACCACGCTATATCTTTAAAGGAAATGCCAGAATGGCTGTGTGAATTTATTGCATCATATAATAAGAATCAAGGAAATATTTAGAAAGCTACTGAAAGCTGGCCCTGGTCTAAAGAATAAATGTGAAAGCATTAGTTGATATCATAGCCATGAAATCATAAGCCCAGTAACTGTTTACAGAGTTCTTTCACTATACTGGGTCCTAATCTTACCCTCATGTCTGCAACCTGGAAGTGTGAATGGGTAAATGCCCTAATGCAGTTAAAATCATGGTCTTAAAGGGAATGGCCTTTAAAGGGAGTGTATGTCTCACATTAGTCACTGGGCGGGGTGCTACTCCAAATATAAATAACTATATGTATCAGTATGGGCGCACACCTCTTATGGAGCTTGCACCCACCATAAGAGGTGTGCGCCCATACTGATATATCTAATTGTTATCATGGCAATCTACGGCCAAGTAAGGGCCTTAGTCTGACAGTTATAAGGACCTGTTCAGAAGCTAGGTGGTAAAAATAATAACTTTCTTTCCTATCATGCCACTTGCATTAATTCCTGAAAAAGAGCTGAATGATCAAAGCATAACCGCAGTTTACATTTTTATTTAATAATAATGTAGAGCTAGTGATTTTAATACATTTTCTAAAATACTTCATTAGAAAATTCTGCTTGCAAACTATTCATAAACCTCCCACAAAATATCTGCACTACACTGTGTGTGAAGCAGACATATGTTCATACTCAGTCAGATCCGACTTCACAGTGAATATGTGCATGTAACATATAAAGGAAAGGGGGCATGGCCTACACTGCTGACTGCAGATTATGAGGTGACAATGTATCAGATTAGCTCACCATACAGCACAGTTGATAACCAAACTCAGAAGGTCAGAATCAATGCAAACTCTTTTTTCATTGGTACATGCTTCTGATCTGTCTTCTGGCTCCACGCAGCTAAGATCTCTGTTAACCCTTCTCTACTATAACATTGCACTGTTCCCTATCAGCCTGCTATAAGAAGCTGACGAAGGAGCCTCAAAACGATCGTAGGGGTAGGACGCCCTAACCTATCTTTGCCGCAACAAGCCCTCATTATTGTCTGCTCAAGCTAACTTGGAACACTTGGCATGTGTGATTACCCGGTTTATATCCCTGAACACTTTTGCAATATCTGTCTGTGCACCCCTGAGTGAGACACATATGTAACTAGCCTGGTTTACATCTTTGTACTCTGTC
Organism: Allobates femoralis; assembly: GCA_033576535.1. NCBI lineage: Eukaryota > Metazoa > Chordata > Amphibia > Anura > Aromobatidae > Allobates > Allobates femoralis. The sequence continues at coordinate 556,944,134 of JARQOC010000002.1, read as the reverse complement.
GTAACATCAGTCTGGGCACCTCTTAGTTAAATATAGGCCGCATGTTACATATAGTTCACATGCTTTTAGCCCCTTTGGCAATACACTGATCTGTGCCTCATCTTGCTTAGAGGAATTTATTCTATTTACATCCTAGAGCTGCTGGAATATTATTCATGGTTGGTGTATTTGACAATTTAAATTAAACTTTCTTAACCCTCATGTAAATTCACCAGGGCTGATCTAGATCACTTAAGGTACCTTCACACACAGCAATATTGCTAGGCAAATTCACTGGCAATTTGCTGGTTGCAGTGAAATCATGGACACATTGTTCTATTTTGTTGCTGTGTACAAATGGAACAATGTGTCCATGATTTCACTACAACCAGCAAATTGCCAGTGAAATTGCCTAGCAATATTGCTGTGTGTGACGGTACCTTTAGAATGATATTATTGGATGTAGAAGATAAGCTATAGCTGAATTCCTCTAGGCCCTATAATGGTGCACTAGGGCACGCCTGGATAACCCTAGGTGGATACTAAGAGATACTAAAAACAAGCTATAAGCATTTACTGAACATCCACCAGGTAGTACATAACATATGTGTAAAACTTGAGTGAGGCTAGCCTCACACCACGGTGATATCCGATCTGGGGCTGTCAGGGATGAACCTGACAGTCCTGGACCGGATCAGTACACAGAACCAGAGGGCTAATATGCCCTCCGGTCCGGTGTGCAGCCGGACGCAGCTGCTGATGAATCAGGACCGCAGCTTGCGGGAAGCTAGCCGCGGTCCTGAAATAACAGCGGCGTGCAGCCGCTGGTGTCCGGTTCCCAGATCCTCCTGGACCGGGGCAATCGGCCCCATAGGCTCCCATGTTAGGGATCACCGGATCCAGGAGAATCTGGGGGAATACGGGAGGATACGGGAGACAGCAATTTGGGGAGATTTTTCTCCCTGGACACAAGAATGTTGCAAGCAACTTTTTTTTGTCTGGGAGAAAAATCCGAATTCTCCTGGATTCTTCCGGAGAGATGGAAACCGGATGGCAGATAGCATTCGGATCGTACGACACTTTGTCCTTATATGCTGACTCAGGGGGGCGGCTGAGCTGAGGCGGCCACTGCTAGTATGTCGCTCCAAGGTCCACCTGTCACCTGTGCGGCTACCTCAGTGACAGCGCGGTAATCATGATGGGGCGGCAGCTGCAACAGCCAACATGGCCGCAGGGCAGATCTCGCCATCAGACAGTGTCTGCGGACTGCAGATCAGCTCGCCGGGCAGGGGACTCAGAAGTGATGTCATGATGACATCACCACTGAGCGCTGAGTCCCTGCGGTGCAAGCTGGGGTCTGGGGACACTGCTGGTGCGGAGGCTGGAGCTGAGCAACACAAGTCAAGAGACGAGAGGAGAACATTAACTGTTAAAAAAAGATGTAGATATAAAAAAAGTGATGTGGGGGTGGGGGGTTGGGGTGGGGGGAGCCCTATGGGAGAGCTGTATATAGGAGCCTTATGTGGGGGCTGCGCTGTATTTGAGATGACATGTACTCCCATCTCATATACAGCCCTGTCACCATAGGCTCCCATATCATATACAGCAACTCTATAGGGCTCCTATATCATATATAGACCCTAAAGGGCTCCCATTATTGGAGTCCTATGAGGAAGCTGTATATGATATGGGATCCCTATGGGGCTGTATGTGATATGGGAGCCCTATGAAGCATTATGGGGGCTGTATATGATATGGGGCTCACATAACATATATAGCCCCCCATAGGGCTCCCATATCATATACAGCCTATATAAGATACAGGAGCCCTATAGGGGGCTGTTGTATATGATATGAGGACTGTATAGGGGTATTGGGGGGCTGTATATGAGATGGGACAACAATATTATATACAACCCCTATAAGGCTCCCATATCATATACATCCCACCCCATAGGGCTCCCATATCATATGCAACCCCCATAGGGCTCTCATGATGGGAGCTCTATGGAAGGGCTGTATATGATACAGGGGCCCTATGAGGGGGCTGAATATGATTTGGGTGCCCTATGGCAGGGTTGTATATGATGTTGGAGCCCTATAAGAGGGCTGTATATGATATGGAAGCTCTATGGGGGATGTATATGAGATGGGAGCCCTATGGAGTGCTGTATATGAGATGGGAGCCCTATGGGACATTGGGGGGCTGTATATGAGCTGGAACTTCTATCTCATATACAGCCCC